>OX442367.1:3506607-3764107 GCA_949357725.1 Hyperoplus immaculatus
GATAGAGATTTGAATCCAAATACCTCAACCGCTCCACTTGTTCTCTTTGGTCCCTCCCTGACACGTCGTGCCAAAGTGAATGGACAGTCCCAACAACCAATAAGAACAGAGAATCGGAGCCTCGCTCTGATCGGTCAAAGTGTACAGCTCATGTTAACTTTGACCAATCAGAAATCATACAGGTCCTTCTCATATAATTAGCATATTGTGATAAAGTTCAATATTTTCTGTAATGTACTGATAAACATTAGACTTTCATATATTTTAGATTCATTACACACAACTGAAGTAGTTCAAGCCTTTTATTGTTTAAATATTGATGATTTTGGCAAAAAAGTAAAGAAAAACCAAAAATCCTTATCTCAAAATTAGCATATTTCATCCGACCAATAAAAGAAAAGTGTTTTTAATACAAAAAAGTCAACCTTCAAATAATTATGTTCAGTTATGCACTCAATACTTGGTCAGGAATCCTTTCGCAGAAATGACTGCTTCAATGCGGCGTGGCATGGAGGCAATCAGCCTGTGGCACTGCTGAGGTGTTATGGAGGCCCAGGATGCTTCGATAGCGGCCTTAAGCTCATCCAGTGTTGGGTCTGGTGTCTCTCAACTTCCTCTTCACAATATCCCACAGATTCTCTATGGGGTTCAGGTCAGGAGAGTTGGCAGGCCAATTGAGCACAGTAATACCATGGTCAGTAAACGGTTTTACCAAGCTCAGACCGGGCATAGGGAACATATAACATGAGCATGTCAGTTGAGCAGTTTTACCAGTGGTTTTGGCACTGTGAGCAGGTGCCAGCTCTTGTTGAAAAATGAAATCTTCATCTCCATAAAGCTTTTCAGCAGATGGAAGCATGAAGTGCTCCAAAATCTCCTGATAGCTAGCTGCATTGACCCTGCCTTTGATAAAACACAGTGGACCAACACCAGCAGCTGACATGGCACCCCAGACCATCACTGACTGTGGGTACTTGACACTGGACTTCAGGCATTTTGGCATTTCCTTCTCCCCAGTCTTCCTCCAGACTCTGGCACCTTGATTTCCGAATGACATGCGAAATTTGCTTTCATCCGAAAAAAGTACTTTGGACCACTGAGCAACAGTCCAGTGCTGCTTCTCTGTAGCCCAGGTCAGGCGCTTCTGCCGCTGTTTCTGGTTCAAAAGTGGCTTGACCTGGGGAATGCGGCACCTGTAGCCCATTTCCTGCACACGCCTGTGCACGGTGGCTCTGGATGTTTCTACTCCAGACTCAGTCCACTGCTTCCGCAGGTCCCCCAAGGTCTGGAATCGGCCCTTCTCCACAATCCTCCTCAGGGTCCGGTCCCCTCTTCTGGTTGTGCAGCGTTTTCTGCCACACTTTTTCCTTCCCACAGACTTCCCACTGAGGTGCCTTGATACAGCACTCTGGGAACAGCCTATTCGCTCAGAAATTTCTTTCTGTGTCTTACCCTCTTGCTTGAGGGTGTCAATGATGGCCTTCTGGACAGCAGTCAGGTCGGCAGTCTTACCCATGATTGCGGTTTTGAGTAATGAACCAGGCTGGGAATTTTGAAAAGCCTCAGGAATCTTTTGCAGGTGTTTAGATTTAATTAGTTGATTCAGATGATTAGGTTAAGAGCTCGTTTAGAGTACCTTTTCATGATATGCTAATTTTTTGAGATAGGAATTTGGGGTTTTCATGAGCTGTATGCCAAAATCATCAGTATTAAAACAACAAAAGACCTGACATATTTCAGTTGGTGTGCAATGAATCTAAAATATATGAAAGTTCAATTATTATCATTACATTATGGAAAATAATCAACTTTATCACAATATGCTAATTATATGAGAAGGACCTGTATACCCCAGCTTTAACTTAATGTCAGACCTTGTTTTCCGATGAAACGTGTTCATTTATGTAGTAAAACATACACCACACACTTATATTATATACTTATATTCTACATTAAAGTATCCCCTGTGTGTATCAGCTGCGCGTCAATTTATCAAAAGCACATAGCTCTACTCACTGTTGCTTTTATCTTTAAACAGACCATCAATCCAGAAATGCCACCAGAAGTTATTCTCTGAAGAAATGTAACTTCATGCATGGAGAAACCCGATAAGACAAATCCATTATGAAGTTAGAAAAATAGAAAATAAATAAAAAATAGAGAGATAATGGGCTTCAGTTAAGACGCCATTGTCTGTTGACTCGTGTTGTGATCATTTAAAAAACAATGAGAATAATACTAATAACCACATATATCATATCTGACAGTATATATTTTTTTAAACACTAAGAAAAAGCAAAATGTAAATTTATAAAAATCAACGTTTCATCAATCACGACTCGAGAGCCGAACGCGTCAGAAGAAGAATCCACAACACGTTGTTTTAGATCCCCCGGGCTCTTTGGAGAGAAATTACAGCTGTGAAGATAATTTAAAAGAACCGAAAGAAAGAAAAAAAGAGACAGACGACCGACACACGCACAGAAACATTTTCTCAATATTTTTTATTTCTTTCCCTGATAGCTTTGATGCTGTCGGCATCTCAGAGAATTAATGACAATTGCTTTGAAATTCTGTACAAACGAACCCCCCCCCCCCTACACACACACACACAAAACCAAAGTCAGACTGTGTGTGTGTGAGTCTGTGTGTGTGTTTTCTGCATTTCAATGTGGTGAATAAAGTGAAGGCAGTGAGAGAGAAGAGATAAGAGAGTCCTGTGAACGTTTGTGTCTTTCTGACAAAAACTGATTCATGAAATATATGATACACGTCCCGTCCCGATTGACAAACACAATCCCTCTGAATAACTAGTTGGAGATTTCAACAGTAAAACAGAATAATTAACACACATAAAAAAAAAATACACACAAATGTACAAAGAAGTCAAGACGCTTGAGTGAGCTGTATGTTCAGCAGACGACAAAACAAAACAGTGAAACGATATGAAGCGAGTCGCGACTACAACACTGTTTAGTATGAGTAAAACATTGGCACAAACCTGATTGTATGTCAGAGCATTGAGATATAAGACAAGCACGTGTTTTTTTTTTGTCTTTTGAGTCTGTTACAATAGAATACTGCAGATCTGCTAAGAGCTACGAGTGATGTGATCCATGTGCTAGGCTGATTATACAAATACAGCTCTGGGAAAAATTGAGAGCCCACTTTAAATGTTCAGTGTCTCTTTGTTTTACTCTTTAGAGGCATATGTTTGAGTAGAATGAACATGTTGATTTTAATAATATAAACTACTGACAACATTTCTACCGAATTCCCAATAAAAAATATTGTCATTTAGAGCATTTTCAATAAGTAATGTAGGGATAAAGATTGAAGAAAAATCCAGACTGGTCTCTAAAAAAATTCCGGGGGCTGTATCAGCCACCTATAGGCACCCAAGTGAGGACCAGAGCAGTGTATAGAAATGGCAACAGGGGAAGTTTATTTTCATTTAACATACAAGTTAAAAAGGTGCAGTGTGCAGTAGAATGTATCGATTATAGTTATTACACACTGCAGCTTTATCAGATGCCAGAGATTATATATACAGCCGTGGAAAAAATTAAGAAACCAGTCTGGATTTTTCTTCAATCTCCATCTCTACATTACTTATTGATAATGCTCTTAATGACAATATTTTCATGGTGAATTTGGTAGAAATGTTGTCAGTAGTTTATATTATAAAATCAAAATGTTCATTCTACTCAAACATATGCCTCTAAAGAGTAAAACAAGAGACACTGAACATTTGGAGTGGTCTCTTGATTTTTTTCCAGAGCTGTGTCTTCTTCTTGCTGCATATTTTGGGCCCTTTCATGACTTTAATATGAAGGTTTCCTTTCAGTTTGTTTGGTTAAAAATCATTAAATGGATTCCTCTGTCGCTCTGCGTTGCTTCAACATGTCGACAGCGTCATGAATTAACGGTACAAGCAGCCGTGCGACACGAGTGGATGTAAAATTAAAATTCTGAATTCTCTGTAGCTTCATTTTCACTTACAACAGCAACCTGACTGATCTCACACACACACACACACACACACACACACACAGAACCACACACACACAGAACCACACAAACACACACACACACACACAGAACGAAAGATGCTTTTTCCCATATCACACATAAGTTTTTTTTCTCCCAGTTGTCACACCACAAAATCCACATTCTCGCCAATTAAATGTTATCACTCCCTCAGCGCTGTGGCAGCTGCTGCATGTTTAAACACAACGGGAACTTTATAGTTTGGGAAAACATCCTTTTTTTAAATACCTTCACAGCTGCCTGGTGCCACACATGAAAGCAGAGAGGAAAAAAAGTGTAAGTTGGCAAGGTGCGGCGCAACAATGAGCAGTGTGTGTGTGTGTGTGAAGTTTGAAAGACATTTAAATATCTCTACAGAGCTGTGTTACTGACAACAACACAATGCAACACTTCCATCTTTACTGGCAACATGAAACAATGAAAGAAAATCCATTTTAAGACATAAGCACCGAAACACGACTGACAGAAGATCAACAGAGAAAAACTCAACTTTTATTTTTTTTTTACATTAGCTCAACAGGACCAAACAAGTCCTTATTAAAATCTGTGTTAAGTATTATGATATTATTTGAAGTTTCTACATCTTGTGATATTGTGTTACTGCAGTGAGATGACCTCACAATAAAGAAAAAAGGTATTTCCTGTTGATATGTCGTCAATCCGCAAAGTGTCATTTTTGATCCGCCACGCTACAATTATTAATTCCACCGCTACAGTGAAGCCAAAAATAATCTGATTGGACTGCGCTGAAATCAATCAATAGTCCTCAGAGGCCTTTGTCTTTGCGTTCTTATGCTCAAGAATAAAATGTTCCCTGTTCAATAAAGCAAAGACTACTATACGATTTATTTTATTTTTTTCCAACCACACAAGCTCAGAAAAACAATTCCTCCCACACGACCGTTATCTGAACAGCTGTGAGTCAGAAGTGTTTACAGATTATATACAACGTGGTGCAGAAGGTAAACTGCTGCTTTCAGAATCACGAGGAGACTTTTTGTTAAATAATAGATTTTGAGTTTTTTCCCCTACTGGATCAGCACCTGAGCAAACGACGTGTCATCAAGACTCGACGGTGACATCACTTTCCCAAACCTGTTCATCCCGTTACATTTCCCAGGCAGTTGGTCCGCACTGGGACACCGTACAACAACAATTCCAAAACACACACGATAAAGTCTGCCGACACGTTCTCCTGCGTTTCAATTGTCTGGGAGAACGAACACACACTTTCTCCCACAGCTGTTGTCACGAAGGAAAAAAAAAAAAAACTGCACGGCAACGCTCCAACAGGCTTTTATTATTATCGCTGAGGTGGTGGAATAATAACACTAACACCAGCCCAAAGCATTTAAAAAGCGTTGTCGGGGCGATCCAAGCCAAGTCAATGGTCCATTCTCTTCTGCCCTGAAATATAGTGAAGGTGGTCGCGGTCGCCCAGGGAGACAGTATCCAGGGAAGTTTAATCACCGTGAATTAGACTCTTCGACTGTGGCGGCGAGATGTGAAACATTTCATTAATCTTTGTGAATGGCGTCACGGTGCGTCCTCATGGTCAACTATTGTCGGCCATAATGGAAAATAGTTAACCATTTAAAGAGCCATTTATGAAATCCAAACTTTCTTTTAATTAGTTTTGCCTTCTTCTCCAAATCTCAAGTAGGCTTGAGAATTGAGTGGACGAGAGGCTACAGCTGTGTGACTGTTGGGTCTTTAATCCACACACTTAGGGGAGGGTCGGGATGTAGAAAAAATTTAAGAAAAAAATATTTTCCCGCCTTTTTTTTTGCCAGTTTGCTGATTCAAGTCTTCAATGAAAAGACGACTGATTTCCTATAAGTGGTGGCTGAAATAAACATTTAATGGAAGAATTCTGTAGCTTGAAAATCTAAAACTTGGGGGCCATTCCATTTCATTCATTTCTACACACAACACATACTTGGGGTTTTTCCTCTCTCCCTCTCAAATTCTTTCTCAGCAGCAGAATCCAAAATCTTTTCCAGCCTTTTGCCAGTTTGCTGATGAGTATGGAGGTAACATACATTTAATGGAAGAATTCTGTCACTTGAAAAAAAAATCGAAAACTTAGGGGCCCATTCCATTTCATATCATTTCTACACAAACACCACATACTTGGTTCTCTCCCTCTCATTCATTCTCAGCAGCAGCCACAGTGAAACTCGGCGTTGGGGTCTTTGAGGAGCTTCTTGCGGTCGACGTGCAGACAGTCTAAATGGAACCAGGCGTCGCACACGTCACATTGTATCCACTGCACCGTGTCCTGCTGAGGGAGGCGGCAACGGGGCGCGGCGCACGGCTCGGTCGCCCCGGTTACAGACCCCTCCCCTTCCTGTGTGACATCATCGTCGTCGGAAGAGGAAGAGGAGGATGAAGAGCCGGAGGAAGAGGAGGCGGAGGAGGTGGAGGAGGACGAGGAGGAGGACGGAGAGGGGAGGGACGGCCGCGGGGGCAGGGGGTGTTTCCTGGGGCGACCGCGACGCTTACTAAGAGGGATAGGGGGGAGAGAGGGGGGGGAGGGGGAGAGGGAGGGGAGAGAGAGGGGAGGGGAGAGAGGGGGTGAGAGAGAGAGAAAATAAAGATAAGACTGTGGCTGTCTTCGAAAAGCCTTATTTACGTCCTCCCTCCTACATACTCAACATGTATATACTCCATACTGTCTACTTAACCATCGATTGTGTATGCAAGATTCATCGAAACATTCACACTGAAGTACACTTCTACTAAGAATTTCTTCTTCTTCTTATAAGATTCTGGCCGTTTAGACGCTGTTTAGTGTATTACACAGGTTGGATATAGAACTAGATTTTTACATACAGTCCTGCGTTGTGCATGATATGCAGAATTGTAAATAAAGAATTAAAAGAAAACCTTCCTTGTCGTTTGAAAAAACGCAATGCATTGTGGGCCGGTTGAGTATAGGAAAAGTATCCAATTGATCTATAAACAAAATCTTCCCGGAAGTTAGTACTCATCCGGGCATTTCTCGCCTACACAAACTGGCATACACAACCGTCACATACTCAAATTGACGTCAAAATGAGTATGAGTGGGACGTTAGTATGGCTTTCTGAACACAGCCTGTGAGAAGAGGACTACTCCAATGTACTCGAAAACAGGTTTTTTTCTGGCTTACATGTTTTTTTCTAAATTTCGACTGAACACAATATTTTATTTTCAAACAACATATACAATATTCTGAACATAAATAAACTTGTTTGTGAACGACCACTCTACAAGTTTTTTTTTTTTTTTTTTTTTTTTTTTTTTTTTTTAAATCAAATAAAAATTAATCAAAATATATCTTAAATATTTTTTCCTTATTGTCCTTCGTCTTTAGACCATAGTGAAGGAAATGCGAAACTTTGTCGGTTCAAATATAATACTTTTAAGGCCTTATATGGAGAATATTAAAAATCAATGCTTTTTTCTGGTGCTGCCCTTCTTACCTGTTGGGATAGTGGAACCTACCTGGGCATAAATAAATTCACATTTGATTCACATTTGGTGTGTGTCAAAAAGAGCGATTTCTAACAGGTCTATGTTACCTGGTGGGATGGTGCAGCCTGTTGAATGCCAGCCTGTTCCTGTCCTCGGTGCAGATCCGGACCGAGGGTGAAGCCAGACTGTAGTTCTCTCCTCCCACCACTAGAGGGGAGAAGACGGGTGAGCTGTGAGCCCTGCGCCGGCCCCTGTGCCCTGCTGCCTGCTGACTGCTGCTGCTGTGGCCGCTGTGGCCGCTGTGGCCACTGTGGCCGCTGTGGCTGCTATGGCCGCCGCCTGTTTGCTTCTGTTGATGGCGGAATGCTGCGATGTTGCCGTGCGTTACCGTCTGCACGCGATGCATCATCTTCTGCTGCTGTGCTTCCTGTTTACTGTGTAGCGCTGTGTTGTTGTTGTTGTTGCCGAGCGACGCCTGCTGCAGTAGATGGTGGTTGAGACGGCTGTTGGTCATGGCGCCATGGAAGCTGCCGATGGTGCGGATGCCCACGGGGAAAGGCTTCTGGTGGGGCGGGGGGCGGGAGGCCGTCGCAGGGCGCGCTGCGGGGCTGCACTGGGGCTTCAGCTGCAGCGGGACAGAGACAGCAGCAGCAGGAGGGGTGCAACTGAAACTCTCTGATTCTGACTTGTAGAGACGGCGACGCTTCTTGGCCCGCGCCCGCTGGCCGTCCTCCACACAGCCTGATGGAGCTGAGATAAATAATCAGAATGAGATGAATAGGAGCGATGATCACATACACAGACACCCTTTTTCAGTTAAACTACTCGATCCAGATTGTATTTTAGAAGCAGAATGATTTTTTTCATCTGAACTGTTAAATAGTTATCTCAAACTTTGCCCATGACATTAGGAGGAGATTGTTATGTTGTATGGGATCTATGAAACTTTTCCCATTTGCAGTTTTGTAGTAGAAAGCATTTTTAATAAAAAACACATCCTTTTGCAGAAAGTCGGTAAGTCAACAAAACTCTTCTGTGTCTGTCTGTCTGTCTGTCTGTCTGTCTGTCTGTCTGTCTGTCTGTCTGTCTGTCTGTCTGTGTTTTGTATTCTGACACAGCCACACAGGCACATACATGTTTTAGCACTACGTGTCTCTATATTGTTTATATGTGAAACAAACTAAAGCGAATGTTTTATTCTTCACCTCCTCTGCTCCTGGGTTCGTCTGAGCTGTCGTCTTCCAGCAGCACCGTGTGAGCAGACTTCCTGCGGCTGCGAGAGGTCGGCTGCAGACTCTTACTCACTGACTTTGGGACAGAGGACGATAAAGCGACAGAGGAGGAAGAGAAGGATGGAGGGGTGGAGGGAGGGAGCAGAGCGCAGGACGAGAAGCCCACAGAGAGAGGGGGAGGAGAGGAGGAGGAGCCCGGGTCAGACACACACCCCTCCAGACTGTGGCTGCGCTGGAAGGTCCAGGCGCTTCCCTTCATCTTGCTCAGGCTGCCGATGGAGTTGAGGATGACGGTGGCGCGGTTGATTGACAGCTTGGACAGGTCCAGGTTGGCGCCGGTGACTTTACGCTCCTGACTGGTTCTGATCCGGTTCTGGAGGTCGGAGGAGAAGGTGCCCGCCTTGGGAAGAAAAAAATTTGAAGTATTATAAATTAGAAAAAAAAGGTGCTCCGAGGGTACTTTCAAGTTTGTGTTCATTCTTGCAAGCCCCTTTGGACAAGAGAAAGTGCCCCCCTTGGGAGAAACGTTTAGGAAATATATCAATTATTAAAACTTAAGGTTAATTTCTATTTAGATAGCACTTTTTAAAAACAGACCAATTGAACAGATTGAAAAATATCAATTAGAAAACTTTAAAAAGGTGCTCTGAGGAACTTTCAGTTTGTGTTCATTCTAGTTTTTTAGCGAACAACAAAAAAGTAAAAAGTGCATTTTGGGACTATTTTCAGCGCAAAATAGCAGAATATCAAATCACCAGAGTTGTCCTTTCCTTAAAACTTTTTTAAAAGCTGAACAATGGCTGCCAGCACTTTGTCCAGAATACAAGTTTGTAACAAGAGAAAATGCAATGTTATTTTCACTGTGCATCCCAACTCTTTATCCCAACTCTTTGCACAGACAGTGTATTCAGTTATGATCTCGGTCGGACCATGTGACCATTTGTCATTGTGTTGATAATGGACAAACTTGTCGAGCTGTGGAAAGTCTGGATTGTAGAATACATTGTATAAATGTAGCAGACTGCAGCACATTGAAAGAGAGCAGACAAAAACAGGCCCAGACTAGTTAATGATGAGATACACAGGCCAACGAAAGCTTTAGTGGTAGGATGGCCTAGAGGGAAGAGGGGCCGACCAGTAACCATGAGGTCGCTGGTTCGATATGACACCGGACAGGAGGGTGTTAGTAGTAAAACTAGTGGAGGCTGCTATTACTTCTACGGTGCCCACCATCTCTACCATTGTGTCCTTGAGCAAGATACTTAACCCCAAACTGCTCCAGGGCGCTGTACTATGTCTGACCCTGTGCTCTGTGGTAACTTGAGAGGGGATATGAGAAACGAGGAATTTCAATGAAACCATTGACTAAGACAGTAACTTAACTTCATGAAAAAGTGCTATCTATGACTGAATCTGTGTTTGTTGCAGTATGTGCAGCATCATATTAAATCTGCACTGGGGAACTGGAACAGGCAGAACATGTTTAAAACATAACAACATTAGGGCACTCCGAGGCGTAGTGGGTTAGAGCATGCACCATACAGACTCAGTCCTTGTTGCAGTGGTCGCGGGTTCGAATCCAACTGTGGACCTTTACTGCATGTCACCCCCCCCCCCTCTCTCTCTCCCCATTTTAACACTGACACTATCTCATTGAAACTGTCAAATAAAGGTTAAAAACACATAAAAATACCTAATAATACAAATAACAACATTAATAAATACCTTTGGGATGGTGATGGCGTCGAAGTCTAGCGGGCGAACTTTGACCTTCTGGAAGAGGAAGTAGAACTCTGGTCCGCCGGGCTCCGACTGGCCCCCGAAGGCCAAGGTGTCGCTGTCCGAGAGTTCCCACAATACACCGGGCTGCAAACGCACCTCGTTCACCCAGGTGCCTAGAAACACAGCACACAGAGGAGGGCGAGATTTAGGCTGCATTATACCCAAACTATTTAGTACGGTAGAAAAAAAAGATTTCGGATGTCCCTATGCTCGTGGCCAGATTTAGGATGGTTAGAAAGACCCGGATGTTTACTACTACATCCGTCCGAGATTCTTTGTGTTGAAAAACAGCGTGCTATTTAGGTGATTCTGACCCACAATCCAGTGCGCACCTGAAGTGACGTCACATCGACGGAGCCTCCGTCTGAAAACAAACAGGGATGCGTCGGATATAAAAGCAAGAGGCAAGATCAAGGCGCAATGTTATGATGAAATAAATCGGCAGCATCAGCAAATATCAAAATAAAACAAGATATTGGAATCGGGATTACAATACCCACCCCTAGTTAGCAGTGTTATATTCTCCACCACGTCCCATGAACGGCCCACACGAACAAGAACACACACACACACACACACACACACACACACACACACACACACACACACACACACACACACACACCATCACAGAAGGTTTTAATATATGAAAAAGTCCCACAAAGGAAAAAAATTAAATAAAATCATGAGAAGCTCAAAACAGAGCCATTTGCAGAGACTATCAGTGTGTGTACAGGCGCCAGAGGCGGAGAGGGAGAATGTAAAACAGTGAGTGAAATGAAGCCAGAGAGAAGTGAGGGAGAGCTGGAAGGCTACGAGGCAATCAGACGAACAGCACAGCACAGCGGCACAGCGTGAGGAAAGCACAGTCAGTGAGTACTGAGAAAAAAAAGGCATTTTAATAGCAGGAGCAGGACTGAAAAATGTGTGAAACAGACTGTGAAATTACTTGAAAAATGAAGACAGTTAGGAGAGCAGTTTGGATTGGGAGACAGACACTACAGGCGCGCGCACACACACACACACACACACACACTACAGGCCGTAAGAGAAGACTCCACTTTCACTCTAAATCTCCTGCTTTATCTCACCTAGTCCTGAGTCTAGTACACTTCAGGTTTTGGACTATTAACACACACACACACAGCTATGAAGGGGGATATATTCCGCTTCACTGTGCTTGGGTTGAAAGGCTGTCTGACACCTTAACGCTGTGAAGTAGTGCTGCTGAAAAGAGGTGCACTATACAGTTTCAGAGGAGAGAGAGAGAGAGAGAGAGAGAGAGAGAGAGAGAGAGAGAGAGAGAGAGAGAGAGAGAGAGAGAGAGAGAGAGAGAGAGAGAGAAGTGAGTGAGTGAGTGTGTTCACCTGTCTACTACCACTACTTCCTCCCATGTTAGAATGAATAAAACATAATAGTGTGAAAGTGTGTGAGTGTAACTTTGCCTCTGTGTTTCTTCTACAATGACTGTGTGAGTGTCATGTTGACTGTACTCAGAAAGGAACAGTTTAGTTTAAAGAAGATGTATTTCTTGGTTCAGTAAGTTCTATTATTATCTGTTGTGGGACGTGTCTGTGCTCTTTCAGGGAGAGGAGCAGAGAAGAGAGACCCCCATCGGCTAGAGAGAGAAGTCGCATCCATGACAACTCCACCAGTTATAGATTATTGCCACCATTATTTTTATTTCTGTGTGTTTTGTATGTGGATCGGTGATGTCTGTCCGATATCCTATTAGTGAATAACGGCCGTGAGTGAGTGAGTGAGTGAGTGAGTGAGTGAGTGTCTGTCTGTCTGAGTGAGTGAGTGTCTGTCTGTGCGAGTGAGTGAGTCTGTGTGTGAGAGTGTGCGAGAAGTGAATGTCTGAGTGTCTGTCTGTCTGTCTGTGTGAGTGAGTGAGTGAGTGAGTGAGTGAGTGAGTGAGTGAGTGAGTGAGTGAGTGAGTGAGTGAGTCTGTGTGTGAGTGAGTGAGGAGTGAATGTCTGAATAAGTGTCTGTTTGTCTGTCTGTCTGTCTGTGCGAGTGAGTGTCTGTCTTTCTGTCTGTGTCTCGTTCCTATGCTTGTGCTTGAGTCTCACCGTGACTGCTGCGGTCCTTGACGTGAACCCTCCACCCTTCCTCCAGATGCTGCCCCCCTCTGTCCTCTCTCTCGTCCCGCTCGGCGTGCAGCTCGGCGTGGATGCGGGACACGGCGGCGGCCTCCAGCGTGACGTCACACAGCTCGGCCGCGCGGCCCAGACGGAAAACGCAGCGGCTCTGGGTCGGACGGAACGTGTACAGGTCCCTGGAACTGTCCCCGCATGACGACGAACCGATCCGTAGCAACTGGAAACATGGCTGCACCCCGGACAGCATGGTGAAGGAGCAGGGTCTGATTGTCTGCCCAAAAAAAACTAACCCTAAAGACAACCCACCCACACCCAGAAGGGGGGGGGGGGGGGGGGCGCGGACTAGCTAGCCCCTGAGTTAGACGCTGCGATCCATTGTGTGGTTATATAACGGTTTGCTTAGCGCACTGGAGTTAAATTGAAGGCATTTAGAATGGACCAGCTGAATGCTAACATGAAGCCATAGGATTAAATATCCTCAACTTGAAAGTGAGGGTTTCAGGCAGGTGCAGCAGCTTTGAGCAACAGATGTATGGAGAGCGGGTGATTGTCTGTGTCCTGCTGTGATGCATGAATAAATAATGAGGATACAAGGGGACTGTAGGGAGCTGGTGACGTGCAGAAATTTTATTTAAAAATCAAAACCCCCCCCCCCCCCCCCGTGGAGTGGAGGCTATAAAATGGTGGATTTGAGAATTTAAAAACAAACACTTTGCGTTGTGGACTCGCTGCGTGATACCGTTCTCCTCATATGAAAAGGTGAACATAAACACTGCAGTCCTGAGAAGTAATGCTGCCGAAAAACTAGACAGCCATGACTTTTGAAGTGGTGACATTGATTAAGTTCAGGGCTGAGCAGCTGTCACCTGAGCCTGTGTGTGTGTGTGTGTGTGTGTGTGTGAGTGTGTGTGTGTGTGTGTGTGTGTGTGTGTGTGTGTGTGTGTGTAGATTAAATAAAACAGGCTCCCGACATCAACTGACATCAGCTGTCAGAGTGTCTGATCTGAAACAGAAAACAAAAGAAAAAATATGTTAATATTTAATGTGTCTATATTTAGTGTCTGGAATAAAAATGCTTTTGACTGTTTTCATGTAAATCACTTCTTGACACTTAAAAACAACGCATAGGCAATAGCATACAACCACAACAACACATTGCATTACAGGCTCGCGTTAAATTAAGTTAATGTCACCATGGGCTGCTGTAGCAGAAACGTAGGCCTACATATGTTGAATGTGAATAAAACGACTGAAAAGCTTGTCATTTGGACTTCTGCTCTTTCGCTGTCTACTGTGTGTGTGTGTGTGTGTGTGTAACTCTATATACAGTACACGGTGCCACCCTCGTGCCTTTCCGTGCACCGGACGGACCGATCATGGGATCCCAAACCGACACAAAGCCAGAAACAATAACCAGCACAAATCAACGGCTCCGGATACAAACAGAGATTGTTTCAAAGTCCATCCTCGTGCAATCTGCCTTGTTTACATTTGCAGACATAGATTAACTGTTAAACTTGCCCAGTACACAGCAATGATATAGCCTAGTCGTGTTTTTCTCTTAGCTTGTCAGTCACAAACCGGGTTAGGCTAGCTGACGTGAGTTCCTTGTCGGACAGAATGAAAGTAGAAAAGAAGCTGCAACTTACAACATGAGCGCAGTTTATGTGAATCTCACTCCTCGGACACCGTCGTTTTCCAGTCCAGCGCGTGTATATCCTGAACCTGCGCTAGTTCTGCCGTTTCTTTAGTTTCCTTTTTGTTTTCTTTATTGTGTTTTTATCGCCGTTGTTCTTGAGACTCTGCGTGCGGCTTTTCCCCTGTTTCCTCCCAGGAGGAAGTGCTTTGAAATTTGGCGCGCCGTTCCCGAGGCTTCCTTGCGCGAGAACCCTACGTCACGTCCTGCTCCGCCCCTGATTGGCTGAGGGCCAGGGCGCATTCAGAGCGGGAGCAGCAGCAGGGCACCAAATGTCACATACATTCATACATACATTACATGTTACCCTGCGTACCAAGTCACATAGGCTCTTTCTTTTTACTGCACTACATACTAAAGTACAGAAGAGTTTTAGGGCCACAGGAGAGAAAAAAAAATCAGATAAGGGAGATTTTTTTTTCATTATGTCAAGAAATGTCAAGAATAAAGATGAATACTCCAAAATGCATTTATGTATTTGCAGCATACTACCATTGACGTGCATGTATTGGGACATCCTAAATCTTTTTCTGGCATACTAAATAGTAGGGACGTATGGGGATTGGAACGCAGGGCATGTCTCATACCAAATATCATCCAAATATCCAAGAGTCGCCTTTATCAGGGCAGGGGCTGCTGTTCTGTCAGATTATGCTGCTTGGCTGATAAATGCTACATAATACAACTCCCAGTATTAGATTATGACATATGCCAATACTTTTTTATAGGCTATATAGGGCCTATACAGTATAGGCCTACAGTATATATACCAACAGGGTATGGTATGCAGCCTACAATGTTATACAGTGCCTAACAAAATAAAACTGGACCACAGATATAGTGCAAAAAGAACATAACACAGAGGAAATAAAAACAATACATTAAGATCAGAGAAATACACCGTAGAAATAAAACACATATAAGACTTTAAATAAATGATCACAGAACTCTCACTTATTTCTGTGTTAGTGGATTAGAAGTATAGCTATGTGTCTATTTGGCAATACTTTACTAGCTCAATTTGGTTATATTAAAGGTGCCCCCCCCCCACCCCCCTTTTGGACAAAAAAAGTAGTGTCTATACTACGCCAGCTGTAGTTCCTGCATACCCCGCATGACATGAGACTGTTTCAGAAATATTCAAAAGTTCCTCTGAAATAGAAAATGTTGAAGAACTGTAAAGTTGATGACGACTATGGTGTGTTCTTTGTAAGCTGAAAGCTCTCTGTCTGATTGAAGCCTGCTCATTTAAAACAAAGATTCCCAGACACACACATAGGACATGCTAATCCATTATAAATAAAAAAAAACCCAAATTACTAGAACTTGAATATTGAACGGATGAAATGGAAAGAGAGCAGCAAAATCAGTGACGCAAAAAATAAATTACACATTTGATTCAGTGTCTGTTGAAAATCATTTAATTGGAATTATTCATTCAGAATCATTACAGAACAAAGAGAAAGCTTTTACAAAAGTCTGCAGGATGCCAAAAGGTCTTATTATAACACTGGTATATAAATAATCATCCATCTATTCTCCAAGCAAACAAGAGGGTGTGATAGATAGATAGATAGATAGCTTGTGTATGGCAGTGTCCTGAAGTATCGTTATAGTCATTTATTACGCCTTGGAAAAACATCAGATCTGAATTTAATTGAATTTTTTTTTTTCAAAATAAAAGCATCAAGTTAAAACAGTGACTTTCATGCAATGTAAACCAGTGACCAGTCCAGGCCTGAATTCTCAGCATCACAAAAACAGACTGTCAGGGCGCTCGTGGTGTAGGCCTATAGTGTTTAGAGCGCCCCCCCCCCTCCCTCCTCCCTCCCTCTCCCTCCCTCCCTCTCCCTCCCCAAGGCTAAAATAAGACAACACAATATCTCCAAACTATAATCATGAAGCATATTAAGTTGTTTGTACAGATTACAAATTCCATTGCACAATTACAGAAAATAAAATCATTTGCTGTCACATTTTGAGATTAAGTGAAAAGGAACAGGTGTTTCTCTTAACTCTGACAAACAAACAAAACTGTTGTTGCATTTTACCGAAGCAACAGCTGTAATATCGACTGTGACAATACTTCTTCTGCCTGATTTGTGGGTTAAAACAACCGATACGATCTACATGGGCCTCCTGAACCATCCTGACTCAAACCATTTGAGTGGCTGTATGTGTGCAATGTACACAGATTAAGGACATTGTAAATAAATGTTAGATAGATGCAATTAGCATGGCATTCAAAACTGTTTAGGTGGAGGCTTTTGGGTGGTAGGATGTCCTAGAGGAAAGAGGGGCCGACCAGTAACCATGAGGTCTCTGGTTGGATCCCCGGCACCGGACAGGAGGGTGTTAGTAGTAAAACTAAGTGGTGGCTGGTTTTACATCTATGGTGCCCACATTCTCTACCATTGTGTCTTTGAGCAAGACACTTAACCCCAAAACTGCTCCAGGGGCGCTAACCCTGCGCTCTGACCCCCTCTGGAATGTGGTAACTTGAAAGGGGATATGCAAAAAGATGAATTTCAATGAACATTGTGTAAATTGACAAATAATGATAACTTAACTTCTGTGTTTCCAGCTAAATAGAGACGAAAACAGACAAGGAAATTGGCAGCAACCTTTAAATAAAACACCAGTATTCTCCTGTAGTGATCATTGTCTAAGTTAATGCTTAGAGTCCGGTGGATAATGGTAAACAATGATACATCAGGATGGACTCAGGAGGCCAGCGGTACAGAAAAGTGCAATTCATATTATTACTATCAATAACTATAACTATAAGGCTGCCGTCCCCACAAGCACGTACAGGTTAGCATGCTTCGGCTACACTAACTCTTATGTGGGACAGCAGAGATATACGAAACACCAAAGCAGTAGCATATAGTGAGTCTTCTGGTGCTAAATGTGACACTGCAAAAAGTTCTGACGTGACAATGACGGAATTCAGGCATTTTTTTTTTCATTCGTACAAAGAGAGGTGTGATTTTTTTTTTTTTTTTTTTTTTTTTTTTTTTGGTCAAGTGTTTATGTCTAGTTTGGAATGATGCAACATTTCTCCAAAAAAGTAAACACACAGATTATATTAAAAATAATTCATAGGAATAGCGTACAGTATCATTCTTTTTTTTTTTTTTTTTGTATAAAAAACATTCTCGAGTGCTAGGGAGTATGAACAGATGTGTGACTGACTACAAAACTATTTTCAAGCAGATAGAGAAGAATGCGTATGTGTGAATAGTTGCCAATGTCACCCTCAAGAGTAAAGAAGTGCTGCCGAACTGGCCCTGCATTCCAATTCCCATACTTCCATACTATTTAGTATGCCAGAGAAAGATGTATGATGTCCCAATACATGCACGTCAATTGTAGTATGCTTAAAATACATACATGCCCCACTGACTCCAATAGCATTATGGAGTATTCGTCTTAATTCTTGAAATTTCTCGACATAATGAGAAAAAAATCTTCCTCATCTGATTTTTTTTCTCTCCTGTGGCCCTAAAACTCTTCTGTACTTTAGTATGTAGTGTAGTAAAAAGAAAAAGTATGTGATTTGGAACGCAGGGTGTGATTAACTTGTCCAAATGAATATCCGCCTGATTGTGAAAAAAATGTGTGTGCTCCTTATTCATCAACTAGTCTCACTATTTAAATCATAGACGGAGCCTCGGAGCTCAGAGTGACAAAGACCAGTAGTTTTTTAATTATTTTCTCCAAATTATCAGTCACGACTCAAAGATAAAGACTTGATTCAATCCCAATTATGAGCCACTGAATCGCACTGGAGTGAATTAAAATGAATTGATCTCCTTGTCAGAAGTTGTAGAATTTGTGACAGTTTCTCTGATATTTTGTGTGAAATCAGACATCTATGATAATCAGAGTTCTTTTGTAGACTGCGACATGGCAGGGATCATTTCATGCTTTTTTCATTATTATACTCTTTGGAATTACAGATAAAAGTATGTATTATTATATCTCCACTGCTCTTCTGTTCTGTGGGCTTTGTGAACAACAGCTGTGATTGTGAAATGAACCGGCGAGGTTGAATAACAAATCCTTTCATAAAGCCTTCCCCCTAGCTTTGATTGCCTAGAACCTTTAAAGTGTCATTATTCCGACATATAAAGCACTCTATGCACAATAGATTTGAAAATGGCGAATTTCATGGTGAGGTCCATTTATGTCAATGGGTTTTGTAACCTACTGCTACAGTCTAACACTCCTTTTACCACACATCAATCCAGGAAGACATTTTAGGCCATGTGCTGATTTGCATTCCCTTATGCCTATAGTTCAATAGATGATGGCACCATGGAAAAAATATGAACACCTCTAGTTATTCCAATTTCAGAGTTTTATCCATCCAACATTTATCTGAAAACATTTTGGAGGCATCTAAGGCCTGATATATAGAGAAACTAATAATAGTTTTATTTGCCGTCGTGGTGCACAGCTAATATGTTTGGGAATCAGATGAGTTAAAGGAATACTTCACCCATACGGAACCGGCGTTCTATCATTATAAAATCGCTATAATATAACAAATTAGGTTTTTCTTCCCTCAGTCTTCCCTTGGCCCAGCTGTCCTGTTAATCCTAACCCTAAATTTGGCCAGTTGTGATGTCACTACTGGGCGAAATGTAGGGTTAGACAGTGAGACCATAAAACACTCTTTCTGCCTTTTCTCAGGCTAGGATGAACCGATTTCTAAAATGTTTGCACATTTATACTACATAGGATCTCAGAGTTCAATACACCTTCGTATTCCCACTGGTGAAGTAGACCTTTAATAACAACAAAACAAAAATTACTGTGTCAAATAGCCGAGGCAGCTAAAGATACATCTTAATGAAAGGATTTCAACCAGCGTCCCTTTGACCCAGACATGTAAACGTGACGTGATGAGTTTGACTAGAGAGTCCTTCCCAGCTAAAGGCATCACCAGTGACTTGTGGTTGATTCACCAATGCAGCGTTTTGATGGTATAAAATCTTGCATAAGCGTTACAGTAAGAAATGTATTAGTATGTTCACACTATACACATGCAGATCACATTTTATTTTTTAAATATTTACAACAGTGAAAAAATGATAATTAAAAGGTGCTCCAAGGAACTTTCAGCATTTATTAATCATTTGGAAAAAAGCAGTAGTGTTTTTTTAATCAATAGGCATTAAGAAAAACTATATGAAAATAGCTTTCATTTCACTAAGGGTCTTGTTTGCTGTATCATGTAATATATGATCATCAGAGGAAAACTGAGAAATATTTCAAAGTTCCTCGTAGCATCTTTTAAGAGTGAGTTTTGTGGGGATGTGGGCTATGCCAGATTTGCTCTTCCTGCCCAGTGGATGTGTGTAAAGTCTCAGTGCCATTATCATTAATATTGCTTTTGATATAGAGACTGAAAATCCTTTGACCATCTTTCTTAGTTATAACCTATAACCTTCTTATCAGAGCACATTTGACACATTCGATTCTTACACCATTTTCACACAGTCAGTTTTAGGAGCAGTTTTACAGTGTTGATAACTGATGATTAAGGCAAGAAAATCCCCACGCACAAGCAAAAAAAGCATTGCCCTATAAAAACCGCCATGCAATATCCATAATTCAATGACATGTAATTAGGCTACGCGACTCATCTCACACACTTCCTGTATTTATATGACTGTACATTTTACCTCGGTGGTAATAACGACAGACTTTTCCTGAATAATATTTTAATATGTTTTGTTGATGTATTTAAAATAGCTGCTACTTCTGTATTTGTACTCTTTTTTAATTACAACGTGTCCTTGTTTAAAAGGGAGGGTTTAGTTTTGTGCTTTTCTTTGTCGAGACATCAAGCATATGTGTCTGTTTGACTACTTTGTGTAACCCTGTTGGAGGTATAGGAATAGCAGTCAATGGCAGAAATGATATGCCTTGATATGATAAAGATTACTATTGTTAGGTGTATGTCAGTATGTGAAGCATATGATTGCTGATTAACCTACAGGCCTTGTTAAGTCAACTCTCAGAGAAAAAAAAATACAGATTTTGTCCAAGGAAGTTATTTAAAAAAAGCTCCCTGACCCTGACTATTATCGCTCTCAAACTTAGACAAGCTTTTTGTGTAACCTATTAGTTATTGGGATCTGAATGCCCTTGACTCGATGGGAACCAAATCGCAGAGTTTAGCTGAATTATATTTAAACTGAAATATACAGCCCCGGAAAAAAATTAAGAGACCAGTCTGGATCTTTCTTTAATCTTCATCTCTACATTACTTAATAAAAATGCTCTAAATGACAATATTTTTATTGTGAATTTGGTAGAAATTTTGTCAGTAGTTTATATTATAAAATCAAAAAGTTCATTCTACTCTTAAAGTTAAAGTGGATGGTGAGCTAGACATCTTTTGTGATACTATAACCAACCAGGCACTGTCAATAATAGCAGTGGGTGGGTGGGTGGGAGGGTTTGGATTAACGGAGCACTGGCAGCAAAAGCATGAATTCAAGAGTTATTGATATGACGTTAACCATCGACCAACATCTTTTTCACTTCATATTTCTCACGGAGGGGGAGGAATCACATAATGGTCTAATATTGTTGGTTTGCTTTATATGGACCCTGCCAACCGCCTCCAGACTCACACACACACACGCACGCACGCACGCACACACACACACACACACACACACACACACACACACACACACACACACACACACACACACACAATCCTCGTAAGCGAGGCTGCTCAGTCTCATTTCCTTGGGGCAGCATTGTTATTGATCCAACTTTCTCAATTTCATTTTGGCAAACAACTGGGCAACACTTATCAGAGCTCTGTCCAATGGTTGGAGGGGTGGGGGGGGGCACGTAACGTAACATATCTGTTCCCCAAATAGCACCCTGTACCATCTCTTTCATCACTGTTTCCTCGCCCTCTAAAATGTCTAAACAGAATCGCCCCTCCTGCCAAGAAGAGACCCAAGAATCCAATTACTCCAATTCTCGGGAGCTTTTCCACAAGTCCCAAAAGTGTTTCGCAGTAGACAGAAAGGGCTTTGACAAATTCACCGTGGAAACAATAACAACGTTTTTTTTTTTGGGGGGGGGGGGGGGGGTAGGATAGCTGTCGTTATTGTGGGTTTCTTTTCTCTGCTTGCTTCCATCATTAGCGTGAGTGAGATGGACCTTTTGACGCCTTTCTTTTAGATGATGCCTTCTTCAAAATTTGGCAGATTTTGACGCCCTAAGATATGAAAGAAAGGACAACAACCTTTCACATAGGAGCGCTGCTTTTCAATCTACAGAGCTTGTCTCAGGTTGTAAAGCTGTTTGAGATTTTTTGAAAATGGAAACGTTGAGGTTTTGTTCTCATGGACAGCTGGGGAATGAGTGCTGAGACAAGCACTCCTGTCTGAGAGGCGGAAAGCTTTCGTGTGTGTTTGTGTGTGTGTGTGTGTGTGTGTGTGTGTGTGTGTGTGTGTGTGTGTGTGTGTGTGTGTGTGTGCATGTGTGTGTGTGTGCGTGTGTGCGTGTGCGTGTGTGTGTGGGCTGAAATGCAATCATTGCAGTGTTTGTCGGAGGCGGTGAGAGCAGAAAGTGCTGTTCGAGGCTACACAATGAGACCCAGCTCAGTACAGAAGCAGCTCTTTGTTGCTCATGTTGTTGTTGTTATTATAGTCTTGGTCTTTAGAAAATAATGTTTTGATTCCTTTGAGCATATACCGAGTCTACCTGTCAAAAACTATCATCATTTTTATGAGCTAAAATCATTTGATCCCATGTGCTGAGAGTGTTTTTTGCCCTTTTTTTTACTTTTCAAATAATCAAAACTTCTGTCTGAGCCTTTTTCTTCTCTGGCCCATAGAAGTCTACTACACTAACATCAGCATTGTAGATCTGAACTACGATATCTACTTTAATGTGTCATGTTTTTAAATGCATGCGTTTTTTTCCCTTATGCACGGAATTTCTTTTGTTTTGTCTTTTGATATGCCTTGGCGTTTGTTTTCTCTTTTTGCATTTGTTTTTAGTGCAATTCAATTTAATTTAGCGGAAAAACTACAATTTCTATCATTCTCTTCTAAAGGCTAAAAAACTGAGATCTGGATCCAAGCTTGAATCATTATGTCTGTGCTGTTGTTTTCCAACTTAGCGGTGTTTAGATACGGTTTGGGGGTTTCCCTGGAGACACGAGTGGTTAGTTGATGCCATGACTGAATAATAAGGACCAAAATCAGGAAATAGAAACGCACCATCAGACACTAGTGCATCTTTCTCAGGTGCTTTGAAGTGGCGATTCTGCCTTCTGCTGCCCGGCTTCTCCGTTTTCCACTGCTGCCTCTGTCTTGGCTGTATCCAGGCTAGCGTCGCCCCTAGTGGTCGCTTCCGGCATTACAGTGCCGCACAAACTGCCATCATCCGGAGTGACGGCCGCTGCGCTGTGTGAGTGATGGTTTGACGCCGGGCTGCTCACGCTCAAGGCCGAGTCGGGGGTCCGGCAGGCTGTGTGGTCGTCCAGGTGGGTTGCCATGGTGGCCTCGGAGGAGTGTTGTACGTCCTCGGTTACGGCTGTCGGGGAGACGGCGTTCAGTAGAGGCTTGTGTGACGCGTAGGTCGTCATGGCGTCCGTGTCGCTGTCCAACGGGAGGCCGGACGACGTGAACTCCACGCCAGAGTCGCTCATCTCCAGGAAGTTGTCCGAGTTGAGAGCCTGGTAGCGGCCCGGTTTAGACACCTCCAGGCCCTGTGGAGAGACACAGGGAGGAGAAGAGAGGAGAGGGAAGAAGGCCTTTTATTTATGGCAAGGCAAGTCTGTTTGTATAGCACATGTTTCCCTTTGTCATGGGTATACGCTCAACCAGGAACTACAGCTGGCGTAGTAAAAAAAACACTACCGCTTTTGTCCAAAGGGGGCGCTAGAATGAACACAAACTGAAGTTCCTCAGAGCAACTTTAAAAAATAAAGGTAAAAGTGCTGTTGTGATGTGTAGCCTACTACATGTGCAATATATGGAACCAGTGTGCGATAGGAAGAACATACCAAGACAAAGGTAAGTCCAAGAATAAGACAGTAAGTGATGAGGTGTCAGAAAAGAGAGAGAGAGGGAGAGACGAGTGCAAAACGTATTCCCCCAACAGAGGAAAGGGGAGATGGGGGGAGGGACGTAAGGAAACGGGAAGTGGTAAAAATGTAGGTCAGTGAAAAAGCCAACATGAATAATTGATATACATGATTCGAGGACCTTATTTATAGATTTACCTTTCGACTACCGTGTGGACTCATTCCACTTGTTAGACGTTCAATAATGTGCAGGAATGGACTTGGATTTGAATTATAGATACAGACTTTCAAATGTAATTAAAAATGGAGACAACATTTTAATATTTAGGTAGAGTGCTTTAGCATAAGAGGACATAAACGGACCAGGTCATAAACTGTATTACAGTAGCATGTAGCTTACCTTTTAAAGTCCTGCAGTTGAATATTTATATATATTAATATGAATTTTTCTTGATATATAACTTGTTTAAACACTACAGAATTTCAAAAAGGTGTACTTAGTCCTTGCTTCACAATGATATAAGGTTGTTTTTGCAGAAAACAATGGTGATACAGCCCTGGGAAAAGAATTAAGGGGGGGGGGGGGGGTCAACTCCAGGAGATCATTGTCTATGGTTTGACTTTTTCTTTACAGAGCTATATGTAAACAAGGCATTGAAAAGAAGAACATTTACATTGAGCGCAATTAAAACCTAAATGCTTAAATTCTTTGAAAAAACGTAATCAACAAATCCGGTGGGCGAAACGACGGTAGTTTCATTCTGATCCTCAACAGATAACAACTCAAGATAGAGATAACTCAAAGAACTTCCTGAACCTTGACCACTTTACTTTCTTTGCCCTTGTTTCAGTTTCTCTTAAACCTTAATCTCCCCCGCTCCCCTCTCCTGAGTCGCAGTGTGCGAGCGTTATTGCCTTTTAATTACACTTGGCATTGCGGTGGCGTTATATACAGCAGGTCGTTTCTGCCAAGCAATATAATAAAACCCCTATGGTGGTTAATGATTGCTCTGTTTTTAAAATCTGTGTTTGTGGTTGACACTTTACTTTGAAGGGGAAACTCCCCTGACAGTGCAAAGGTGTTTTGTAATCAGGTTTTTAGACATGGCTCAGCTTCTGGCAATTTTGTCTGCCTGTATTTGTTCTTACTATCTCTTCAATGTAATTTCTAATGTCTAACCTTGATGTATTTAATGCCCCGGGCCCTGTAAAGCACTTTGAATGGCCTTGTGTCTGAATCGTGCTATAGAAATAAACTTCCCTTGCTTTGTGTTCTGCTTGTCAAGATCAATACAGTACATGAGGTATTGCTGCTGCGGTGATTCGTATCAAAAAAGTAACGCCGTCTAAAACCTGTGCATGTGTATCACTTCTTCAGTTGACCCATGAGCCTGATTTCCATTTGAATTGGATGACCTGTTATGATCTGTGTGCAAGAAAATCTATTTTAAGTTTAGCTGCTTTTCCGAAATTGTGTTCAATGTGGAATTTTGATTTGAACAAATTATTTATTTTAAATCACAAATTTGTGCCATGTTGTTTAAGATGTATTTTTCTTTGTGTGAAAAAAACAACATCAAAAACAATAACATTTGCCCAGTTCCACTTAAAATAAAGTTTTTCGTTCCTTCGGTACTGACCTCACATGAGACAGTTCAAATGAGATATTCAGCCTTGAGCCGCGGAAACATATGGATGAAAAAGCATCATAACTTCCATACAAATTTGGGAGATTTGATGAAAATGTGAAAATAAAGCACTGGTAACGTTAGTGGAATATATGCGACGAAATGTCTTTGGCACTGACCTTGATGGTGACCTCTGTGCTTTCCGAGGGATTGTCACACACAGAATGCATCAGGGATTCCTCAGCGAACCTGGTGTAAGCGTCTTGGACCACCTGCACACACACAAACAAACACACACACACACACACACACGCGCACACGCACACACACGCACATGCACGCACACGCACACACACACACACACACACATACAACATGTCAAAAATAGGCCTCAACAATGTTATGCCCCAACAGCTGTAAATTGGTCATCAAAAATACACAAAGACATAAACAAACACACACACACACACACACACACACACACACACACACACACACACACACACACACACAAAGACACACACACAGCACATGTAACTGCACAATACTGCTCTAAAATACACTGATACAATATTGAAGAGAGAGCTTGTGTGGCTGAGAGAGGTTTGGTTTTCATTTGTCTTCAAAGGGAAGCTGGAGGTTGAGAGGAAACAAAGCCAAAGGAGCTACAGTGGAAACTTTCACAAAATGGTGATTCTTTAAAAACTGCAACAAACAAACAAACACAGGCCGAGGGGGAAAGCAAAAGACTCGCCCTGCGTTTCAAATCTCATACTCTTTCGTTTTACTACACTACATACTAAAGTACAGAAGAGTTTTAGGGCCACAGGAGAGAAAAAAAAATCAGATAAGGAAGATTTTTTTTTTGTTATGTCAAGAAATGTTGAGAATAAAGACGAATACTGCAAAATGCAATTGGAGTTAGTGGGGCATTTATATATTTTGAGCATACTGCAATTGAGATGCATGTATTGGGACATCCTAAATCTTTTTCTGGCATACTAAATAGTAGGGAAGTATGGGGATTGAAGAGTAAAAGTAGAGAGAGAGGAGGAAAGCCTGGATAGATGGTAGGATGTCCTAGAGGGAGAGGGGCCGACCAGTAACCATGAGGTCTCTGGTTGGATCCCCGGCACCGGACAGGAGGGTGTTGTTAGTAAAACTAGTAGTGGCTGCTATTACATCTACGCTGCCCACCATCTCTACCATTGTGTCCTTGAGCAAGACACTTAACCCCAAACTGCTCCAGGGGCGCTGTACTATGGCTGACCCTGCGCTCTGACCCCCTCTGGAGTGTGGTAACTTGAGAGGGGTAAATTACCTTGTGTTAATTGACTAATAAAGATAACCTAATTTAACAATATGTTGAAAAAAAAAGAGAGAGAGAGAGAGAGAGAGAGAGAGAGCTTTGAGAGAAAGAGGGAAAGAGATTAGGTGAGGAAGATGGAGGAGAGAGAGGCATAGAGAGAGAGAGAGAGAGAGGGAGTCAGGTGGAGAGAGAGAGAGAGAAAGAGAGAGAGTCAGGTGGAGAGAGAGAGAGCAATGACTGATTTGGATTTCCTGTCGGTTTCCCGGGTTAAGTCCGGAAAGGTCAATAAAAGAAATCTATCTGTTCTCAGATCTATGAGGTCATCCATGACATCACAGACTGACGGACCGACCGACGTCAAGGGCAACCGCTGTCCTCTCAACCTCCGCTGTCTGTCAATACACAAACACACACTCAGAGATCCCATACACATGGATAGACACATTGATAACAAGGCACACTATGGGCATTTGCACACAAATATTGTCAAGTAAGAACCAACATACGAGGATACACACACACAAACACACACACACTCGATAACCTGTACACACAGACACGTAAACAGCGACTCAGGGGTATGACCTGCTGATCTAACATGAATTCTTTCATTATCAGTAGTCATTCCAATGTGACACTAGTACTTATTCATAGTGACTGTTCATAAGTGAAATAGTGAATAGATCAGTTTTTGGGCATTTTCTTTGCTTTTATTAGACAGTTTGGAGAGACAGAGATGAAATTGGGCAGAGAGAGGGGGAAAAACATGCAGAGAACGACCACGGGCCGGATTCTAACCTGTGGTCTGCTATGAAGAGGACTGAGCCTCTACTGGGGGGGGGGGGGAGGGGGGGGCTCTAACCACTACACCACAAGCACCTCCCCAGTTTAACTAATATACTTTACTTGTCTTGCAGAAGAACTTATAACTTATACGTTAGTTTATTTTATTGTTATTCCAATATGGTGTAGCTCAAAAACACACTACCAGTCATTGTGTATTATACTTGCAATTGTGAAGTAGTGACGTGAAGTGAAACTGAAAGTCTAATAACTAAAAAGGCCTCGCTAGTAGCTAGTAGCTAGTAGCTACACTGAAGCACGGACAGCGCAGCTAGTGGCTGTGGATTCTTTGTCTTGTTAACGTTGGAAACAGGAACTTAAGACTTGAAACATAAAAAAAAAAAATAATTAATAGTTTCAAATAAAAGGCAGGAAAAAATAAGGCCAGATATATGACCAACGCTCATTAAAAATACGTGTAAGAATCTAGAATAAGAATAAGCAACTTATAACGTCACTACAATGTAAGTAATGGTGTCGTTTGCTGACTGTTGACACGTGGGAGTAAATGTAGAACAGCAGGCCATACGGGAAGTGTCTCAATATCAGATCACATGTCAATCTACTGCTTTGCATCACTGCAAATCTAGAAAAAAAACACATTACATCAACAAATGCACAAAAAACTAGACAAACACAGACACACACACACACACACACACACACAAACAAGGACAGCAGACCCGCAGAGGTTATAATTCTCTTGAAAATAGCTAAGAATAAATCTGTGAAACTGTCATGGATGGTTTAATAAAAACCTATATTCATGCAGGTTAAGCTCTACTGTCCTTTTTTAAAGACATTCACCACACAATAAATATGCCACAGATACCCACACACATACACAGCATATTTTTTAGCCTGTGGTTGAGCCCACACAATAAAACCAAAGTTAAATAATAATAATAATAATAATAATAATGGTGGGCATCTGTGTACGCTTAGCTATAGCTGGAAATTAAACACAGCAGTGAAGCCGCATCAGTTATCATAACTCAATTGTTTATGAGTAACTGCAGTGCAGATCTGAGCAGGTTATCAGCAGATAGAGAGAGAGAGGGGGGGGTGGAGAGAGAGAGGGGGAGAGAGAGCGAGAGAGAGAGAGAGCGAGAGAGAGAGAGTCACAAACCTTAGAGAGAAAAAATTCACAACAAAGTGTGACTTTTTTTCTAACATTATTGCTCAGCTGCACTTAGACACACTTATATTATACACATTTCCATGGGTCATTTAGTCTCTATATTCAAGGATAAAACGTTTTTGTTTCCTGAAAGCAAGCAAAAAAGACCCAGCATCCTTTCTCTTGTTTCACAAACTGGAATGGTGCCAAGTTAGAAAAGAGCTGCTGAGATTTTCACTTGTTTTAAGAAACATAAGATGTTTAAGTGTAAAACATTGGATCAAATTGCTTGTTAAAAAATGCAATTTTTTTTTGTTGCACTGTGCAGCACCCCAACCTGGTTCAAAACTGTGTGTTGAATCCTGTAAGACATGATGATTATCTCCTCATATGATTAGTCCTTTGAATATTGAGTTATTAAGTCTCTGAGGATCACAGGACGACAGCTTGACCCAAGTTGTGGTGCCAGATCCACTTAAAGTAATTAATTGACTTTTTGTCAAATTAGGTCTTCGATCAACTTCTGCCTGTCTATTAATATTGACAGCAGTGTGCAGGTTGTATTTAGTGTGCTGGCGCTCAATTTACCTGAATGGACTTTCTTTTTTTACACATACAGTATATACAGCTCTGGAAAGAAATAAGAGACCACTCAAAATGTTCAGTCTCTCTCGTTTTACTATTTATAGGGATATGTTTGAGTAGAATGAACATTTTGGTTTTATAATATAAACTACTGACAACATTTCTACCAAATTCACAATGAAAATATTGTCATCAAGAGCATTTCAATTAAGTAATGTAGAGAAGAAGATTTAAGAAAAATCCAGACTGTTCTCTCAATTTTTTCCGGAGCTGTATATATATATATATATATATACATATATATATATATGAGTAACAATCTATAATATATTGAACACGCATTTCTGAAACTGTCAGCAAGTTGATCAAGGAATGTATTTGCCAAAAAAAAAATTGGTTGAACACTTCTCTAGACATCAAATATGAAGAGAAAGGAAGAGAAGAGAAGTAGAAATAAAAACATATTCCAGAACACAAATCTCTCACCAAGAAGAGGCTCCGTTTGAGGTTCCTTTAAAAAATAAAGAGGGAGAGATGCAACGCACAGGCAACAGCGTTACTGGGCGACTGACTGATCATTGAGGCCTCAGTAACACATATTATATTCACTCAAACAACAACAGGACGCACATAACACACAAACCATGACAACTGGACACACATTTAGCATTTATAGATTCAGATACCTTATATTCCTGAGATTCTTACACATCGTTAGCCTCATAGCATAATTGCCAAAATGGTATTTACTCTACTCTACTCTATTCTACATCTACTTTACCCTACTTTATAACCCTTAAAATAGGACTTCGGCAATTATGCTTTTAGGCTAACGAAAAGTAGATGTATAATAGAGTAGATGTAGAATAGAGTAGATGTAGAGTAAAAGTAGAGTAGAGTAAATATGATTTAGGAAATTATGCTATGAGGCTAACGATATAAAAACCAATACAAACCAAACATTAACACATGGCGTTGAATGTCGCATATCATTGGGTGCTAGCTGAAGGAGGTAAAGTGACAGCAGAATTATAATTTTTTTATTTATGAGTTATTGTTGTAGAGTCTCTGAAAATATGTTATCAAAGACTGATGGATTTTAAACTGGGTAAAAAGGTACTGCAGGTTTATATGTTAATTGTTAAACATTTGTCAGTCCGTACAATTGCGAGTTAGAAATCTGATGTATTGTTGTCTGAAAATCTTAAGGTCTTTACAGTGAGAGAGTTGAAACCTTCCAATGATCCCAACATTTAGTCCATCAAACACATTGATACGTTGACAAGTTTTATAGTGTTTAGAAGCAGAACTACATACATTTATGATCTTCTACCAGTTGGGTATTTTTTATTGTTATTGTTCCTCCTGATGTTTAGGCGTCTTCTATAGGTGATCCATGTGTGTGTTATTATGTGTGTGTGTGTGTGTGTGTATGTGTGTGTGTATGTGTGTGTGTGCGTGTGTGTGTGCGTGCGTGTGTGTTTGTGTGTTTGCGATGGCTTTTTAATTGGTCCATAAATAACGTTGGTTAACAAATCCCCATGTGAGAGTCTGGAGAGTTGTGGCGACAGAAGGGTTAACTGTCCACTCCTTTGAACTATCCAGTAAGTCAGTTCATTAGCCTGAAGCAGTCGGAGCCAAGATTATAAATAGCCAATGGAATTGAGGTCGCTCTTTTTATGTTCCTACAGGCTCAGCAGAACCTTTAAGAGCACATTAACTTCTTAATTGAATAGTTTTACTTTGAAAATCCACATTTATCAGAATGAGTATCATGGCAATGACAGTTTAAAAAAATCATTGATTCCTAGCCAGAATTTGAATAAATCACAAGCAAATTACGCTTTAAATAATTTTTAAGGGGTTTCTTTAATATGACAATACAGCTCCAAAAAAAAATAAGAAACCATTCCCAAATGTTCAGTGTCTCTCGTTGCACTATTTATAGGCATATGTTTGATAAGAATGAACATTCTGGTTTAATAATATAAACTACTGACAACATTTATACCAAGTTCCAATACATTTTTTGTCATTAAGAGCATTTTCAATAAGTCCTATAGAGATGGAGATTTAAGAAAAGTCTTCAGACTGGTCTCTTGTTTTTTTCCGGAGCTGTAGTTCCTTGTGTTCAATGACATTAGTATCACTGTTTAGTGGCTGATCCTATCCAATGATTTACAGTAACCTCAGCTGTACTGGTAATCCAAACTATTCAGATAACCGAGGGACACCTAAAAATGACTTACCCTGCGTTCCCATTCACATACTATTTCTCTTTACTACACGTATACTAAAGTACAGAAGAGTTTTAGGGCCACAGACAGGAGAGAAAAAAAATCAGATAAGGAAGTTTTTTATTTCATTATGTCAAGAAAATGTCAAGAATAAAGACGAATACTCCAAAATGCTATTGGAGTTAGTAGGGCATTTATGTATTTTCAGAATACTACAATTGACGTGCATGTATTGGGACATCCTAAATCTTTTTCTGGCATACTAGATAGTAGGGAAGTATGGGAATTAGAACGTAGGGATGTTCTCCAAAAACACGAGTGTTCAAGTTCAACAGGGAGAAACTAACAGAAACATTATGAATCAATTTGTGTTCTTCCCTGTAGGGGGCAGAAGCTGACCAGCTGCCCATCCTGACACACACTGCAGGAAATACCTTTTCCAGCAAACACACACACACACACACACACGCGTGCGCACACACACACGCGCACACACACACACGCGCACACACACACACACACTTATCTCTAATCACATCACAAGCACGACTAATTTTGCCTTCTGCCGCACCTTTCCACAAGAGCTTTTTCTTCCTGCTATCACTATGGCCCTATTATTGGCCATATAAAATATTCCTCAAATGCAAAGACAGTCGGAGTAGACAGAAGCTAATGGGGATCTTAATAAACTAAACCAAACTAAACTAAACTGAGAGTGAGTGTGTGGGTGTTACCTGTCTGAAAGCGTCGCCGTCCCTCTTGCCGGCGTGCTGAGCGATGAGCGATAGTTTCTTGTTCTTCTCTTTCCTCATGTGCATCTGGTAGAGACAGGACAGCAGACACACCAGCAGCATGAAGGCCACCAGACACAGCATGGACAGGATGGCCATGGTCAGAGGGTGCAGCCTGAAGCCTAGAGCAACAAGGCAAGTTTATTTCTATAGCGCAATTCAGACACAAGGCCATACAAAGTGGTTCACAGGGGCAAGATTAAAACACATAAAACACATTAGAAAAGCGAATGAATAGAAATAGAACATTCAAATACAATAAAAATTACAGGTTAAACAAGAACAACCACACAGGGAAAATACTAAGTCCTCTGTGTCTGCAGACATGTTGCTTCTGACTGGCTCTGCTGTGTAGCTAGTAGCTAGCTGCTCATCTTTCATAATAATAATACATTTTATTTAAAGGCGCCTTTCACTGCTCTTATGGACACCGTACAAACAAACAAATAAACAGTTGAAATAAAGTGGGCGATGGATGAAGGTTATATGGTGATATGGGAAGGTGATATCATCTCAGTTATCTTAATAAAACTGACTTGTGTTTTAATTGCCATGTCAAACTGCATTCACATTTTTTGGACAATGTATCTAATTAAAGATTAAATTTCTTCATCTTTACAGTGAAGGACGTCTAGATGAAGCCTTGTGCTGATAATATGCTAAAAAAGTTGAGTAGAATTATGGCTAATTATGGCTAGTTTTGATGGATTTTAATTCTTGCGTTATACACCCTCAAGTGTGTCTTTGGTATCATACCACGGTTTTCAATATTTACATTACAAATCAAATCAAATCAGTTGTATAGCCCAAAATCACATTTGCTTCAGTGGGCTTTACATTCCATACAGTATGACACCCTCTGTCCTTTGACCCATATGACAAAGTTCCATTGCAACATAATATAAAATCAGCAATTACATAAAGTGCTCCATCTCTTCCATGCATACTGTATAGAGAAATTGTCGCAAATTCAAAACTCCACTGATTTTCCACATCAAAGGGGAAGTAAAAGTTGAATAAAGCCTCCAGTGGCTCGAGGCTACATTAGCGGCTAATAGAATAACAAGCTTGAATTTCAATCCGAACTGTAGTCAAATGGCATTATGTTGTAATGTAGGCGGCAGGCTTAGACATCGGAGAAGAATGTGTTGAATAAACAATACGATATCTCTGGTTCTGCTGCAGCCATTCGGATAACACTGTTTATCACAAGTCATTCATGAGTGCAATGATAATTCAGCAGAGTTCTTTTGAGATGTTTTATTGATCTCTGTTCACGGACAGACACCGATGATTTGCATGAGAAAGGTTCCGACATGTTGCACATAACAGGGTGTGCCAGCCTCCTTGTGAATACACTTGATTTCATGTTTACATTTGCGCCACTGTAAATGGCACGACTACATTATGCTAATGTGAAATCTCTAAAGTAAACACAATCTACAACTGATTAGAGGGTTATCATTTAGATTATTTAACATAATAAATCACTATTCATTCAGTTCAGTAGTTGCTTGTTTGTATAGCCTTGCAGTTGCAAGGCGCCGCCCTCCTTGACCCATACCAGCAAAAAATATAATAATTATAATAATAATGATGAAAATATAAAAAAATATATATTTGTAATCATAATTTATGATTTCAATACAGTTTTTACCTGCATCTAAGTCTGAATGTCATTGTTCAATCAGCGTCTGTGTTCTGATGTTGCTATGGTTATGCCAGATGAATAGGAAAAACAAACTGTTTAATGACATTGTCATATTAGCTATCTGATTTAGGTTCATTTGCCCATATAATGGGTCATTTTAGCCGTCATGGCAACAATTGCCCCCCCTGAGATTATTGTCAGGAGCCGCCACTGTAACAGCAGGTGCTCATTAGTTGCTAATCAGTCGACTCCAGTTGAACGCAAGGTGCTCCTGAAGTTGGAAAGTCAACGCTAAAAAAACTAACCTTCTACTTCTATGTGGACATCAGCCACGAGGAACCCATCCAGGTCTGTGACTCTGAAGACCCCGGCGTCCGCCTCATGCACCTTCTTCAGGCTGAGCTCGGCCCCCCCCACGGTGAGCCTTCCCTCCAGCAGAGGGTCCAGGGGGGTCACCACCATCCCCCGCTCCACCACAGCCCGGACCGCACCGCCTGACTTGGGCCTGAACACAACGTTAAGGTGGGAGTGGTCCAGGTACAGTTTCATCTTCAGGTTGCCTCCATAGGTGACGTGCTTGAAGTCCTGGTGAGCTGTGGAGGATTAAAGGGGGGGAGGAGGAGGAGGGGGGGGTGTAAACAGATCGACAGAGTATATAAATAGCTTGCCTATGCCTAGCAACCTGTTTATGGTAATGTATTGTCGACACATTTGTTTGTGTTTCATGTAGTGTAAGCTTTTTGAATAGTAGACAGGGAGAGGTTAGAGTAGGAGTGAGACCGACACACACGCACACACACACACACACACTTACATGACATACTACCCGATTGAGTCTGGGAGCATTGATACGCTACCCAAAGACCTCCCCTCACTCACCCCTGACATTGAGACAGTTCCTCCTCCTGACTTTGCCCTCGCGGTCCAGGACAGTGAAGCTTCCCTCGTCCTTCATCCGGACCGAGTGGAGCTTTACCTCCCGCTGAGAGACACTGAGCCGCCCCACGTACTCCTCCGCTGACACCGCGGTCTGGTTCCATAGAACCACCGACGGAGACTCCGTAGCATTCTGTTCCGGAGTGTGACCAGCCTGGACCAGCCCATGCCTGGAGCGGGGCAGGTAGGTAGGTAGATAGATGGATAGATAGATAGATGGATAAATAGATCGATAGATGGATGGATGGATAGATGGATGGATGGATGGATGGATGGATGGATGGATGGATGGATGGATGGATGGATGGATGGATGGATGGATAGATAGATGGATAGATGGATAGATGGATAGATAGATAGATAGATAGATAGATAGATAGATAGATAGATAGATAGATAGATAGATAGATAGATAGATAGATAGATAGATAGATAGATAGATAGATAGATAGATAGATAGATAGATAGATAGATAGACAGATATCTTTTTTTAAATGTTTCTTGTTCCAGTTTACCTGAACTCCAGGGTGATGGGGCCTTCCACGTGTGTCAGGTGGATCTTGTAAGGGTCTCCGTACTTCCTCCCTTCCTCCAAAGCGCAGTCTGATCAACAATAACGTGTTACTATCTCATATCAAATACTTCTCTCATCTTATTTGATCCTTTTGTACTTATTGCACCAAAAGGTCGGAGAGAAGCGTATGTTTATATTATTTTTATTATTTATATACCATTCACTATCATCACAATGACTTCTGATGGTCAACTTCACGCTGCTTGGGAAACCATTTGTAAGGCATATCCCCCCCATCTCTGGATAACAATAATAATAATAATAATAATAATAATAATAATAATAATAATAATAATAATAATAATAATAATAATAATAATAAATTTTCTTTGTAATGCACTTTATATTACTAGAATCTCAAAGTGCTACAGAGAAGTAAAAGAAAAAAAGAAGAAACAAATCAAGAGAAAGGCAAGGCAAGGCAAGTTTATTTCTATAGCACAATTCAGACAAGGCCATTCAAAGTGCTTTACAGGGGCAAGATTAAAATACATGATACACATTAGAAAAGCGAATGAATATAAATAAAAGATAAGAGTAAAGCGGTACCAGCTTACCCCTGACATTGAGGATGAGGTGCTCTGGTGTGTTTGGGTGGTTTGTGTCCCTGATCACATACACTCCCTCGTCCTCCTCCTGCACGTCCTCTAGAACCAGGTGTCCCAGGATGTTAAAGACGGCCCGTGAACTGACCAGCTTCCCCTCTCTGAGCAGCACCACCTCAGAGGAACTGTTGGTCCGCGGTTTAAACACCACCTCACCGGTGTCACCGGGCGGGACATCTATGTGAATGTCCTCCCCGAAGAAGGCTGTCCTGTGTTCCTCCTTAACCGCTAGGAGAAATATATTATAGATGTCTTATTAGATAAAACAGAAACACATCAATTTATTGTGTACTTTTTGGGCCCAGATTTGAACCTCATCACAACATCACTGTATTTTTCCTATATACATATAATCTGTCAATTCTCCCAGCCATGCCATTGTGCAATCCAAACCAGCATGCTATCTTACCTTTCAGAGACGCTGACACGACTGTGAAAGAAAAAGTAAAGAGTGAGATATATTTTTTTTTCAAGACTTTATTTTTAGTTGCCTGCTGATTTGTACAAATATTTCTAAATAAGTCAGAGTTCCTTTGTTCATATTGAAAATCCCCATAAAATATGAACATGCTCCAAAAGTAAAAGCCTCACATAATGACAGCTAAACATAAAATCTGTTTTTCTCATAAGAATAAAAAAGCAAAGGAAATATCCGGATCACAAATAGATACATAGTTCGCAAAATAACTTAGAACAAAGAAAATAACTTCCATTGGAGTGGTTTATATAGAATGTATGTTCATCAGTCAATCATAACAAATTCAGTATTCCGGAAACCCAGCCGGAATGTTTCAGCCATTCATTTATCCAAACCCTCTCCCAAGTGTCTCGTGATGTTTGCTCTTACCAGTGCAGAACAAGGCGCCTAGCACTGCAGCGCTGATAACTCTCATCTTGAATAGTCTGTCTCTGGAACAAAAGAAACACACACACACAATACACAACTGATTAAACAAAACAAAAAGCTTATTATAGCATTATCATGGCTCCTTAAGGATCAATTTTTTCTTTCTTAAAAAAATCGAATGACATTTTTTTCCCCCCCGTCTGTGTAACGTTCATTGACCAACGTAAAAACTAAACATAGCACTAAACAAACAAACAGAAGGCAAAATAATAAATTAGACTATGTTCACACCAAAAGCAGATATATACTGGTGTTAATATTGAAAATAAATTGCAATATGTTAAATATCCGGAATTTAAGACATTTTTTGTATTGTAAATTATTTTAGAGCTTTACTAAGACTTGAAAAAAACTTTTACCTTCGGGTTCGAAAAATGACGTACATTAAGGGCATTCCTACTTCCGTTTCAACAGATTACAAAATCAAATCACAATAAAAAAGCACAAATTTTACACAAAGCAAAACTGTATATTGTGGTCATTTACAAATAGACCTATTATAGTACATTAGATTTCACATCAAGATAGGATCATTGTATGTGTCGAAAGAAAGCTGTCTTTAAAAAAAATCCCTGATTCAAGGCAAAGATTTGTTGCTAATTTGGGTTCAGTGTTTAATTAATAATAAACAACATCTGTGCAGAGTAGAGGCATGCCAACAACCCCCCCCCCCCTCCCCACACTCCTGCTCTGCACAACCCCCGCTACACAAAATAGCACAAAATAAGCTTTTTCTAAATGACAGGAGCGAGAGCACAGCCAACAGTCCTTGACAAGAAAATCAATACTGCTCTAAAAGAAAAATACACTTCCAATCCGAGTTTGAAAGAAAACATGTTTTTAATAGCATAGAGAGAGAAGTGTTAAGAGCAGCTCTCACACTGCAGCCCGCGTGAGGAGTCAATGGGCTCTCTTCTCACGACACACAACCACAAAAACCGTAAAGAGACGGAAGTAAGAGAGAGGGTGAGATCATGTACTGGAGCCAGCTGGCACCAGAAGACTCCTTCAGCCAGTCACGACTAATGCACTGCTGGACATGGACTAAGCAGTAGCAGCACAGTCATTAAGGTGGGATAATTAGATGGATGGCAAGTGGGAGGGACAGAGAGAAACAGCTGAGAAAGAGAAAGGGAGTCGAATGGACAACAGAATTAACAATCAACAACTCTTCCTCGAGGCACTCTATGCTCATATCCAAGCCTGGTCAAGTAGCAGTTCTGTAACAAGACAAGAAAATACCACTACTTTATTTCCCAAAACAGCAACAGGCCCCTCAACACAATTCTAATTATTAGTATGTATTGTACTTGTTCTTTCTGTTTTATATTTTTAAAGAGAAGATACTTTTTGCAAACCTCTGTCGCGCGAAAACTTAAAAAGGACACTGACTGTTCTGATGTTTTCAAGTACAGTATGTCTTAATATATTACTCATGTGTGGACTGTATCTTCCAATGTTATGATCTCTTATTGAATTTGGCTTTGTGTTTCCACTTACCACAGTGGAGAAATATACTGTATACTGGAAACCACATATACTGTAGGTTTGTCGCCAGGATTTAAAAAAAATAAATAAAAATACATTGATTTTTTTTTTATTGATTTTTTAACATGACTGCCAGGACAGAGAAACAAACTAAATTTGTCTAAATCAGACTATTGAAGCCTCATATTGATTTCAGCATTTGAGCATTTTTAATGGAACAAGGACTATAGATTTAGACCCCTATCTCTTACAGCGGACTCAAGTTGGAAAGGATTCATTTCAAATGTAGATGAAGGATTGCGGCCACCTATAACTAGTTTGATGTAGACCTACATGAGGGGCTGTCGGGATTGTATGGTAGACACTCTAGATTGAAAAAATAACTGCAGATACGGCATTCACATCAAGACTTGCACTGTCTAAGTGAAGTTATCTTTATTATTCAATTTACACATTGAAATTCATCTTTTCGCATATCCCCTCTCAAGTCACCACACTCCAGAGGGGGTCAGAGCACAGGGTCAGCCGTAGTACAGCACCCCTGGAGCAATGTGGGGCTAAGTGTCTTGCTCAAGGACACAATGGTAGAGATGGTGGAGCACTGTAGATGTAATACCAGTCACCAGTTTTACTACTAACACCCTCCTGCCCGGTGCTGGGGATCCAACCAGAGACCTCATGGTTACTGGTCGGCCCCTCTTTCCTCTAGGACATCCTGCCATTACCATACTGTTCCAACAATTAGACCTACTACAACTACAATATATCCAGTCATTTCTGACCTCACCGCAGTCTCAACAACAAGCTCCCTAATGGGGCGGTTGACTTAAAAAAAAACCTGTTAAGTAAAGTGGTGGTGGACAGCAACAGTCATGTGCTAAAGGCGTGACTGAGCATAGCACTCTTTCTATGAGTAGACTTAATATACCTCCTATACAGACCTAGAAAAACACAGAAAAGATGAACATATACTGTTCTGTTCATTAAATGCTGTCCCTTAAATGAATGTCACCTCCAGTTTGATATGTGCTTTATTGCACAATTTAATTTCAAAAATCTAAATAAGCAGGTTTCAGAGTTCTGTACCAAAAAGTGATTCATGAGTGATTGTCCTGTCCCTATCCGGAATAATGGAACAGAGCGCATAACTGCATGGGTTGTTAGACTCTCAAAGAAGGAACAATAAAAATCCATTGAATTTCTGCCAGCAATCTTCATATGATGGATTATTAACCTTTCAGATAAAGAAGAGAAAAGAACGCCCGTATACTTTCCCTCTGCACATCTACGGAGGCAAAGTCATTTCTAAACGACACCCCGGCATTAAAGTCGTCATAAAAATTGCTCTTGAGGCTCTTAGTCCTTTAGCGAAACACGGTAATCACAGCATATTGTATAATCGGTGGCCTGTTAGAACAGGGCTTGAATCATTTTGCTCTGATGTTCTACACAGGGCTATTAGCTTATTGAACGTGTGAGTGCTCGTGTCGGGGTGCTACTGGGAGATAAATCACATTGATTGGCTGCTGGAGAGAGCTCCACATCTCACCAGAAAATGTTGATGTTGCTTCTGATTTTATAAAGGCCCTACGACCTCATGTGACAAGTGACAAGACGCCCACGTGCACATACAGTACATTTGAACGTGAAAAATGCTCTCAGAAAAATTCAGTCCGAGTCATGTCCACTTGGTGTCCTGTAGTTAAAAATATTCAGCCTGGGGTTCAGATGTGTGACTGTAGTCCTTTGGCAAAGTGGGGTCACTGCTCTCCTGTCTCCTGTAATAACCAATTAGATCAATCACACTGACTGTGCACGACGCAGCATTTACTGAAGTGTGTGTGTGTGTGTGTGTGTGACACATCCAGAAGGCTCCTCAGTCAGGCTGCTCATTTCAGCCTGACATCCATGCTGACTGGGTTACTTCAGAGTCTGTCCCCCAACACATCTATCCTCTACGCCCCTTACGCCAGGAGGCCAGTAGCACCATTCCTCCACCCTCCTCTTCCTTATTCTACATCTTGTTTTAAAGCTGCAGTGTGTAGAATTTTGGGTTTTATTTCCTAGCAGATTTTGTAGAAAGTAATTATAATATCCATAAGTACATTTAATTTAGTCCATAATAGCTGAATTTTTTTTTTAGAATTATAATTTTTTCCCTTAGAAAGGGTCTCATATAAGTCCATATTTCTGCATATTTTGGACCAAGGCCTAGTGCCGCCATCATGAAAGTGTCATAGTTGGAATGTCATCAGGTGCATTGTTTAAAATTTAGAATTGTTCTTGTCCTTGAAGGCCACTGTAGCTTCTGTTATTATTCTAAAGGGTTGGGGTTACCCAGGGAGCGTTGCATTCTAGAACTTTCTTGATGATGTCATATTACACACTGCACCTTTAAGAGAGAATAGCTTCTGTACAGGGTATCTCAAATCACTTAGCTGTTACTTATTCTTATTTTCTACTTTTCTACGATTTCTTTTTTTTTTTTTTATTTTCCTGTTATAATGCTATTTATATATATATAACATTGTTTTTATTTAAAGGTGCAGTGTGTAATATGACATCATCAAGAAAGTTCTACAAAGTTCTAGAATGCAGTGCTCCCTGGGTAACCCCACCCCTTTCGAATAATAACAGAAGCTACAGTGGCCTTCAAGGACAAGAAGAATTCTAAATTTTAAACAATGCACCTGATGACATTCCAACTATGACACTTTCAAGATGGCGGCACTAGGCCTTGGTCCAAAATATGCAGAAATATGGACATATATGAGACCCTTTCTAAGGGAAAAAAAACTAATTCAAAAAAATTGTTTCAGCTATTATGCACTAAATTAAATGTACTTATGGATATTATAATTACTTTCTACAAAATCTGCTAGGAAATAAAACCCAAAATTCTACACACTGCAGGTTTAAGCTGACTCAGGGAGATCCGCACAAGAATCCCAATGTACTTGTACCTGTACCTGTGCAAATGGCAATAAATATATTCTATTCTATTACATTCTATTCTATTACATTCTATTCTATTACATTCTATTCTATTACATTCTATTCTATTCCCTCTATCTTTACTTCCCTCTTCTTTTATTTTCTTCTGCGAAAAAAACTTCTGTCTTACTCTGCCTTGCTTTGCATGTGCCTCTCCTCATCACTCTCCCTGGGCTAGCGCTGCCCTTTATATAGTCATGGTTTCTCCTTGTTCTATTATTCCAAGAGCTCACTCTACCATTGCTGCTTTAACAGCTCATTATATTAGCCTGGGTTTTGACTGTTACTGTCCTGATGTTCCAAATAACAAAAACACAAGCATAATGTCTCTTCCACATGCAAACAAATGTATTCAATCCAACACTAAAACCCATACTATCTAAATTTACTGAGAACAATGCCACCTTAAATATGGGTCCCCTCTCTTTGGACATGCGCTTAACCACCTGCTCCATCCCCACTCCTCACCCTCTCATGCAGCCCACACAGCCGCGAGCTGGTGCAGCCAAAGGGTGTGTCACGACCGGCACGAAATGGGCTGTCCCGTTATGGGGATATCCGGATGGAAGATGGAGGAAACGAAAGAGGGAGAATGAGAGTGAATTAAGAAAGGAAGGGAGATTGTGGTCGGACTATTCCAGAGTAGGCCTATGTGTATATCATTATAATCAATTGGTATTGAGGTATAAAATGTGCACTCTCTCTCTTAGTTTCATCCCTTTACAGACATTAACAGGGTGATTGTTTTATCACACTTGCCCAAAGGCTTTAACATTAAGCGACATTAGCAGGTATCTCTTGTGGGGAGGTTTGGTTACAAAACAAATGCTATCTCGCAGATTTTTCCCAATCTAATATAAATTGGTTATTTCAAAATATATAAAGGAATAGGTCTATATAGGTCTACTCTAATTTCTCGTCGTTGCACAATACTATTTAAATGACTACACGACAAATGACTAAGTCGGCGGCCCTGATGTGCCGTATAGCGCCCAAGAACATTTCGTAACCAATTCCACCGGGATAGACCAGAAAATACCCCTTCTTGAGACGCTATATCCCCCATACTGTACAGTACAGTATAGGCTATACCGCAGTCTGGGCATATAGCCTACATTTATTACTACATTGTGCTTTAAACCCACTTGGCGATACGCACCACTGTCTAAATACATGGTGTTTATTTTACTTTACAATACATTAGCGGAAGGATTAGTGAATTAGCAGAATCAACGAAGGAATGAGGCCATTTGGTGCACGAATACGCGATAGATTCCTGTTGGATTTGAACGTTTTTTCTCTGGCATTTCAGAAATGTAATTCCAGAGTCATATGTCCAGAAACGGTAGCCTGTATTGTTTTTATTTTTGTGTGAATATTCCTGTAATTGCCTCCGTTTTACTCGCGTTGATGTTGGTTACACGCCCTAAATCATCCATTATTGGCGTGTGGGATCGCTCAACATAAGCAAATAGTCAAAACAGCAAAGAGAAACTGCATACGTTAACACCCCCCTCCCGCCCCCCACCTACCTCCCTTTCTGAACGGAATTAGTAGGCTGAGAAAAGAGCAATTGATGTAAAATACAATCATAATTGGATAATGGTTATTACCTTTGTCAAGCCTCGAATCCGAAAAGAGCACTGGCGTGGGAGGGAGGGGCTCTGGAGTGAGGATGTCTGGAAATCGTTTCGTTTTTTATTTATTTTCGTTAGTTTTTTATTCATTTCACGGATGTCGTCCACCCCAGCTCAGCATCTCCCCCAACCCGACTCCGACAGGCTCCAACGGGGACTAGTCGGGACGAACTGGAGAGTTTCGGTTGTTGTCGGGCTGCGTGCGGACCATTTGAGTTCGGTGGTGCTCGGGAAGCTTCGGTAGAAATCGTTAATCCTGTCTTGGAGCCACACAAGCAGCCTCTCTCTGCACTTTAACTTCAGGCGATCATCAGGCTATACTTGCAGGAATTTTATAATGTGATGTTTATCTCTATATGGTCAAGCAGAATTCTTAAAATATGCAGGCATACATAAGGATCAAAATGGCGTTTGTCTCTGATCCACGGTGCAATATAGAAACAATAATAATAATAAGATAAAGTAGAATAAGGTAAAGATAAACAGTAATTCCATAAAGTAAATTATTTATGAAAGTTCCTCTTCTTGCTTCTCCTTGTTGGTGAAGTGGTTGAGGTATAGTGGGTTATTTAGTCAGTCCTAGGGGCCCAGTAGCTTCACAGCAGACTTTACATTTCGAGTGTGTTGCCATCGTCAGCCGCAATAAACTACGGATGTTAGAATAGTTAGTAGGCTACTCTTTCCTGGGTCCCTGATCTTCGCAAACCCTGGGAATGGCGCTGTCCAAGGTCCTGAACTTCTGAACCAGGCTGCTACGTGGAGACGGTTGTCATTTTCCAAAGTATTAGGGAAACAGCTTAGGACTTTTTATGACCCTCAAAATGTATCATAGCCAAATAAGTTTTAAATAGGCTAATGACTTGCCGTGTATGATTTTATCATTGGAATATAGGCCTATAGGTTCATAATAAATAGGCTACATTTTAAAATAGCATAGGCTTTGAACATAGACGGATTATGAGATAATGGGCCCCTGGGCACAAACTATTAAAGGGCCCCCCCACTCCTCCCTATCCAGTCCGGTACACTGACTTTTTCGCACAGATACATACAATTAATGGCAACAACATATTAAGGAAGTCAGTGTTTCCCACAGGTTTTTGGGATACTGTTGGAGGGACCCTGTACCATGTTGGGGGTTCCGGGGGCAGGCCCCCCGTTTTTTTTTGTACCTTTTTAAAGTAAAATGCATCAATCTGGTGCACTTTGAGAGGAAATTTTAGAGGCTACATCAAATCCTGAGATGCAGAAGGAACATTATTCATATTTTTCTTAATCAGACCCATGTTCCATGATGGAGGGGCCCATTTCAACAGATAAAGGGTGGAAAGCTTTTTTATGAACAATTTAGAATTCACACATAGAAAGCTTATTTCTGTATGCTAGGGTCGAATGTTGGTCGATATTTTATTTTGTTTTTAACTCCTGTCTATTTTCCCTTTGAAGTCGTTGGAATGGAATGACGTCATCCAAAGATCAAAGGCAACTGGAAGTTCCAATGACGGAAAACAAAGGGTTATATGACGTCAAAAAATACGTAGAATACATAGATTGAGAGTTTATAAGTAGGACCCAAATCCAAAGGTTATTTTCGTTTTGATTTTTCAAAGCACATTCACATCTTTCCAAGGAAACGTGACACAGCGACTACAAACAGCGAACTCAATGGGTAAGACAAGAGAAGAGCAGATGGATTTCTTCCTTCCCGGGGCCGTAATGGAGACTCACCGCCCGCTCGACCAACTGTTGCCCGAAACACAGGTGGAAGGATCAGCAGAAAAGCTGGGCACAATTGAGGAGTCCCAACAAACCCCTGATACGCAAACAGCGCCCTCTATGGATGAGACAAGAGAAGAGGAGATGGAATTGGCCCTTCCAGTGGCCACAACGGGGACCCTCCGCCCGCTCGTCCAACAGTTCTTGGGCAAACTGACCGAAGTACAGTGGGTCAACCTGGAGTCCAGGTCTGTTGACAAGACAACAGAAAGTATTCTAACGAGAATGTGTGTGGAGATAATTCGCATAGTATCTGTATACATTTATGAGGCGTTCACACAAAGCCGTACACAGCAGAGTAACTTGCGTTTAAAACAGAGACCCAGTGGATCACGACAGAGCATTTCTGAAAACCAAGTCCTCCAGTGTCTTGGTGACACTATTTCACTGACGTTTGCGGAGGCGATGGGTGTTCAACAAGACATCCGTTGCCAGAGCACAAAGCAGGTTAACGAGCTCGTGGTGAAAGAAGTGACGGAGAGAGTTAACTCCGAGCTCTTCAAACGTAGTGGAAGCAGCGCAGGCAGCAGCGAGGAGAGCGGAGCGCTGGTGTCCAAGCCTTCCATCCAAAGACTTAAAGCAATGGTGAGACATGTCGTAGAAATCTTAACTAAACGTGCAGGAAAGATGGCATGCAAGGCGAGGAAGAATAAGCGCGCACAGAGCCCATTTGAAGCTGCTGGGCCTAAACCACATGTGGAAGCATCAGCTGAGGACGCATCTGAGAAGTCACGTGAAACCCCTGTGACTCCTTTTGAAGAGGATGCGTCGCAAAAAGTTTATTCAGAGGGAAGCTTGGTTATGACAGCCACAGAAGCTGTCAAGGATATCCTGGAGAAACACTCGAGTAAAAGCAGTCATCTTAACTCTAACCATAACATGTCGATGGAATATGACGTGCTTCAGTCCAGCACCAGTAAATATACAGAGGAAGCAGCCGCTGAGATTGTTGACTTAATAATGGAAGAACAGAGAGATAGTTTCAAAAGGAAGTCCCAATCAGAGAACACCTCCTACCAAGCTTCCTGCTGGGGGAGAGTGGGAGGTCGAGTTAAAGGCTTTTTTGCCCACAAATTTGCGAAAGAGACCATCTTCAGCTCTGTGGTAAAGCTGAGGACTAGCCTTAGTGTCCCACAACGTGTAAATGAGGCATCAGTCAAGTCACTGGTTTACGGGGTTGATTGCCTGGTGGAGGAAATGATCCCACTGGAGGAAGATAGGACGTCTAGAGGCAGCACAGAAGACTTGGGCTTTTATAACAGAATTGCCGAAGAGATTTCAAGCGGCCAGCATGAACATTTTGTAAAACAGGTGAGTTTTGTATTACACCAGCACCTGTCACCTGAGGACAATGGACAGAAGGTGAACATTCTGTCTGAAATTAAGACAGAAATGGACACTTTCATGAGGAGGATGTGTCAGTGGCTCAGATGTCAGTCTGAACAGCATGAGGTAGAGATGGACCAGGTGAGCATTGCTGTGAGCCAGATCAGGACTGTAATGGGAAGTCTCACATCCCTTACAGAAGCCCTGAATATGGCAACTTACTCTCTCCGACCTGTGCTTGAAGCAGCCCTGGGTTCTAATGGTGAAGCGTTATGCAGGGCCGCAGCATGTGAGCCCCCAGTACAACATGTCTTCCAGTGGGACGAAATCTGCAGTGTGATACTGGTGTCCGGGCTGGTGAATAAGATTGTGAAAGATATGTCTATTGAGCTATCCAGTGACAGCATGGAGAATATCACCAGGACTCTGAAGGAGATGCTTTGTGCAGACATTGCAGGCTGTGACATCGCTGTCAGGCCGATGAGTCGCTATGTTACGAGGATCACCAGGAACGTGCACAGGGACCTGTGTAAGAAGATGGGCAGTGCAGGGGGACTGAGGATGAACCTGCTGTCAGAGGATCCTTTAGTCTATAAATGCATAGTGGAGACTCTTAAAATGCACATGGTGGTAGCGCCAAAAAAGACCAGCGCCATGAACAGGTTCTTCAAATCTGTTCGTAACACCATGGCCAAACCATTTGCCATGTAGCCGCAATGTGTAACCATCAGCGGTTAGGGTGGGCGGGACAGACCGTCTTCACAGCAGTCCAAATCTCTGCTGTGGAAAAGGTCTATTGGGGCCTGGAGTCTAGATTCATGTCCAGCTTATTCTCTGGGCTACCAGCCTGTCTGGGCTAGTAGCCTGTCATGGCTAGTAGCCTGTCTGTGCTAGTAGCCTGTCTGTGCTACCAGCCTGTCTGGGCTAGTAGCCTACGCTCAGAGTTTAACCTGGATATGACACAGGACTCCAGCTCTCTTACAGGGCCACACAGGTGCCTCAGTGTTCAACACTGTGGCCTCGCAGCAAGAAGGTGAGGGTTCAAATCTGGACTTTGACCTTTTTGCTGTGAGGAGTGTCTACTACATCTACTCACTGTGTTGGCGTGGGTTTTCTCCGAGTACTTCGGTTTCCTCCCAAAAAATCATCAATCTTACCATCAGATGATAAAAAACATCAGAACAACAACAACAAAAATCAAATAAAAATTAAAAATCAACCTTTCTGTTTCAGAACCTTTTTTATCTGCTGCAAAACTGCATATTGGTAAATGTGTCACTGAACTTCTACTTGTTACAGCAGAATTAAGCTAGTGATATTAGCTACCTCTGTCTAAGGTCCTGAATCTTTCCTAGACCTACAATCATATGAAAAAGTTTGGGAACCCCTCTCAGCCGGCATTATAATTGACTCTGCTTTCACAAAAAAAATATAAAAGTGGTATGTCTTTAATTTACCAGGAACAGCTAAGTACTGGGATGTTTTCCAAACAAAGATTTTTTGAAAAGCAGTATTTGGTTGTATGAAATAAAATAAAATGTGAAAAACTGGCTGTGCAAAAATATGGGTACCCTTGTGGTTTTGTTGATTTTAATGCCTGTAACAGCATGTAAAACTGATGACTTTAAACGCAAATTGCGCTGAATTGTTGAACGATGTACAGATACACAATCTGCAGCCAGATGTTGTTGCAGGTCTTTGGAGGTGATCTGTGGGTTGTGTGCAACCATTCTCACAATCCTCCACCTATGCCGCTCCTGTTTTTTTCTTGGTCTGCCATGCCTGGGTTTAACTGCCACTGTGCCTGTGTCCTTCCATTTCCTGACAACGTTCCCTACAGTCGAAATTGACAATTGAAACCTTTGGGAAAGCTTCTTGTAGCCTTCCCCTAAACCATGACAATGAACAATCTTTGTTTTTCAGATCTTTTGGGAGCTGTTTTGATGATCCCATTCTGTCTCACTTCAGCAGAGAGTCAAAGAGAAGTGCAACTTGCATTTAGGCACCTAAAATAAATTTTCTCATGATTAAACAGACATTTCTATGAGGTTCAAGGCTTAACAACATAATCCAACCAACTTTGTGTTTAAAGTAATCAGTTTTACATGCTGTTACAGGCATTAAAATCAACAAAACCACAAGGGTACCCACATTTTTGCACAGCCAGTTTTTCACATTTTATTTTATTTCATACAACCAAATACTGCTTTTCAAAAAATCTTTGTTTGGAAAACATCCCAGTACTTAGCTGTTCCTGGTAAATTAAAAACATACCACTTTTATATTTTTTTTGTGAAAGCAGAGTCAATTATAATGCCGGCTGAGAGGGGTTCCCAAACTTTTTCATATGACTGTATATGATGCTGCTGCCCAATGTCTGAATTGTACTAGACGTTAGTTTGTGTGTCAATGCCATCCAAGGTCTCGACTTTCTATCTCAGCCACTATGTTCTATATCAGTTTACATTTGACATATTTGGGTTTTGGACAGTTAGAAGTAGACAATAGAAACAATGTATTGATTGTATAAAAGCCATTTTTCATTCATTACTGAAAATGACTAGGTTTTTAAGATGGGAAAGAAGTCAGATAGTTTTGGATACTTGTCTTCACACTGAAACTCTCACTCCATTTATTATAATCATAAAGAGTCTAACAACTTCCTGGAAGCTCAGACTGAGAAGCGTTTACAAACACACTGAAATAAGTTAATCAATAACCGCAAACACTACACGTGGATTTTTTACTTTTTATTTCTAAATCATGTTTCACAGTCACTGATTACAGGTCATAATTTTCCACAAGAATTAACATATAATTCCTATTTGATTTGAATGCATAATGTAGTGGCTCAGACTGTACATTACCTGAATATTAACCTAGGTGTGGCATTATAAGCCAGTTGAAGCTCATTAAACAGTAATTTATTAGATACACTGTAGGCTTCGTTAAGAGGGTGTTGTATACAATTCAAGTATGTGTTTATGGAAGTACAGTGTTATTAATTGCCAGTGTCATTGTTAGATGTAGTAGCCATAAACCGCCAGTAGGTGTCAGTAACGCTACAGATGATGAGAACCCCTGTCTACCAGATGAAAACAGAGCACACTGTTTAGCAACTGTCATAATGATATCTTTTTGCACTTCATTAAATGTGCAGCACCAGATTGAGTCTGTGTGACATCATTCTACCCACTGCTACATATGAACTTTGACAAATGTGAAACTGGAAATTTGTGGAAACATGGTAGAATTGAATGGTATAATATGTGAAATTTGCTCCATTTGATTTAAAAAAATATATAGGCTACAAAAAGAAAGAAAACCTTAAATGTCTCTGCAGAACTATTTTTCATTTTGTGCTGTCTGGATAAAATAAAATGTGCAATTAATATGGAACAGCAAAAACTTATTTAGTGGATTTGTGAAGTTGTAACCGATGATCTGAATGACACAAGTTTTCTTCTGTTCCATCAAACTGAAGGTTCTGACAGAGGTTGATTTTGCACCTGACAAGAAGTGTTTCACTGGATGGATGGATTTTTTACATTAGACAAGCCAACTAACAATACCTTAATTAAAATCAAGTTTGAAAATATGTTAGTGAAATAATACATACTCTTAAATTAGAAAGACAGAACATTATATTACAACTCTATGTAGCAATTAAGGATCCTATACATATTTTTTCTCAACAAAAAAAGTTGCCTCCCCAGGCATGACGCTTTATAAAGCCCTCCCCATGTGGGTTTGACAGGAAGTGTGATGTGAAATTTCTCTTAAGTTCTCTTTCTAACTATCTGATGGTCACATCCGTAACATGTCTGGAGCTGATGATGTGGTGTACTCTGATGTGAAGTTCACAAGAGCGAGGGAAAATGCCAATTGTAAGTCATACATCTCTCCATCTCTCTCTCTATCTATCTATCTATCTATCTATCTATCTATCTATCTATCTATCTATCTATCTATCTATCTATCTATCTATCTATCTATCTATCTATCTATCTATCTATCTATCTATCTATCTATCTATCTATCTATCTATCTATCTATCTATCTATCTATCTATCCTTTTTATGTTATTTTGTCTGAGTGTTTAAGAGTGAAATATTACAGTTCTTCTCAGTTGCTTTGGTGCTTTTCTCAGATCAGAATGAAAATTCTCACAACTATTAGTTCAACCTCCGCAACATTTAGTCATTTGAGCACATCATAGTAGCAATTTCTCCTTCCTCTGAATAAATTGCAAATGCTTTTGGACATGTATCAGTTGCTTTCATACAATTATTTGCTGTTTTATAACATTGTCATTTGCTTATGTCATGTCAGTCAAAATGAACTATACTTATGGATGCTGAATAGTCGTTCCCAATAAAACTAATAGTCTTCATTTCATTGATTGAGTCATTACATACAAAATTGTTGAACTAGTTATCAAATTCTGTCAAGCAAATTTTATACCTTTTCTTTATCATAGATACTTTCCTCGCTGCATTGCAAGGGATAATATCTGTTGTGATGTAGATGAAAATATGTGGCCAGACAGACAGGAACGTCTGGATGTGCCAGAATGATTTACCTATATATGTTCAGTTACAATATGTCCTATATGTTATATTGTTCACATTTGTGCACAGCTCTACCAAAAGGGTATTTCTTTATGTTTGTTCTAAATAAGTGACTGAAGTGTATTTTTCTTTTGCACAATGCTGTAGAATTGCAAAGAGCATATACAGTAAAAATGTGAAACATACATATTCAGTGTCTTGTACTCACTTACTCCCCTAACTACAGCAATGTGTAACTTTACTGTAGTTTTCAAATGGCTTTACAAGTAGTGTATAGTGCTGTCTTGAGTATTTTCAGGTAGTGTCACCGAGTTCTGACCTTTTTTTTGCATTGGAAAACACTGAGAGAATAAACTGTCATAATGAAAACATGACAAAGCCATTTGACTATCTTGTTCATAAACGATGGTGTCAAGACTTCTCATTTTGATGACACTGGCAGTTACATTGACATGAATACTTGCTTTTGAGGAATAGACTATCCATTTTGAGCAAGTGACGTACTTTTGCAGGTTATCCACTAGGTTTTGCAGTTTGCACTAATTGTTTTGAGAAATGCACTAACTGCTGTGCAAATGTTAATAGTGATGTGAGAAAAGCACCAAAGCGACTGAGAAAAACTGTAATAATTAGCGTCAGTTATCAGCAGTTTGGTTTTGTGTCTTGGTCTTACAGCCACAGATGAAATCAAGACCTCGAGGACACAGCCAGAGCTCACTGGTGGGTAAAAAACAAACAAAAAAGTCATCATGACGGCTGACTCTTTCTGCTTTATCCAGAATAAAAACATGAACATAAAGCTTTTTCCATCTAACAGCTGTAGTATTGCACAGTAGGAAACATAACATGGTATTTAAATAGAAAAACATAAGAAAACACAACCTAATTCATCCGTATAATGTACTGTATATTGTATATATCTGAATTGCTTCCTCTAATGTTCTGTTCATTATGCAATAACGTGTTGTCTTCCTTTAAAATCCTTGTGCAACTTTAATCATCTTCAGTTAGTTGGCTGTATTCTAAATATGTTGTAAAATCGAGGTCAATCAAATGCAATAATCAGTGTTTTGAATGTTATAAACTAATTTAAAGACCAAAACTTGTGATTTTTTAAATCACATAACATATGTGAGCATCATAAAACTGTACTTTTAGGGGTTAACATCAGCCAATGCAACACATTCATACATCTTCTTCTCCTTTTACATAGCATCTCAGATAAGACTTGTTGAGGAAGTCTAGAAAGTGCCGTGGTTTTGAAGAAACAGGAACTAAATACATGTAATCTCTGTTATCTGTTGAAAAGGGCTCAAGTTTTGATGTTTCCTGTTATTTGCCAATGTCTCTTTCTTAACCGGCTCTGGAAACATTCAAGCAATTTCAGTTCTAATATTTGTAAGTGTCCGTTTTTCTTGTTGCTTGGACACTATTGCAACTGGTGTGTGGATAAAGGACTCTATAGGTCGTTCTCGGAGTGTTGGTGTCACCCTGGTGTGTCGGTAAGAAGAGGTTTGTCTTCAGGCAGTAACACACGTTTTATGTCACAACTTACTCCAACACTGTTCTTCCTGAATCGCTGCAGGACTCCCAGCAGAGAAGGACTCAATGTAGGACCCTTTAGCAGACACTTGTTAAGGCAAAGGCCTTTGAACTGAAAGGGGCAATCGAATACAACCCCGTTTTTCCTGTTGTGATGCACCAGGGCAGCTGTGGCTACTATGGTAGTTTACCACCACCGGTATGACTGTGTGTGAATGAAAGGAAACCTGGAACCCGGAACCCTGTAAGCGCTTTGAGTCACATAGAAATAAAGCGCTATATAAATCCAATCCATTATTATTATTATTATTATACTTTATGATGATATGATATGAGATATACAACCAACTCTCTTTACCGGGTGTGCTCTCTTGCACAGGCAATCTTGCCACAGTACCAGCTGCTTCCAGCTTCTTTATATCCACTTCATAAGCGGCTAAACTCTCTTGATCCTTTAGTAGGCGCCTCTTCAGACCTCTAAACGTTGGCCTAACAGCATCCATAGGGGCCTGTAACCCAGGTGAGTTCTTCCTCCAGAGCAATGGGGTAGCGTATCTGTGAACGCCATTCACCTCAACCCTGGTGGTCTTGGCATCGAGCAGCTTGATGGCCTGTTGGTCTTCTCTTGGATACCGCAACTGTTTCTCGTTTCTAGGAGGCAAAATATATAATTGCCAAAGCTTCTCAACATTTGATCCTTAGTTCTACTTCCAGAGGACTGTGTGATGTAAACAAACACTGGGCTGAACTCTGCAAGCCTCGCTGGGCCCTGGAGCATCCAATCAAGCCTGGTCTTAATAGCTGCAAGGTCACCTGGGGTCCTAGGAGAACTGGCTCAACTGGAGTTACCAATTGAGTATGGTCTGCCCAAATGAGCTTCACAGACTTACTCTGTTGAATGGTTGTAGGGAGATGTCCTGGAGGTGCTTGATCTTTATTTTGAAAGTAGCCACAAGGTATGTGACGTCTGCAAGGCTGAAATGTTTGGCAGTGTGAAAGCATCGCTAATGAGGAAGGCCCTGAGTCATGGATGGTTACAGACATGCCATCCAACACTTGCACATCCTGGCGAATGGTTTGCAAGGCTTGAGTATCTGGAGGTCCTTGTAGTGCTTGGTTAAGAGCAGCTGCAGACAGAAGCATTGTGCATTCTTAGCCGTCACCTAGAACTATGTACTGTGAGTATCCAGTGTCTTGTTCTAGTGCTGCAGGATGACCCGGACTACTTTCAGGAGGACATGACTGCACTCTGCTGGTCGGTCGAGGTTCAGGCTATCGGTAGCAGAGCTGACTAGACAGGACCCTCCCTTGGAAGGCTTGACGTTGACCTCATGCAGCACCTGGAGATGTTTACCTTCACACTGAAAGGTTTCTTAAGGGTGCACTGTGCTGCCTGATGGTTTCTCCCACACCACCAGCAGCGTTGGTTGGTTTTCATTCACTGGATAATCTGGTCTTTACTGAAATACTTAAATGTATCACACTGGCTAAGGAAGTGCTCTTTGATTTCACAATACGGACAGGATGCTTGCCTTGTCTTCTTCTTGCTTGTGTCAGGCTCCTTCGGTGCCGGCGCTACAGGAGGCTTGTCAAAGGTTTCCTCTGCACCTTGAAGCACTGTGGCTGGACTGGGTGTGTGTTGCGATCCATGTTACGCTTAGCATTGTTTTATTTTAATCCAGGAAATATTATAAATATGTCCCTGGATAAATCCCATTTCTGTCTACTCTGCTGTTCAGCAGCGTGCCCACATCAGGCCGGGTCAAAGGTCACACCAGAGAGAGTGGCCGTGGTCGTTCTCAGTCTTCTCCTGGCAGCTGCTCTCGTCGCTCTAGGCTTCACAAGTGAGTTTATGATCCTACAGTTCTAGTTCTTATCAAAGTAAATTAAATTAATTTACAAAATCCAAAGGTTGAAACAGAAAAAGTTTAATTTAAATGAGTCCCAACTGTTTTAGAGGTGAATTAATGAGTGAAAATTAGATAAATACAACAAAGAAATTGTTGCCTTACGACAATGCTATTCAACAGAAGGTCAATTATCTTTTAATAAGAATTTGAATACAAATCTATACATCAGCTCATCTTTAAATTATTCTCTTCTGACACCTTGCTGACGAGTTTCTTAAAATGATAATTGTTCTTTGCTTAAATCAGTTTATAAAAACAATCAAATCGTGGAAAGTCTCAACAAGCTGTCAAACGAGCATCAGGCCCTGCAAAGAAACTTCACTGGTAAGTTTGTCTGACACTAGTCCACAAGTCTCATGTCACATTTTATTCTTAAAAGGTGACTCCCTAATATTATGAAGTGCTAATCATATTTTCTGTTGGTGTTCAACACACAGACTGTACTGTGGGTTTTGTTCTTAAACATTCTTAATTCCTTTCATAACAGAAAGATCCTGCAAACTAGTGCAAGGTACGTGTTTCGTAGTTTGTCTTTATTTTATTTATTTATATTTATATTTTGAGTAAAATATATAAATACGTAAGAAATCATACTGTATACATTTGACATGAATATATAATTCATGAGTTGCACTTTGTAAAATAATAATTTTGTAATCAAAATAATATATTTGGATACATTTAAAAAAATATGATTGAGGAAGTTGGTTAACTAACTTACTAGTAATGACCTGTGAACTATCATGTATCTCGTTATGCTTTCTATTTAGTCCAATATCATTATTTTCTTTATGACCCTTTCTGCTTTCTATCACATTTTCAAAATAAATTTAAATCAAATCAAATTAAAGTTGGGGTGGAGGATTTGGGGAGAAAATGGCAGTTGGGATAGTGATTCGAATTCAAATACCTCAACCGCTCCACTTGTTCTCTTTGGTCCCTCCCATATGGTCCCTCCCTAACATGCTCTACACCAACAAAGTCGTGCCAAAGTGAATGGACAGTCCCAACAGCCAATAAGAACAGAGAATCGGAGCCTCGCTCTGATTGGTCAAAGTGTACAGCTCATGTTAACTTTGACCAATCAGAAATCATATACCCCAGCTTTAATAGTCATTTGTTGCTGTGATCTCTCCAAAGGTGAGTCATGTCTGAAGTGTGCAATAGGATGGGAGCTACATGGAGGAAAGTGCTATTATTTCTCTAATACCACTTCAACCTGGAACACGAGCAGAGACCAGTGTCGATGCGAAGGAGCAGATCTGGTGAAGATAGACAGCAGAGAGGAGCAGGTAGTTATTGTAGTCTTGATAACTCCTGCTATATACTTTTTGTTTGGATTGTACTAGTATTATTATTAATTTATTGATTATTATATCTATTTTGCACTCAGCATTATTTATTTTACTCGTGATGTTTTTTAATCCAACTGCTTTGAGTTTGTCCTCAAAGTGTTTGATTTGTTGATTTGATTCATGCAGTAAAAGTGATACGTTTCATGTTGTAGTTCTTCACTAACGTTTTTCTGCTCAGGAAATCTTGGAGAAGAGAGTGAGAGAAAAGATGAAGGATGATGAAGACAAGTTCTGGATCGGACTGACCGACTCAGAGAAAGAGGGAACGTGGTTGTGGACGGATAGATCACCACTAAACTACAGGTTTGACTGATTAACAAATGTCTTTTAATACCTTCATGTTAACTTGGCCTAAAATAAGTGTATATAGAATATATATATGGGGGAGAATGGGGTAATCTGAGCCACTTTTTACATTTGCTCCCCTCTAAGGGAGCTAAAATGATTTATCACTCAAATTTACACATTTCCCATTAATTCAGGATGTTTCCTACAAATGGGCATTAGCAGAATTTTTTCAAGACAAAGGGCAGTGAAAATATGATTGTTTTAAAAAAAGTTGTCATGTGGCTCACTTTACCCCAGCTGTGGGGTAAACTGATCCACTTACTTTTTCCACTCTGAAACTACCATAACAACACATATTGTAACAGTAAGAATCCTGAAAGCTAGCCACACATTCCAGAACTAATGTCGGACTAGTAAAAGAATGATGGGGTTTGGTCAATTAAGCAAAGCAAATTTTCTAAACACTTGAAAGTTTCTCTGAACAAAATCAAATACAACATATTATAATTCAAAAGGTTTTAATAAGATTCAAATGAAAGATAGAACCAGTTAGATTAGAACAAAGTCTGGGGGTCAGAACACAGGACCCTTAGAGCCAGCTTGTGTCTGGGGGTCAAAGCATAGGAAAATCAGAACCAGCGAGAACAGCCTGGGACTCAGAACACAGGAGAAGACCCAACTGGATTATAACATCAGCCTGTCATACTCTACAACTAGGCCTACTCTACATTCCAGCCCTGAAGGTTACAGGAAAAGATGAGAAGGTGCTCTTTCCGTGTGGTTGCCCCAGGTCGTCTTCCTGGTGTATTTCCTTAGCATGATGATGGCTTTTCTACAATGTGTATGACATTAAAATAAAACATATGTCATGTAATATTACATTAAAATATGTTTAAGACTAAACTTAACTTGTGCCTCATGGTGGGGGAAAGTGAGACAGTGCCTCACTTTCCCCCACACCATTTGGCTCACTTTCCCCCACCACCACAATTTGATAAAAAACTACCTCTCTTAGCATTTCAGGCTAATCTTTAGCTAATATCATCACATGGTTTTTATATGTTGGTAGATCCTCAACACGTATGATAGAAGTTTTTCTACGTGAATACATTTGCTTTGGCACAACAGTTGATTAAGTTGACAGCAAGACAATTTACTTTTACATGCAAAATACCTATTTTGGTGAAAAAAACATGCTTACCACAGCATTTCAGGGCCATGGGGAATGAGAGGGGCTTGAAAACATATATCTCACATGACCACAAATGTTTTCTGTTGCCTAGATACAGGGGGTGGCTCACATTACCAGATGCCTCAGATTCCCCTGTTCTCCCCTATATAGTATATTCAGATTGATTTTTTTTTCCATCTTGTATTTTTCCTCACTTTTTACCTCAACATTTAATATATGTTGTATGGGAACCTACATAAGTAAAGTTAATTGTTATTATTATTATCATCATTATTATTATTATTATTATTATTATTATTATTATTATTATTATTATTATTATTATTATTATTATTATTATTATTATTATTATTATTAGGGCTGTCAAATTAACGCGTTAATTTCGATTAATTAATCACAGAAAAATTACCGCGATTAAAAAATATAACGCAGATCAATCGTACTTCTATAGTGCCCTTTGACCCGGTGCAAAACGGGTGAGACGATAGCGCAGCTGCACCTGTAGTCCCGTGCAAAGAAGCATAGAGAGGGCTCTATGGACGTTTTATGGGAAGCTTCGGGCAAATAAGCATGAAGGTAGAAAGTTATCTTATGTTATTCTCCGCAGTGTCTGTGCATTATTGATTTAGTGGGTGCCTAATTAACAATGTAGGTTCAACACTCTCAGTATCTTCCATCTCACTTTTGTTTGCTAGCTTAACGCATAAACAGTGTGTGTGTGTGTGTGTGTGTGTGTGTGCGCGTGTGTGTGTGTGTCTGTCAATATTTTTGGCTATAACCTGGCTGAGGGGAGGAGACAGAAGTTACGAGAGAGAGAGAGAGAAACAAACTGTTGGCTATACAGCTGTTTATAAACAGGCATACAAGTGTCATATAAGTATGCGATTAATTTAGATTAATTAATCACAGAGCCTGTAATTAATTAGATTAATTGTTTTAATCGTTTGACAGCCCCAATTATTATTATTATTATTATTATTATTATTATTATTATTATTATTATTATTATTATTATTATATTTCTTTTGGCATGGGGGTGGGGTCTGACTTTCATGTCTATTTCCAAATATCACCAGAGTTACTAAAGCAGTTCTTTCTGTTCCAAATATCTCAGTTTGTCTTTCTGGAACCAAGAGCCAAAGGAGCCAAATAACTGGAGTGATGATCCTGATGGAGAGGACTGTGTGAGGATGGGGGAGAAAGCACATGATCCTGACCTGAATTGTTGGTATGATCAATCCTGTAAACAAGAGCAAAGATATATTTGTGAGAAAGCTGAAGGTACTGGACGTCGACAATGTGTCTTTGGTTCATCTTAAATCTCAGAGCAGGAAACAGAGTGCGGAGCAAAGATTATTGACCCGTTCAGATCCCCAGTCCATTCCAATGGAAATAACTTTTCCAGGATACTCAGAGAGGAGAAACAGGAAATTTGAGAGGTTGCAATTCGATTTGTTTTAACATTAAACCAACGTTTTACTGCTCTTATATTAGGCCAATAAACTGAATATTGAAAAATAATAGAAAAGTCTGGACTGAGCACCCTTTTTTTATTATCATGGATCCTGTTTTTTTTTTTAAATAATAAATAATAAGTAGCTATATGCAATGTTCTTGAAAATGTCACCTAATTTTAAAAGTTATCCATTAAATAAAATAAATCTATATAAACTCATGTTTGTGTTTTTTCTAAAGGTCTTCAAAAACAATGTATTGAATGATTTACTATTGTGTTGTGTTAGTTTCTTTGTTAATTCCAATGTACAGAAAACATAACATGTAAGAAAGCATTTTAGTTTTAGTTTTTATTTCATATGAAAGTGAGATAAAAAATCGACAATTACAATAATTGAAGGTCTTTGAATGATAATCAGGTTCTGAACGGGGTGATACAGATAACATAAATAAACATTTAAACGCAGTTACTATGATGGCCTCAACAATCCATCAGATAAAAGTAACTCAGAGACTCTAAATTCCCAGTACAACGCAACATAATGCAGCGAACAACAATGGAGGGTGGCTGGCACTACTGGCACCGTCTGGGTAGTGACAGAAATGCCTTGCAGCTCCTTACCTGTGCTTACATCTATCAAATGATATTATGGTAAATGGACTGCACATATATAGCGGTTTAGTTCGTATCATTCAGCCATTCACACACACACACACACACACACACACACACACACACACAGCACCAGCTAGATTCAAGAGGTTAATTTGTCTTATGCACAATTACAGTCACTGTTGAGGCTCCTCTCAACAATGCAATACAGAAGAAGAAGTAAACAAAGGTGGTGTAAGAACTTGAAGCACACACACACAGGCTGGAGGCGACCACAGACCATTGCATCAACATCGAAGCAACTGATCGACTTCATTACACAAGCAGATGGGGCTCAGAACATCGCCCGGAGAGAGAGAGAGATCACCGCTAACAACTGGGTGTGTAGGGAACCTAAGGCCCCTGTTAAACCAAATCCACAAAATCTTTCTAACTATGTAATTTAGGGAGTTACGGTTGCATCATAGTCAGCATTGGGAAAAAAAGAGTTAGGCATATTTATCAATCCAAACTAGAGATATTGGCATTTACGTTTGACAATCTTTACAGAAAATTTGATTTAGATAAGGCGGGCAATGCTCTGGTTCTTATGACACAGTTAAAGTATTTTGAACCAACCACGGAAGTCGTCTGTTGAGGCTTCGTGAGAATATCCACCACCACCCATGTATATTTTGTCCACTCTAAATGTGCCAACTTCTTTTTCAAACCACTTGTTGCCTAATCTGACATCTTACAAAGCCCTCCCCATGTGGGTCTGAGAGGAAGGAGCTTTTAACAGTGTGATGTGGAACTTCTCTTTAGTTCTCTTTCCAACTGTCTGATTGTCAAGGAGGTAAGATGCCTGGAGCTGATGTGAGGTTTACAAGAGCGAGGGAAAATGCCAATGGTATGTCTTAAATATGATACTCTGTCTGTCTATCTATCTATCTATCTATCTATCTATCTATCTATCTATCTATCTATCTATCTATCTATCTATCTATCTATCTATCTATCTATCTATCTATATAGCTGTTTGTTTTGTTTTGTCGGAGAGTAAAAGAGTGAAATATGAATGATGAATCTTACACTTTTTCAGCAGTTTGGTTTTGTGTCTTACAGGCGCGGATGACACCACATACGCAAATGTCACGGTCATGGAGACTCAGCGCACTGGTGGGTAAAACAAACAAAACAATGTTTATATAAAATAATAATCTAATCGTCCTTTTATATGATGTAGTTTTTTAGAGGTGTTAAAATCCCCCGCGACAACGCTTTCACAGATGCTTCCTCTTATTCTTTCTAAGAGTCTCAGATAAAGCTTGTTGAAGAAATCTTGTTTGAAAAAAAAGAAAATAAGGAACTAAATACATGTAGCCTATATCTTATGTTTGTCATTCGATAAAACAAAAATCATGTTTCCCTTTTATTTGCCAATGTCTTAAATGGCAGCGCACCTTTCTAATGGACACATAAATTGTAAAAAAAAAATATATATATATACCAGGAAGATAAACATCTGCCCTGATTACAGACACAAGAACCCAGTTCACTATCCCCAGTGTGTTATCAATGGGATATTTTTGTTTTTCCTTCTTTTCTCATATTCATTTTCCAAAATATATCTGTCCAAAATACATTACAAACATAACTGGTGTGAACAACCTCATGACAGCATCAGAAAACTGAACAGGCTTGAGCACAATTTATTACAAATATATTTCTTCTTTTTTAAGGTTTATAATCCTTATTATAGATATCAGATAAGACTTGTTGAGGAAGTCTAGTTCACTGTAAAATGGTTCGAAGAATGATGAAAAAGGGAACTAAATACGTCACCCTGAAAAATCTTATGACAAGTGTCAAGTCTCATGTTTCCTGTTATTTGACAATGTCTCTTTCTTAACTAACGACTTAAGTTAAGTAGTTAAGGAGGACATAGACACAATGTAGCCAGGCAGCTTGTCACTGGGGCAGTATACCCTAAAGGTACAGCCGAGTACACAGCCATTAGGTACTTATTTGTTCACTTGCCTTTCATTTCCACAAATCCACCATACGATACTTTTTTGTCAAAGCAAGAATCAAGACATCAAGACAGGACCAAAAAAAACGACTTCTTTTTCTTTTTTCCTCTGTTGACAAGGCTGTTTCCGTTGGCAGCTATCAGGGTTGCTAGGCAGCACAGGAGCGGCAAGTCATCACGCAAGGTAACGGCTTGTTACGCAAACTGGAAATGCTCGTAAACGGAGACCTCGTAAACGGAGACCTGCGTAGTAGTAAGAAGAAATGGCCATCCTCAGTATGTTTTGATGCTAGGCCGGTTTAGGGCTTGTGTCCACAGGACGCGCTTTTTTCAAGGTAGACCAATCCGTGCGCTCCATGTGCTGTGCTCTGTGCGTCCATCAAACGCTTGTCGTTGGGGGAAAAAAGCGACGTAGACGAGCACATGGTTAGACCAGCACTTTGGGAGCCAACTGGCACGGAGAAATTCCCTCCCAGTGTGGCCAACCAAATGATTTTAGGAGTGCTTTGTGCGCTGCGTGACTTTTTGGGGCTCTTCTGCTTCCAGTTTGTTTCCGGCGTTTCTGAAGATGTTGTCCGATATATCTTTGAGCAGTTTTTATGCCTCAGCAACATTTATTTCTGTCTCTCTTCTGCATCGTCCCCACATCAGACCGGGTCAAAGGTCACACCAGAGAGAGTGGCCGTGGTCGTTCTCAGTCTTCTCCTGGCAGCTGCTCTCATCGATCGCGGCTTTAACTGTGAGTATATGATCCTACAGTTCTAGTTCTTGTCAAAGTTCATCTGAAGTTTGCAACAGCACAACTTGAAATGACGTGAATCCAAACACAACTTTAAGATCTAAGTTCTGTTTCAAAAATAATACTATTAATAATAAAGATTGATACATAAAATCATTCTGAAAAGATTCTCTTCTGACTCATCGCTGACTTGTTTCTTTACATTATTCTTTTTCTTTAATCAGATTATAAAAACAGTCAAACCATGGAAAGTTTCCAAAAGATGAGAAAGGAGCTTCAGGTCCTGAAAAGAAACCTCACAGGTAAGTCTGACCCCAGTCCATAAGTCTCATGTCACATTTTGGATGTGCTAGCCTGGCACCGCCCGCCTACGTACTTCCGCTCAATTGTTTCCTTGTTATTTCCCTTCAGTATTCAGTAACGACCAAACTTTATGCGATTGGTTAAGCACATCCAGAGTGGCACTGGGCAGATCCAATAGTTTTAAACTTCAACAGACACCCGCCTTCAAGTGAGTTAATGTTTGTCAACTGAGCGATTCCAGACCCTCTGTACAAATTAAATAAAAGTACGATGGTCTGGTAGGACCAGGCTAATATGTGCAGCATACATACATGGATTGTGTCTTCCTGACGTGATTGCTTCCTCTAATGATGATCAAAGAAACCCTGAATGGATCGACGGATACAAGAAGTTATATTGGCATCGTACATGTTGGGGAAGCTACTTTAAAACATAGCTTTGAAAGTTAATTGAAATGATACCCAAAAATGTTCACAGTCGAGCTGACAATCCAGCTTCCTGGAAGGTGTGGAAAATAAATCTGGATGTTCTATTATCCATGCTTCGTCAATGGGGGTTCAATTAGAGAATCAGATAAAATTAAAATGTATTACTTTCCTTTAATGGCCTCACATGTATATGTATATATTGTTATAGTTAGTAATCTAAGTAATAAGCTTAACAAAAAATCTAAAAAAAAATAATTTACTGCTTAAATCACTATGCAAATATATAGTTGAACTACCTGAGAGCTACTGAAAACTGTAGTTAATATAGTAGTTTAATTACGTGGAGTTCACTACTCCCCAACAATATGCTTTCAAACTCAGATTGTGATTTGTTGTTGTGATCTCTCCAAAGCTGAGTCATGTCTGAAGTGTGCACCAGGCTGGGAGCACCATGGAGGAAAGTGCTATTATTTCTCTGCTGCAAATTCAGCCTTCAAGTGGAACAGAGATATGTGTCAACGTGAAGGAGCAGCTCTGGTGAAGATAGACAGCAGAGAGGAGCAGGTAGGACACACGCTGGTGGTTCATGCTGTTTTTAAAGTGATGTTTCGTTACATATTGTAGTTTTTCACCAACGTTTTTTTATGCTCAGGAATTCTTGGAGCTGAAGGTGAGAGAAAAGATGAAGAATGCTGAGGACAGGTTCTGGATCGGACTGACCGACTCAGTGAATGAGGGCACGTGGTTGTGGACGGACGGATCACCACTGAACAACAGGTTTGACTGATTAACAAATGCATTTTATACCATCATGCTGACTTGGCCATATTAAATATATATAGGTATACAGTATGTATTTATATATACAGTATATACACTCACCGGCCACTTTATTAGGTACACCAGCTCAATTTCTTGTTAACACATTTAACTAATCAGCCAATCACATGGCAGCAACTCAATGCACTTAGGCATGTAGACCTGGACGGGACAACTTTTTGAAGTTCAAACCAAGCAACAGACAGGGGAATAAATGGGGTATAAGTGACTTTGAACATGGCATGGTTGATAATGCCAGATGGGCTGGTCTGAGTATTTCAGAAACTGAGTATTGTTGCTGACCATGTCCATACCTCACTCACTGTACTCCAATGGTCTGCACAGTAACCAGATCTCAACCCAATAGAGCCCCTTTGGGATGTGGTGCAACGAGATATTCATGTCATGCAACTGCGTAATGCTATCATGTCAATATGGACAAAAACCTTCGAGGAATGTTTCCAACAACTTGTTGAAAGTATCCCAAGAAGAATAAAAGCAGTTCGTAAGGCCAACGGAGGTCCAATCCGGTACTAGCAAGGTGTACCTAATAAAGTGGCCGGAGATTGTATATTGATTGCTAATGTGCAATTAATTTGTTTTTATCAAAAGATTCATTTTTCTTCAAAAGCTTGCATGTCATGTCCCAGTGTCTCATGATTTGTCCAGACCTTGTGGTCTATCTTTATTTTTCACTTATCATTTTTCATTATGTAGCCTATTTATCACTATTTAATCCTTTTGTGTTGTTCTGAAATGTTGTGTTTTTATTTTTAATTATTATTATTATTATCATTATTATTATTATTATTATTATTATTATTATTATTATTATTATTATTATTATTATTATTATTATTATTATTATTATTATTATTATTATTATTATTATTATTAATATTATTATTATATGTACTATAATTACACTGCATGTCTATTTCCAAATATCATCAGTGTTACTAAAGCAGTTCTTTCTGTTCCAAATACCTCAGTTTGTCTTTCTGGAAACGAGGGCAGCCAGATAACTACGAAGGTGAAAATCCTGTTGATGGAGAGGACTGTGGGATGATGGGAGAGAAAGCTAGTTTTCAGGTCCTGAGGTGTTGGCATGACGAATCCTGCAACAAAGCTCACAGATATATTTGTGAGGAAGCGGCGAAATCTGGACGTCCACAATGCATCTTTGGTTCATCTTAAATGGAGCAAAGATTCTTGACCCGTTCAGATCCCCATCCATTCAAATACAAGACTGCAAATTAGCTGAAGCTAGACGTCTTATATGCATCACATTTTCCCATTTTTTTGTGGCAATGTTGTATGTATTGTCCCTGTCAAATAAACATTAAAATAAAAAAAATAAAAAAATAAAAAATTCCAACAGACAGTCTGTCATTCTGTCTATCATTGTCTGAGTCTGTATTTGTGATTTTATGTTTTTTTATGTTTCCAAGTGCAAGACAAAAACCCCTTGCGGCAATAACGGTGTATGTCTATCCATCATAACTTTTCCAGCATACTCAGAGAGAGGAGAAACTGGAAATTTGAGAGGTTGCAATTATATTTTTTAACATTTAACCTAAGTTTTACTGCTATGATTTAAGGCCAATAAACTGAATATAGAAACATAATAGAATAGTCTGGACTGACATCTTGTTTTTTAGAATTGTTTTTTTTTTTATCATGGATCCTGTGTGTTTGTTAAAATAATACATAATAAATACATGCAATGTTCTTGAAAATGTCACAATTTTTTTTTTATAAGTTATCCATTGATAAAAAAAATCAAAATAAACTCATGTTTGTGTAGGTTTTTAAAGACAATTTATTGAATGTTTTACTATTGCGTTGTGTAAGTTTCTTTGTTAATTCCAATGTACAGAAAAAAATAATATGTAAAAAAGTATTAGTTTTTATTTCATATGACTTTTGAATGAGGTTAGGGTAAAATCCACCATTAACAATATTTTTTGTTTTTTGAATGATAATTGGGTTCTGAAAGGGATAATATAGATACATTATATTTCTATGATGTGCTCAAAAATCCATCAAAGAAAAAGTAACTCTAAAACTACGACTTCTCAGTAAAACTTGAACGCAGCATAATGCAGCGAAACATCAATGGAGGGTTGCTCCAGGCTGATGACCCTGCAGCTGCCCAACTGGCACCAGGGGTGTGACAGACAGACAGACAGACAGACAGACAGACAGACAGACAGACAGACAGACAGACAGACAGACAGACGATTCCATGAAGGGCGCAAGCTAACCATCAAGAGCACTTGGTGGTTCAGTGTCTTGCCCGGGCACACTACATGTGGCAGGAGGCGGGGATCGAACCACCGACCCTGCAATCAGTGGACGACTGCTCTATCTGTTTAGACATAATATTGTGCAGGATAGGATTTATATTTTGTCGCCTCTACAAATACCAACTTCTATCATGTCTTTTTGCTTTTCAGAAGATTTGTTCTAGGTATTATTACAGATTCAAGAGGGTAAAGACAAAATACAATTCAACAGGGAAAACAATAACATAGGGAGAGAGAAAATAAAATCTCCTTTTCTAATAAAACAAACCACTAGTTGCCTCATCATGCATCACGCTTTATAAAGCCCTCCCCATGTGGGTGTGAAGGGAAGGAGCTCTTCTAACAGCGGGATGCGAAACTTCTATTTAGTTCTATTTCTAACTGTCTGATGGTCAAGGAGGTAAAATGCCTGAAGCTGATGTGGTGTACTCCGATGTGAAGTTCACAAAGCCGAGGGAAAATGCCAAAAGTAAGTCTTAAATATAATACTCAATCTAATCTTATCCATCTATCTATCTATCTATCGATCGATCGATCGATCGATCTATCTATCTATCTATCTATCTATCTATCTATCTATCTATCTATCTATCTATCTATCTATCTATCTATCTATCTATCTATCTATCTATCTATCTTAGTTAAAGAGTAAAATAGGAATGATTAATCTTACACTTTAATCCGCGGTTTGGTTTTGTGTCTTGGTCTTGCAGGGGCGGTTTCCTCATCGGCTGAAACCACATACTCTGAAGTCACGATCTCAAAGAGTCAGCCATCACCAGAGCTCACTGGTAGGTTCAAAATAAAGAATGAATGTTATAATAAAACAGTAAAGTCACGGCTGTCTTAACATGTTCTACTTTATTCCAGAATAAAAACATGAACACAGCGCTCTCTATTTGAATAGAAAAAGTTCAGAACCATAACTTAATTACTTAAAATAATGTTTATCGTATTATATAATAGAATGTTACACTATAAGACTAAATAAATGCGCTTCTCCAAACTTTTAGTACTTTATGCTTAAAATGTCTATTTGTCCCTTAAAATTCCCAATCAATTTTAATCATCTTCAGTTGTTTGCATGTAATAAAATGTAGTTTTTTGACGGGTTAAAATCAGCCACGGGCACGGAAACGCCTTGACATTTCTTCTTCTTCTTTCTCATAAATGATCAGATGAAACTCGAGGAAGTCTATAGTTCACTGTGAAATGGTTTGAAGAAAAACAGAAAATAAGGAACTCAATACAAGTCTTATTTTAGTCATCTGTTAAAACAAGTGTCATGTTTCATGGTTCCTGTTATTTGCCAATGTCTTTCTGTAACTATAGTGAAAAAGTTCAAGCAATTCAAGATCTCATATGTGTCGTAGTTACAGTTTTTCTGGATTGCTTAGACATTCTTAATGACACAGCAAAGTCTGTCTTTTGCAAATGGTTACATGCCATTAGCAGAAATGCCTGAATGGACAAATGCCTCCAAGCAATTGAGAAAAACTGTAAAACCTTTGAAATCATATGGTTGTGTCTTGGTGGTTATTAATGATCATACTTATTAAAAACCAATTATTACAGTTTTTCTCAGTCGCTTTGGTGCTTTTCTCACATCACTATTAACATTTGCACAGCAGTTAGTGCATTTCTCAAAACAATTAGTGCAAACTGCAAAACCTAGTGGATAACCTGCAAAAGTACGTCACTTGCTCAAAATGGATACTCTATTCCTCAAAAGCAAGTATTCATGTCTATGAAACTACCAGTGTCATCAAAATGAGAAGTCTTGACACCATCGTTTATGAACAAGATAGTCAAATGGCTTTGTCATATTTTCATTATGACAGTTTATTCTCTCAGTGTTTTCCAATGCAAAAAAAAGGTCAGAACTCGGTGACACTACCTGGAAATGCTCAAGACAGCACTATACACTACATGAACAGCCATTTGAAAACAACAGTAAAGTTACACATTGCTGTAGTTAGGGGAGTAAGTGAGTACAAGACACTGAATACGTATGTTTCACATTTTTACTGTATATGCTCTTTGCAATTCTACAGCATTGTGCAAAAGAAAAATACACTTCAGTCACTTATTTAGAACAAACATAAAAAAACGCCCTTTTGGGAGAGCTGTGCACAAATGTGAACAATATGACAGGACATATTGTAACTGAACATATATAGGTAAATCATTCTGGCACATCCAGACGTTCCTGTCTGTCTGGCCACGTATTTTCATCTACATCACAACGGATATTATCCCTTGCAATGCAGCGAGGAAACTACAACTAATACTTTACACACCTCCTCGTGAGAGCAATTGTTCAATTTAGGAGACATTTCCAGAAAAAATATAAAGAAAGGTATACAATTTGCTTGACAGAATTTGATAACTAGTTCAACAATTTTGTATGTAATGACTCAAGCAATGAAATGAAGAATATTAGTTTTATAGGGAATGACTATTCAGCATCCATAAGTATAGTTAATTTCGACTGGCATGCCATAAGCAAATGACAATGTTATAAAACAGCAGAGAATTGTTTGAAAGCAACTGATACATGTCCAAAAGCATTTGCAATTTGTTCAGAGGAAGGAGAAATTGCTATTATGATGTGCTCAAATGACTAAATGTTGCGGAGGTTGAACTAATAGTTGTGAGAATTTTCATTCTGATCTGAGAAAAGCACCAAAGCAACTGAGAAAAACTGTAACCTGTCCTGGTTACAAACAAAAATGGCCGAACCAAAAAAATCATAAATGTATCTTCAATTCATGTTTTTGTGAATTCTAGGAAATATGAGGAATAGTTTACTGGAGAAACCAATTTTTTTTCTATGTTCCTGCAGCGTCCCCACATCAGGCCGGGTCAAAGGTCACACCAGAGAGAGTGGCCGTGGTCGTTCTCAGTCTTCTCCTGGCAGCTGCTCTCATCGCTCTAGGCTTCACATGTGAGTTTATGATCCTACAGTTCTAATTCTTATCAAAGTTTATATATGGAAGTAAATCTGCTCCATCGGATTTTGAAATGAAAAAAGCTATTTCATTTCTACCACTGAATGTTTATGCATTGAAATTTATCTATCTGAACTTTTACCTCTGAATCTTACTTTACATATTTTCAACAACTAATTCTATCCTTTTTATTTCTTTAAAACATCAGATTATAAACACATTCAAACCAAGGAAAGCCTCCAAAAGATGACAAACGATGAGATTCAGGCCTTGAAAAGAAATATCACAGGTAAGTTTGACTGTAATCCAAAAGTCTCGTGGCCCTAATATTATGTGTTGCCGATATATTTTCTGCAGGTTTCTTCTGAACTGACTGTAGTGTGAGTTTTGTTCTTAAACAAGAAACGATCCTCATGAATCCTTTTAAACTGTTTCATCACAGAGACACGAGGTCAAGAGAGATCCTGCAAACCAGAGCAGTGCACGTGCCCAACCGTTCCAACAGGTGAGTGATGGATTGTGTCTTTCTCACAGGTTTACATCCTCTGATGATGAGTAAAGAAACGCTGATGGATTGAAGTGTTGGGGAGAAGTGAACTACGTAACGGTAATTAAACTAGTATGTTAACTACATTTTTAAGGGTCTGGTGATGGTTCAACTACATTCATATTTGCATTGCGATTCTAGTTAAATTATTTTTTGTGTGTTTTTTGGGCCATAAAAGGAAAAGAATAACTTTTAATATCACCACTGCTTCTCTAGTTGAACCCCCATTAGGTAATCCTGACCGCTGTGAAGGCAGGCATGGTACTTTCAGTATATTTGGATAATTTCCAACTGAAATGTGCTCAAGTATAGTGACGTAAAATAGAAATATCACTATTAATACACATATTGACAGATTCAGAAGTTATATTGGCAGCATACGTGCATACAATATACATGCAATAAAAATCATTTCACATCAATATGAACCGCGATTTGTTGCTGTGATCTCTCCAAAGGCGAGTCATGTCTGAAGTGTGCACCAGGCTGGGAGCAACATGGAGGAAAGTGCTATTATTTCTCTCTTACAAATTCAACCTGGCAGAGGAGCAGAGACCAGTGTCAAAATAAAGGAGCAGCTCTGGTGAAGATAGACAGCAGAGAGGAGCAGGTAGGACACATGCTGCTGGATCATGCTGTTAAAGTGAAATTACGTTAAATTTAACAAATATTTTCTGCTCAGGGATTCTTGGAGCTCAAGCTGAGGGCAAAGATGAACTATCCTGAGGACAAGTTCTGGATCGGCCTGACCGACTCAGTGGAAGAGGGCACGTGGTTGTGGACGGACGGATCACCACTGAACACCAGGTTTGACTGATGTGAACACATTTCATGTCCATTTCCAAATATCACCAGTTTACTGAATTCTTGTTTTCTGTTCAGGTTGTCTTTCTGGAGACCTGGTGAGCCAGATAACTGGAAAAATTACAACGATAATGGAGAGGACTGTGTGAGGATGGGAGAGAAAGCAGGAGCTCGTGACCTGAACTGTTGGTTTGATCAATCCTGCAAAGTACCTCACAGATATATTTGTGAGAAAGCAGCAGGAACTGGACATCGACACATAGACTGTGTATAGGGTGTCAGTAGTACATCTGCTATTCATCTTAAATCTCAGAGCAGGAAACAGAGTGTGAAGCAAAGATTATTGACCCGTTCAGATCCCCCCGTCTATTCTCTAAAATGATGATGTTTAAATGAAATAAATCCACATTTGGAGCGTTGATGAGAAACATTTGGAAACACTGAAGTCCAGTCTGGAATATTTCTGTGAAGCAGCCGGTCATGTCTTTCTGATTTAAAACACTGAAGGCAGAAAGAGGTGAAATGTTCATTTTGACCTTGGTTTGTTTTTATCCCTCTAGTCGGTCAAATGTTGTTTCTGTTGTGACTTGAGATTTTGGTTCTTTTTTATTTTTCAATAAAAAGCTATATGGAAAAGTAATGCTTGTTTTCCCTTACTTTGTATCGCCTTCCTCTCCGGGAACCATCACCTGTATCAACATACAGACTAAGGTTCTTGAGTTTAGATTGAGAGGCAAGGCCCTGACTATGATATGTGCAAAATGTCCCCTTCCTAATATACCAATATTAAAATTACAAATGTATAAAAAAATTGGTCTGCTGTGACAGGTGACAAGTGTCCTCCTACTTATTATCATCAAACATAATCAAATGGAAACTTAAATGGCCATTTTAACTAATTCTACTGTATTATAACGGTGTAGGCTGCTGCTGTTCTGCGTGTGGTTAGTCTAAGGAGTGAAAGTTATTATTTTAACACCATGATAACAATATCATCCTAGTCCAGAGTGAAATACTGTGTTCCCAATGCCACTACTCTCTGTGTCATCACTGTTCTGATTGGTTCATCTCATCCAGGTGAGGCTTTAAAAGATGTCTTCTGGTCTGATTATTATTTTTGGACTGTGTGGTTTCCTGGATCCTGTTTCAATCTGTTTTAAAGGTTCTAGAGGCGATTGGTAATTTGGGGTTCAGTGTCTCTTTGCCCAGGGACACTTCCACATGTAGCAGGAGGCAGGGGTTTGAAACACCAACTCTGCTATCAGTGGAGGACTACCTGATTGGACATCATATAATGGTATATTTTGTCCACTCTACATAGGCCAACTTCTATAATGTCTTTTTGCTTTTTTGAATGTGAGTATTATTACAAATTAAGGGGGTAAAGATAAAAGAGTATATTACGAGAATATTTTTTCCCCCAACAAACAAGTTGCTGCCTAAAAAGGCATGATGCTTTATAGAGCCCTCCCCATGTGGGTATGACAGGAAGGAGCTTTTAACAGTGTGATGTGAATCTTCTATTTAGTTCTCTTTCTAACTGTCTGATGGTCAAGGACGTAAGATGTCTGGAGCTGAAGTGAAGTTCGCAAGACAGGGGGGAAATGCCAATGGTAAGTCTTAAAAAAAATGTTTGTCGATCAATCTATCTATCCATCTATCTATCTATCTATCTATCTATCTATCTATCTATCTATCTATCTATCTATCTATCTATCTATCTATCTATCTATCTATCTATCTATCTATCCATCCATCCATCCATCCATCCATCCATCCATCCATCCATCCATCCATCCATCCATCCATCCATCTATCTATCGCTGTTTCTTTTGTTTTGTCGGAGAGTAAAAGAGTGAAATATGAATGATGAATCTTACACTTTTTCAGCAGTTTGGTTTTGTGTCTTGGTCTTACAGGCACGGATGAAAACACATACGCAAATGTCACGATCATGGAGACTCAGCGCACTGGTGGGTAAAACAAACAATGTTTATAATATAGTAAAATATAATTTTAGTAGTTTACGTAATAAAACATGTAATCGTCTTTTAAAATCCTCTGTTCATGTTAAAATATAACATATACTGTTTATATATATAATGTAGTTTTTGAGGTGTTAAAAATCAGCCACACCAACACCTTCATAGATGCTTCCTCTTCTTCTTTCTCAGAAGATCTCAGATAAGACTTGTTGAGGAAGTTTAAAATAGTTAGAAGAAACAAGAAAATAAGTAACTATATACATGTAAACTTTTTTTGTCATTTCATATACAGACACAAGAATTTTTTATACCAGGGGAAATCAACTCAGTAACTCCTGTTGTAGAATTATTTTGATTCCAGGAAAAGTAACTTCAGTAACTGATGTGTTTATTGTTTTATTTATTTTTTAAATCCAGGAAATATTATGAATATGTCACTGGATAAATCCCATTTATTTCTGTCTCTCTTCTGCAGCGTCCCCACATCAGGCCGGGTCAAAGGTCACACCAGAGAGAGTGGCCGTGGTCGTTCTTAGTCTTCTCCTGGCAGCTGCTCTCATCGGTCTAGGCTTCACATGTGAGTTTATGATCCTACAGTTCTAGTTATCATCAAAGTAAATTAAACTGACTTATCATAAAGTTTAAAACAGAAAATTTTAAATGAAGTGAATCCCAAAAATGTTTATGATTCAAGTTCTGTTTGTTTTATAAACAAATCTCACTTTTTCCATAATAATTATCAATTGTAATAAACACTTTTAATTTATTTTTTAAAATCAGATTATAGACACATTCAAACCAATGAAAGTCTCCAGAACGAGCTTCAGGCCCTGAAAAGAAACCTCACAGGTAAGTTTGACTCTAGTCCACAAGTCTCATGTCTTAATATTATGTCCCGTCTGACCGGTGACTCTCTAATATCATGAACTGCTGATCATATTTTCTGCAGGTTTCTTCTGAACTGACTGTACTGTGAGTTTTGTTCTTAAACAAGAAACGATCCTCATGAATCCTTTTAAACTGTTTCATCACAGAGACACGAGGTCAAGAGAGATCCTGCAAACCAGAGCAGTGTACGTGCCCAACCGTTCCAACAGGTGAGTGATGGATTGTGTCTTTCTCACAGGTTTACATCCTCTGATGATGATTAAAGAAACACTGATGGATTGACGTGTTGGGGAGAAGTGAACTACACAGGCCCGGTTCTAGACAGTTAGATTTGGGTGGGCCTGTAGAAATTTTAGGTGGGCACACTGGGCAGAGAGACCGAAGATGCGAGCGAGCGCAGAGCACGCAAGCCGAAATTTTTAGCCCTTGTAAGATCTCTGCGTCTGCTTTTTGGCACATTTACTGTGAATTGTGTAGAACACAATATGCAAATAAACTTTGAGTGTTGCTAGAGGGGTCCGGGGGTATGCCCCCCGGGAGATTTTTTTTTACCTTTTTAAAGTGAAATGCATGAATCTGGTGCACTTTGAGAGGAAAATTAAGAGGCTAAATCTGAGGAATTTTGTGTGAGCAAATAATTTGGAGACACTGGGTCGGATGAATTAGAAGCTATTGAAGAAAGACACATGGATTTTCCATAGAAATATAAATTAGAAATAAAATATTATGCAGGGTCCTCTGGGATGGGCTTGGTGCTCTTTTTCTTTTACGGGACATATTTTTCTGTAATATAATGAATTAATTTAAATGCAGTGAGAGGAACGAAGCAGAAGAACTCTGTTGTCCAGTTATCTTTTTTTTCCACAGATGAGGCTGAAATAGGCTATAGACTATACACAGTGCATGGGCAACTGAGGGCAGCCCCATTTTCAAATATTTTTAAATAAACTCAATACACACTGTGTATGCCATGGACTTGAATTTGACGTGATCAGTTAACCTCGGATTACCTCCCAGATGAACTGATTCAATTATTAAGATATTAACTATCTACCAAAACATTGTATTCCTTTTATTGTATGATAATTCACATAATATGATGTTGATATCAAACACACAAACTAAAAAGAAAACTAAATAAAAAAAAATTTTGTGTTAATTAATTGTCTGAATTTTATTTGATATTTTCTTGTACAGCGAATGAACAGGTCCGTCCGATAGTGGGTCTGGACTTCCACCTAAAAAAAAAATATTATTTATTTTTTTGATTGGGTGGGCACAGCCCACATTTGGGTGGGCACGGCCCACCCTGGCCCCTGGCTACCGCCGGCCCTGGAACTACACATAATAATGTGTTAACGCCATTTTGCAGGAGCTTGCTGGTAATATTTCTACATTTATATATCACCATTGCTTCTCTAGTTGAACCCCCATTAGAGCCCTGTCCCCTTTTCTTTTATCCTGACCGCTGTGGAGGCATGCATACATTTTTCAGAATATTGTGATGATTTCCAACTGAAATGTGATGTAAAATAGAAATACTTAAACATATTGACTGATACAAGAAATGATATTGGCAGCATACGTTGTGTACTTTTATACTCATTTAACCTCAATAGTGATTTGTTGCTGTGATCTCTCCTAAGGCGAGTCATGTCTGAAGTGTGCACCAGGCTGGGACCAACATGGAGGAAAGTGCTATCAGTTCTCTGCTGCAGCTTTAACCTGGGAGAGGAGCAAAGAGCAGTGTCCATATGAAGGAGCAGATCTGGTGAAGATAGACAGCAGAGAGGAGCAGGTAGGACACATGCTGCTGGTTCATGCTGTTAAAGTGAAATTACATTACATTTAACAAATATTTTCTGCTCAGGAATTCTTGGAGCTCAAGCTGAGAGACGAAATGAGGACACCTTATGACAGGTTCTGGATCGGACTGACCGACTCAGGGGAAGAGGGAACGTGGTTCTGGACGGACGGATCACCACTGAACAACAGGTTTGACTGATGTAAACACATTTCATGTCCATTTCCAAATATCACCAGTGTTACTGAATTCTTGTTTTCTGTTCAGGTTGTCTTTCTGGAACGGATTGGAGCCAGATAACTGGAAAGGTCAAGACGATGATGGAGAGGACTGTGTGAGGATGGGAGAGAAAGCAGGAGCTCATGACCTGAAGTGTTGGTTTGATAAATCCTGCAAAGTACCTCACAGATATATTTGTGAGAAAGCAGCAGGAACTGGACGTCCACAATGCGTCTTTGTTTCATCTTAAATCTCGGAGCAGGAAACAGAGTGTGGAGCAAAGATTCTTGACCCGTTCAGATCCCATAACTTCTCCAGGATACTTAGACAGAGAGGCAGGAAATTCAAGAGGTTGCAATATATTCCAACTTTAAAGTGACATTGTGTGGAAGTTAAATAACTTCAACAAAAGCCAATAAACTGAATAAAGAAAAATAGAAAAAAAAGAATATGGCCTGTTTTGGAATTTGTTTTATTATCAATGCTCCTGCGTTTTTGTTAAAATAATAAAAAAATATATATGCAATGTTCTAGAAAACATCACCTCATTTTTATATATTAGTTATCTATTGATAAAAAATCAACTCACGTGTCTGTGAAAAATGAAACAAATAAATAAAAAGGTCTCAACGTGGCTGTGTGTGTGTGGGGGGGGGACTGTCCTGGATGACATGTCTCTTCAACATTGTGTGCGCGTCTACCTCGCGTCTGCGTCTGACTTTTTGTCACTGACCGTGTAATCAACGTAGAGCGGACACACATCCAACCTCAGACGCACTGCTGATGCGCGTCGGAGGCACGTCTGCAGCGACGCTCCCCTTTACCTCAGGAGGCTCGCCTATTTTTTTCTGAGAGCCGCGCGTCTCTCTCGGGTCTCTCTGCTTTAACTGATAGAGAAATACTCTGCTGACAGTCATACCAGCAGCATTCACTCTAGTTACACGATTTCCCGGTGTGTTTCTTTCAAAATAAAACATCCCTCAGTCGTATACGCAAATAATCCCTTTATTTCACGATTTAATTGTGCAATCGGCTGTTGGCGCAACTGGTCTATCTATTTCCTCTTGAGTGCTTTTATTATGAAGGGGCAGAACGTAAGTGTCAGCCGTGTAAATGTGTCTGACTAAAAGTTCGATGTTGTGAGCGCTAGAATAAAGTGCAGTTCAGTGAATGGAGTTCCCGTATCTTTATTTCTACAATGACAAAGTAGGACACACTATACACCCTCGGTTACAATGTGAACGAGAATAATCAAAGGGAAACAACAGAGAAAGACAGTGATTTTGAAGCAGCGCTGCAGCAGCAGCAGCAGTGTCGCCTTACCTTACTGCTGCGTCTCTCGGACTTTTCTCGGACACACATGGAACGTCTCAGCAGCTGCTGCTGCTGCAGCGCTGCTTCTAAAAGCCCTATTTTTCTACATAGAGTTTTCATAGATAATTCCCATTAAAAATGAAGTTATTTCATGTCATCTATGATGCATATGATTTATATTGAGTCTGGACAGTAATCCGTGCGCCCCATTGCCATTGTTTTTCTTGTTTTTGCCATGTTTTCGCTTGTTGGTAGTTTTATTTTGAAGGGGACACACCAGGAAATGGTGAAACTACAGCGAAAGCTGCAAGTATGAAGTTAATATGACTCTCAGCAGAGTTTTTCAAAAATCACTTTACTGATTTATACGGGAGAGAGAGAGGGGGGTGTGGTCGGGGAAGAAGAAGGCCGTAGACACAGATAGAGCAACGGAAAACTGTTGCGCTCATCATGATCTTTTTTATTTCTTCACTATATTGGATCTCTATATGTGTCATTTATCCAAAAATGAAATGCCAGAACTAATTGAAAATTAGGTTTTAAATTCCTCGGATTTTGATTGCACAATTAAATCGTGAAATAAAGGGATTATTCGCGTATACGACTGATGGATGTTTTATTTTGAAATAAACACACCGGGTAAACGTGTAACTAGAGTGAATGCTGCTGGTATGACTGTCAGCAGAGTATTTCTCTATCAGTTAAAGCACAGAGACGCGAGAGAGACGCGCGGCTCTCAGAAAAAAAATAGGCGAGCCTCCTGAGGTGAAGGGGAGCGTCGCTGCAGACGTGCCTCCAACGCGCCTCAGCAGTGCGTCTGAGGTTGGATGTGTGCTCGCTCTACGTTGATTTCACAGTCTATGACAAAAAGTCAGACGCAGACGCGAGGTAGAGGCGCAGTAGAGGTAGGATGTGTGTGGGGGCCGTAAGGTTGGGACATTATCAAAGGAGTGGCAGACTGGGGTGGTGGTTCCCCTGTTCAAAAAGTGGGATCAGAGAGTGTGTGCCAAATAAATTAGGGGTAGGCCTATCACACTTCTCAGCCACCCTGATAAAGTCTACGCCAAGGTGCTGGAAACGGAGGGTCAGCCGATAGTCGAACCCAGTGACATGCGGCGAGGTCAGTAAGTGGGTAGGTACTGAGTTCTGAAACTGAAAGACAAATTGCTCTAATACTAGTCTATATATTGTTAAATCAAAAAGAATAAACAGCAAACAGGCACGGACGGACGATTTCAAATAGCCCAATTCTCTCTCTCTCTCACACACACACACACACACAAACACAAACACAAACACACACACTTTATTAAATGACACAACGGTGACTGCGGGTTCCGTTTGCCCGTACTGTAGTTTAGCCTAAAATGCGTCCCTCACACCTTTTCACACCACTAGCCTACTTCTGTTTAGCTTTCAAAATAAAAGACTGCACTCACTGTTTTGTAGGCCTACCTACAGCATAACTGAAGGCACCTCTATAAACTCTATCTTAATAGATAAAGTACCAGTAGCACATGTCCAGCATCAGAATGTAACCAAACCATCTGACGTTCCGCAATTATTGCACAACATGCACTATGTTTGTCCATCAGCAACAATGAAAACACAGCCACTCAATTGGATATAAAATACATCATAGCTCAGCAGGGGTTGTAGCCGATTCAGTGGTCTGTACACTGACCATGGTCTCCACCACCAGGGGGAGCTGGAGGTACTGGTACGGACCACTCAGCTGGTGGCACGGACCACTCAGCTAGTGGCACGGACCACTCAGCGACCACATACAACTGGTCATGACCACTAAGGACCAGTGGTCCTTGCCACTAGGGGCGCTAAACTAGTGGCACGGACCACACAGTGACTGCTCACTTGTCTCACTTTCTCTTCATCTCTGTACATGGCTGTAATAGCAATGCTTTTAAACATAGAGATCCATTGACTCTGCATTTATGTCATTATTGTAGCACTCTCTGATTTGTTTGCATTTCTCACTTCACAACAATGATAGTAAACCACAATTTATAACATAAGTTTTTCTCCTTTTGTATTGCTACTGTTAAGATGTTGTCACTGATAGTTGCATTAAAATACTTGTTGGCAGGTGTCACTGAGTGTTAGTTACCATAATGTTGTTGGGTAGCTATCATTAGGAGCCTTTAACACCAGGCAGTGAGATGTGGTGTTGGACTGCTGATAATCTGCAATGCAGTTGTTTTTTTTCCGCATTACTATTCACACCGGCACATATCACTCCCTGACACTGCCATTATACGAATATAAATAGTCTAATAAGTCTAGAGGTCACAATATGGTTAACTTTTACAGCTACATCCACTGCTATACCTACATCTCACTTGAAGGCACTTTTGGGTGTTGTGGTTGATCCCAGTGAAACATTTTTCACATATTTAAATTTAAGTTTCAGGCCTGACATTGTAAGCCAACAAAATAATTGCACAATTGTATTCAAGTGTTGTCTTTTTATCTGATAAACCTTTCTGTCTTGTCAGATTTCTGCTCATGCTGCTAGGAGGACAGAACACCAAAAGAATCACCTGGAATATACTGTCAAGGATTTTGCAGATGCAGTTGCAAGAAGTCTGTTGATCAGTAAGTATTCTAGAACACAATTGGGGCATGGCTAGTAGTAAAGAACAAAACCGTTTTGTTATTTTAAATTTCACGCTATAATCAAGATTTCTTTATTATCATATTCACAACAATTACATACACAGCCGTTGGCAATAACATTTTCAAATAAAGTGTTTACAAAAATTACTTGATGTCTATTCTGTAAGTAATTGTAGGAGACAGAGAATTTTCTCTTGGTGACATTCTCTCACTCATTCTCTCCAACAGAAAGGAAGAACCGCGCTGCTAGGAGAGATTCAGACAGGAAATAGAGACGGTTTAACCTGGTTGTGATCGGCGAAGAACGTACTGAGGCCAAAGAGACATTTACCAAGGTAAGTTTCAGTTAAAGCAGTGTGCTAGTATTTTGGAGCAACATTTGTTTTGTGTTTTGAACTTTACATTTTGTTTTAGGCATCACAGCATTCCTCTGAACAATATTGACTGACCTCATGAAGACACTGTATATTGATGTCTAACAATAATTCTTCCCAGTTTGCTTTGTTATCAAGGGACCATTTTTATACTTAATTCTACACATCAACAGTCAATACAAATATCTGCATGACTTTTGGGTCCCAAAGGACTTTGTCTCTTACCCATATGTAATATTCTATTGCAAATTGACATGGTTACAGTATCAGGTTTCCATTTATTTAAAAATCATATATTTGATCAGTTGTTACTGATTAATGAAAATGATCAACAGTCTCAGTCAAAATAAAAAGAAATGTGGATTGTACTGCATGTTTGGCATTTCATTCTGACACAGCAGCTGTCAATTTCTATTACAGAAGCAGCACTAAAAACATGCCCACCTGGCTGTGCTAAAAACATATTATTTATTATTATATGTTACATATTATTATAGGGGGCGCTAAGTTTACACTCAACATTGCAAAGGTAAACGTATGATTTGAGGTTAAGTATAAGTATAAGTAGAATACACTTTGACTACTGTCCAATTTTGCAGAAAGCTAAATTGTTGGAGGGTCAAAACACATGAAATTACTATGGCCCTGGAAAAGCTACATGTGCTTAAATTGTGTAACTAGATTTTCCCATCCTGTTACCAAATCTGTTGTTTATTCACTGTAAATATCAGTATAATTGTTCTGAAGTGTACCTTACCCATTGTGCATTAACCACAAATACAGTGGCATGTCAAATAGCAAGCCCTATTTGCTTTTTTATTGTAAACTACTGATAGCACATTAAAGTGGGATACCACAACCTCATCGAAGGTGGGCTGTCTCACATATGGGAGGGACTTTCTTTAGTGCTGCTTCAGTCTTTATGGCTGTTGACAGATTGTTGACGATTGTTGTGGCTATAACCCATGATATTAACGGTTGTAAGGCTTCACTACATACATTGATCATTCACAAATCTTTGTATGTACTCTAATCATGGTCACATGTCACATACTGGACGCGGAAGTGCTTCGAAATGCTCCGAAAATCATTTGGTTGTGCACTTTGGGATATCATTTCTGAGCGCCAACTCAGCTCCCAAAGCGCTGGTCTTACCGTGCTTTATTAAGAACCTCATGAATTTACATTGTGTGTTTGTATTTGTAACTGCTGTGCGTAAATGTACACACCTGCTCTCCTTGAGTTCCTCCTATACACTTAATTCTTATTATTACTATTATTATTATTATCATTATTATTACTATTGTTATTGTTGTTGTTTTTTATTTTTATTATTTAAGTCTTACACTTCTTATTGCACTGTTGGAGGAGCCCAAGACTAAAGAATTCCATTGCCAGCGACTACTCTGTAATTGTTGTGCATATGACAATAAAACCATCTTGAATCTTGATGCATCATTTTGATATGTTTTAATCAGTTATCTTATGCCATTAGCTGAGTGGTCCGTGCTACCTGCTTGAGCGCCCCTAGTGGTAATGACCAGTGGTATGTGGTCTCTGGCTGGTCCGTGCTAGAGTAGCGTGTGTCCGTGCCGTCAGTGAGTGAGTGAGTGAGTGTCTGTCTGTCTGTCTGTCTGTGTGTGTGCGTGTGTGTGTGTTTGTGCCCAAGCGTCAGAGTACAGCATAAGCTAACTAGAATTGCAATTCCTTGAAGAAATTGCGGTGTGAATGCTGACGCTGATGTTGAAGAAGCTGACGCTTCACTGCTGAATGTTGATGAAGAACGAAGGATGAATATATCTGAATGAATAGAATGTTTGAATAATACAATTTATGAAAAATTAATTAAAAATTAATGAATTATGACCTTGAAACTTGACCTCTAAACTCCTCTGGGGTTATAATTGAGTCATAATAAACATTTGTGCAAAGTTAGAAGAAAATCCGTGTAAGTCTAAATTTTGCGGTAACTGGGACTTGAACCGCCAACTTTAAGCTCAGGGTTAAAAAAAAAAAAAAAAAAATCATAAACGAGACATGCTTCCCTTCACACAAAGGTTTGAAGTGAAAATTGTACTCCCTCACCTGGAATCGAACCTGAGACCTTTGAACTGCGAGACCTGGGCTTAAACCACTAAGCCACCAGACCTGTGTTCAATAACTCAACAAGAGAACTATATATTGCTATGGTGCTGTGGTCACAGCTAATCAGGGCCAATTGGTAACAGCTGTGTTACCTCTCCACCTTTAGAGCACACCGAAGCGCATGCCTCGAACTTCTGCCTCTCACACGCAAACCGTTTGTCTGACAGAAAAAATGATCGTACCGTGAGAATGAGAAGATTCCAATTAATATTCACTGTGAAATTTGGGTCTGTATTGTAAACAATTTGGTTAGGCCAGCAAGTTGAAAATGGAGTTCATTTGACATCCGATCATGGAGTGTAGCTCCATCCACTCACTGTTTGATTTTGAGTTTGCGTGCCTTCAAACAAGGCTGTCTCATGAGAAAACTAAACATTTGTTGAAAAAACTGTTTAAGATTATGAAAGAGGGAAGTCAGCTGAATATTTATATGTTAGAATCATGTTTCTAGGATGACGTATGAATGAGGAGATAGGTTTGGCGTCATGTCGAAATGCTTCGCGTTTGGACCCTTTCCCTATTAATTAACATTGAGAGATTGTTTGTTTATTAAACCTTTAATATCTCTAAAGTTATACATTTTATGAAAATATTTTGAATTATGAAAGTCTGCTGCTGTGCAAGACGAACAGGAAGAACTTTGAATGGAGTTTCTACAATGAAGTATGAATGAGTAGGAACCATCATAATTCTGCATGAAATATTAAAATTCATAAAAGTTGAATTTATTTGAAATTTTGCAGTGTAGCAAAAAATTCTGAATCATACAGATTAATGTCCTGAAATAGCTGAACAATTGAAGGTGTATATGAAGTTTGTGGGAATAAGTATGAATGAGTGGCTGGGATCTGAATATTTTTCATAAAACGTTGAATAAATATGAAATTATGAATTTTTTTGAAAATGTTGAAGGTGACCAATAAAGTCCTTGAAGAGCTGAACATGTTGATATATGGAACATGTTTGAAGGTTGAAGTATGTTGAAGTTATTGAATGACAAAGAAGTGGCGGAATAATAATAATAAAGAAATATTTTGAAGGCTGTAGAATATCAAAGCTGTGAATGCTTTCAGCATTCACACCAATTACAATAAAATATCTTATTTTTTTTTTTTTTTTTTTAACTTTTTCCTCAGTTATGCTATAAACAAATCAGAGAGTGCTACAATAATGACATAAATGCAGAGTCAATGGATCTCTATGTTTAAAAGCATTGCTATTACAGCCATGTACAGAGATGAAGAGAAAGTGAGACAAGTGAGCAGTCACTGTGTGGTCCGTGCCACTAGTTTAGCGCCCCTAGTGGCAAGGACCACTGGTCCTTAGTGGTCATGACCAGTTGTATGTGGTCGCTGAGTGGTCCGTGCCACTAGCTGAGTGGTCCGTGCCACCAGCTGAGTGGTCCGTACCAGTACCTCCAGCACCCCCTGGTGGTGGAGACCATGGTCAGTGTACATACCACTGAATCGGCTACAACCCCCTCTCTCATAGCTTGCACTCTGCATCAATTCACCCAGACTTATTATTAAATAAACCCAAAAATTGTTTGTGACTCACCAATCTGACTCTCTGGCTGTAGAAGAAAATCAAGCAGATAGTAATCCAGTCTAACTGATAGCACAGCTAGCTAGCAGATCCTTTGTGTAGGCTACCTGTCTGTTGAAACGCTCATACATTGTTGGTCCTTTTTGCTGCTGTAAACCGTCCAAGGCTGGCGCAGGGCTTTCTCTAGCTATTCATTATTTTCTTTTCCTTTTTAAATTAAAATTCTACTTGTTAAAATTCTTTCAGTCTGAAATATCTGCGTCTGCGAGCACCGCAATGTTGATTTTGAGATTCGCGGGGTTACCCTGCCCATATCGTGAATGAGCGTAGCCGGCACATGGACATATGACGTAGGCTGCGTAAATGTCCAGTAATATCCATCCAGTAATATCTCGATTTTGATTGGTTCGTCCATGTATGCTATGTAGGCTAACGGAAAAGACTTCTTGCATACCATTGGTACATGATAATAATGTAAAAAAGTTTTTTTTTGCTTGCTGTCCACAGTGAATGAGCAGCAAAGCCACTGCTTATGTTTACATTATCATAACGTCTAAACTTTTAAGTAATACAAAGATTACATATACAAATCACAAGAATAAACAGTTTGCTCCTCCAGCAACACAAGGAAGGAGCGCTTAACACCATTTATTTTATAAATGCTTTAATAATATATGAGATAAAGGGAAATACTAAATACAGGACAGTAGTGGACAACAGTTGGCTGATACAGTTGCAGGCGACATGACTCGGTTGTGACCAAGATACACAGTATAAGTACAAGTACATTTTTATTTTTATAGCACTTTTCAAAAGTGTTTTACATGGCACACAGCATACTTAAAAGAATGTGTACAAAACATTTGATTAAACCGTGAAGTGAGAGACTAAGTAGAGCATGAAGTGCATTGCAATAAAAACATAAAGATGAAGAGCAAAGGCAATAGAACATTTTATAATATCAATAAAGGACACCTTACAGTTAAAACAGGAACATATAGTTTAAACAACAAAAAGAGTTTCCTTGAGTATCTGTATAAAGAATCTTTGCTCCACACTCAGGTTTAAGATGAACCAAAGACGCATTGCGCACGTCCAGTTTCTGCCGCTTTCTCACACATATATCTGTGAAGATATTGGCAGGCCTTATCAATCCAACCCTTCTGACCACTAGTGCCTTCCTCTCCCATCATCACACAGTCCTCTCCGTTAACAGAGTCTTCACGTTTAGAGTCGTTCGGCTCCCCTGGTCTCCAGAAAGACAAACTGAGATATTTGGAAAAAAAATAAATGCTTCAGTAAAACTGATCTTTGTAAATTGACATGCAGTGTTAGCAGTGAAACAATAAGAAGAACACGAGTGCTTTAACATTTCAGAACAACACAAAGGGAATCATTCTGGAATCATTTGGAGACACTGGGTCACATGACATAGAAGCTATTGAAGAAAAATGCATTATTTTTTTATTTTATTTTTTTGTTAAAAATAAATTAGTTACACATTATCAGTCGAAACGAGTGTGCTACATGAGAACTGTATATATTCATATCATTTAAATATATATAATATATACACAATGTAGATATATATAATGTGTGTGTGTGTGTGTGTGTGTGTGTGTGTGTGTGTGTGTGTGTGTGTGTGTGTGTGTGTGTGTGTGTGTGTGTATAGCCAAGTCAGCATGAAGGTATAAAATACATTTGTTTATGAGTCAAACCTGTTGTCCAGTGGTGATCCGTCCACCCACAACCACCTGCCCTCTTCCTCTGAGTCGGTCAGTCCGATCCATAACTTCTCATCTGCATATCTCATCCTGCCTCTCAGTTTCCCCTCCAAGAATTCCTGAGCAGAAAGACATTGGTGAAAAACTACAATATTTTTTTTTAAAGATATTTTTTTAGGCATTTTTGCTTTATCAGATAGAGTTGAAGAGACAGTGTTGAAATGTGGCAAAGAGGGGAGGACATGCACAGAACTGACCCGGGCGGGTTCCGCCATGGGCGCCCGCAAAACTACAATATTTAACGTAACATAACACTTTTACTTTATGATTCAAATCAACAAATCAAACTTTATTCATAAAGCATTTGTCATGCCCAGCAAAGGCGACAAAAAATGCCTTACGGGAAAAAAAATAAGACTAGTAGGGAAAAGAACAAGACCATCCACACAGTCCTGTCAACCGGTCTAGACTGACAGTATAAAAGCAGTTATAAAACTAAGTTTTACAATCATTCTCAACATATATTTTCAATCGGATTTTTGTAAAATCTTGTTGAGGCACCCAACTTAGATATCATATAGTGAGTTTTACTGTTTCAGAACAGGTTTCCAGAGATGACTAATTCTGAAAATAGAAAATAATAAATAAATCGAAAAAAATTTAAATATTGTAAAACGAGTAAAACAAAATATTTATTAAAATATTTTAGGTCAATAAAGAGGTTGGTCTCTTGAGTCTTCTTTCAAAAATATGAATAATCTGAACCAGCAGCATGTGTCCTACCTGCTCCTCTCTGCTGTCTATCTTCACCAGATCTCCTCCGCTATTTTGACACTGCTTTCTGCTCGTCTCCCAGGGGAAACGTCCGTCAGAGAACTGATAGCACTTTCCTCCATGTTGCTCCCAGCCTGGTTCACACTTCAGACATGACACACCTTTGGAGAGATCACAGCAACAAATCACTGTTTATATTGAAGTTAAAGGTGCAGTCAAAATCAGTGATTATCTCCTGCAGCTTACATACCCTCTGTATACAGAGGGTGTAGCGGCTTACCATTAGCCACTAGGTTGCATGTCGTTTTGGTGTCTGACGCGTGCGTATAGCCTACAGTTAACAGTTGAAACTTTTGAATGTCCACTCGTTCCTTAGAGTTAAAATGCTTACTTTTATTCATTTACACAAATAAGGGTGCGACTTGTACATACAACAAACTAACTCTGTTAATCTGTGCTCCGTAGCACGGTCGAAAACAATTTGCCTTCCGGCATGCAATCCCCTGGCGTCCCTGCTACGCCTGATTTATAGCCTTGCATCTGGTTACCTGGGCTGCCACCAGGCGGTTGAATTAGGCATAACAATACAACCAAACAAACAAACAAAAAGGGTCAATGGCTCTCACACTGGGCCCCTAATTGTTAGGGCAGGTAGTCTTAACAATTATACAATGCCAAACAGAGCCATAAACAAACTTCAACGTCTTTTATGAATTTGCAGGTAACCATTTACATACTATCTGAAACAAGACCATGAGTAAAGCTAGCTGAGGTGAACCTGGGCCAGCCTAACAGGAGGAGGCAGTGCCTCTCCTTTAACTTGAGCTACTTTGGGATTTATTTTAACTTTACTTGCATAACCGATCTTGGGATCAATTTCAGCAGTGTTGCTGCCCACAGGAAAGCCTGGAGGATGCTTGAACAAAGTCCTTAAGCAGGCAGAGTTTGGCTTTGTTCCCATATTCGGTCTTCTACCAGAGGTGACAGCTGTTTTACCATCAGAGTTGTTCCACTGATATTCACCAACAGCCCTTCTTGTTGCTGACTGAGCTTGAGCTTTATTGGTGGCTGTAAAGCCGTCAAGTCTGGAAGTCACTCCGTTCTCAGTTGTCTTGTGTTTTCTTTGCTTATCCTTGTCACCAGTGTCCTTCTCTTTGCTCTTGGATCCATGTGAGCTGCCTTTATTGCCTTTTTTCCCTTTGGGTGAGTGTTCATGCTTTGTGTTGGAGGTCCGTCGCTCTCTTCTTGGAGCTTTAGCAGCCTCATCCTTGCCCTGATGCATGTATTGGTTGTTCACCAGTTCGGTCCGATCGCAAACGGAGACCCTATTCACAGCCGCTACAGTGAGTCCAGATCTTGGGTCAGCTCTTTCACCGTCTTGCACGGGACCGTTAACCGCCCAGCCAAGCACAGTTTTTGTTGCATAGGGGCCTCCTCCATGGCTGTTGACGATCTTCCAGGGTTCTAATAACTCTGGGGCGTTGCTACCAATCAACAAGTCAACATTGGCGCCTATGCGAGGGACATCAATGGCTGAGAGGTAGGTCCACTTTGCCAGATCTTCTGGTGTGATGATATTGTCCGCTGTAACAGGCATCTTCTTTTGAGTGAGCACGTCAGGTAATTGGTAAAAGCACTCCTCGTTAAGACCAGACACCTCAAGACCAGTGAGTGTAAATGATGTAACAACCTTCTCCTGTCCCATGGTGCTTAATAGAAAGTTTTGACGTCTGCCTCCGATATTGCACCACTCTGTCTCCGTTGCTGGATTTTACTTGGACGGGCAGTATGGATAAGGCGCACTTGTCTTTTCCGGCCCCTGTATGTCCACAAGTTCCTCGAGCCACCTGTTCCCCATTGGATGGCGGCCCCTGTGCCTGTTCCAAACCTGAGCTCGATGTCTCCCTCTTGATATGAAGCGCAGTGGGGTGGCTACGACCACAACTGTTGCAGGTAAGGCGCATTTCACAATCTCTGCTCATGTGTCCAGGACACAGGCAGGCAAAGCAGATTCCTTTCTCCTTTAGGAAGGAGATCTTGTTTCTTTCTGCTTAGTTGTGGACACTTGTCCAATGGGTGTTCATGAGAGCAGCACACACAGGTGCTGGGATCTCTTGCCTCGCTCGTGGTTGGTTTCCGTGGAGCATTTGCGTCCACTCCTTGTTCGTCTATATAATCCGCCTGGTGTACTGTGGTAGTGAAGCTATTCCCTCTCCTGTCGTTCCTGTGCAGCGACTTGTTCGCGCTCTTCGGGTCAGGTTTCTGAATAGCCGAGTCCTGAATATCACCGAAGACAGGATCAGACTGTATCCTGACTTCACGCTCAGTAAAGGTGACAAAGTCTGTGAACCGTGCCCTGCGTTTGTGCTTATCCAACACGTTGTGTGCAGCGGTCCTCCATCTTTCCCTTAACTTGAACGGCAGTTTTGACATCAGTGTCCTCATGGTAGTTGGTGTATCCATTTCGTGCATGTACTGAAGCTCCCCCGTCGTTCCAGCAACCACGCAGGAACAAAGAGTATGCCTGCAACGCCTTAACGTCCTCCGTTTTGACTGAAGGCCATTCCATTGCTTTCTGCGTATATGCAGCACCAACCTTGTATTCATTCACGAAGTGTTCATGCAGCAGCTGTTTTGCCAGTGCATAGCCAGGTTCAGGAACCAGATGCTGACACCTTTGACATTGTGTGTTAACCATATTTGAACTCTGTCAGTGAACTCATTGTTTGCAATAATTTTTGCTTTGAACCATGTTTCTTGTTTTTCAAGCTCTTCACCACGCAGCAGACCCACAAATGACTTATGCAAAGATTTAGCTTCATTATACAGAGCAGAAAATTTAGCAAAAGTGCACTTTACCTCAGAATCACAATCATTTTCTGTCAGTAATTCCTCCACAACCTTTCTTAAATTACTTGCTTTGTTTAATTTAGACATTCTTTCATTTTGTAGCCTTTCTATTTTTTCACAAAATACCTTAGGAGTCATTTTTATAACCCGTTTTGGTCTGTCTGTGTTGTTTTTACCATTGTCATAACCGTCAATGAACGCCCCATTGTCACTCGCAGTGGCCGCCGTAGCCTCGTCAGGCAAGTTCGCACTGTCAACATTGTTTACATTCTCCATTGAAGCGTTCGCGCGCGAGCACGGACACGAACAAAGTCAAGTGAAGTCACAGTTATGTTTAGTCAGCAACCAAGCTTGGACTTATGCCCCAAATGTGTGCACACAGAGTCAAATGGCCGTTAATTGTTCAGCAGCGCTACTCATACCTCCATAGAGAGAAACAGCTGATCAGGTCCGTGTATAAAGTGTTATTTTGTATTAAGGGCTGAGTCCAAAGTGACAGAAAGGAATATACCGCTCGTAATTTTGTTTTACCGTTTTCCAGCTGGAATGCAGAAACGAAAATTCCATCCGAATTTTCCTTTCTTGTTTATTGGTACAAAACGAAAAACGAATATGACAGAACAAGGAAATGGGTGAACGGAGGGTTTTGTTACTTTGTATTAAGAGCTTAGTCCAAAGTGACATAAAGGACACGGAAGAACCATGGACATATAAAGAAATGGACACCGGATTGAAACACGGCGCCCATTCATTCCTATGAAAGCTGCTCATTGGCGCAGAGAAGCAACAAGGAAGCATAATCCGGAAATTCCATGCGGCCCGGAAGCATGACGTAGCATGGACGTAGCTGCACTATGGACCTATCAAGAAAGAGGGCGGCGAGCGTAGCGGACTGGAGGCGGGTGTAGAATCATTCTCGTTCTGTAGCATCTAGCCTGGCAAAAACAAACTGAAAGCCGTTAAAAGCTGTTGGGCTAATAAAACGCTTGAGGTGGCGTTTTGAAATGAGAAAACTTCCATTTTAATAGTATATGGTCTAAAGATAAGTATGAGCCTATGATTGATATCCAGACATTTTTTGCAGAGACACAATCTTGTTCGCCGCTTGTACTGTGTGGACAGGGAAATCTGCCTACGGACCACATGAAAATAAGCTCCTCCCCCAACCATGCAATACCAATGGGTTGGCCACATGTACACTGCTCGGAGAAGGCACAGTCCTGGGGGCCTGGGAAGAACGGAGAGGTTTTATTTCCTACATTCAATTCTGACAGTAAAACAAATAAACGAGTCTCATTGGCTTTTCCGTCTGTGGGCGGACTTCTCCTGATTGGTTGCAGCGCTCCTTCAGTTGTGCCACTGAGCCTACTTCTGTACTACTTCTACTCCTACTTCTTCAACCTCTAAATAAAATGCGTGGTTGGACATATAATAAAAGGTCGGAACATTGTTCATTTTTTCATGTGAATATGATTTTTTTTAAACGTCACGTCTAGCACACGCACGCACACACACACACGCACACACACGCAGACACACACACACACACACACACACACACACGCACACACACACACGCACGCACGCACACACACACACACACACCTACATATATTTACCTAAAAACTCCTATAAAGAACTTTTAAATATTTCTGAAACGGTCTCTTTGCTTTTAGACTACATGTAAAAAAAGAAATTGTCTGTCTGTCTATCTATCTGTCTGTCTGTCTGTATGTGTGTGTGTGTGTGTGTGTGTGTGTGTGTGTGTGTGTGTGTGTGTGTGTGTGTGTCTATCTGTCTGTCTGTCTGGCTGTCTATCTATCTGTCTGTCTATCTTTCTGTCTATCTGTCTGTCTGTGTGTCTGTCTGTCTGTCTGATGGACATGACAATAACTTTTTAAATGTTATGTCTCATAATGTAATACTCACTTTCGGATGGAACTGGTACAATGAAAGTATCATGTTGATTCAAAAACACGTTAATGTTGTTCTGTATGTCCGTTAGATGATTCTTCAGGCCTGCGATCGGCTCGTATTTGGTAAAAATATGATCCAGATAACCAGTGGTCATTCCAGAATTATCACAGGGTCCATTATAGCGGTGGTTTTCTTCACAGTTTACCTCACGATCGACCAGAGTACAATGACTTTCCTTAAAGTCCATGACCCACGGTTGAGTTTGGACAAAACGAATGGTTCCATACTTGTACGTTTTGTATTTGTTCAGTAAATTGTCCAGGTCCTGCGAGTACAAACCAATACCAGCCTTAACTGAATCAACAAAGTCCGATTTCTGGTTCTTGGTAAGTCTCGCCTGATGGATCAACATCTGGATGTGGAAAAAGGCTCCGTTGATCCAGATTTTGAGCCCTCGTGAACCCATCTGTTCGTCGTAAAGCAGTGAGTTTCTCAGCCTGGTTAAGCGTCCTCCCAGTCTCCTCTCTTGTATCTTTATCTCTTCTAGTAAACTTTGGTCGCTGTTCATGAACATTTGGTGACGTCGGACGTATTCTATCATCACGTCCCGAACATCTGATGCCTTTTCTTCGCCAAACACGTTTCGAAACATTCTGTGCGTGCCTGGCTCTTGGTTTGGGTTTGATCCAATGCTGAAATCCATGATCACGGAAAGCACAAATGCTCCGATTCCCACGGCATTACGGACATTTCTCGCAGATCTTAACGCGTTGGCCAAAGTCTTTTCGTAGTCAGGATTTTGGGTTGCCAGCTCGTTGGAGTACGCCTTGAGCACGGCATTGGAATCTGCACCAGTGAATTGAAGCAGGGATTTATCTATGCCCACGTCAGGTAAGAGGCAAGGTGAGTTCAAAGCCGCTTCGTAAAAACCGAGAGAGTATTGGCTGTACTCTGCTTGGGAAGGTCCGGAGCCCATGTTGACACACTCAGAAGGCAGAACAGTGTCAAAGTCAGTCAGTGAAATGCTGAAAAGCCGAAAAGCATTGATAATATGACGATAGTATGAGTCAATGTATAACTGAGGTGGAAACACAAGGAGCCAATAGGGGACACTGGATGGTAAGGTGTATTTGTTGTTTGTTTGTGTGTGTGTGTGTGTGTGTGTGTGTGTGTGTGTGTGTGTGTGTGTGTGTGTGTGTGTGTGTGTGTGTAAGGCGCATTTGTTGACCCTCCCCTAAAGTGTTCCTAATATATCCAAGGTCCAGAGATTACATATAAAATTAAACATTTACTTTTACATAGAGCGTGTTTTGGTAACAGACTGGATTTAAACACACAAACTGTCTTAGATAACGAGAGAGACAGAGAGTGTGTGTGTGTGTGTGTGTGTGTGTGTGTGTGTGTGTGTGTGTGTGTGTGTGTGTGTGTGTGTGTATATATAGGCCTTAAAAAAACTATATAAAAATAGCATTCTTTGCACTGATGGTCTCGTTTGCTGTTACATAACGTACGTAATTTATGATCATCAGAGGAAAGATGAGACTGTTTCAGAAATATTTAAAAGTTGACACACAAGGAGCCAAAAGGGGAGACTGGATGGTAAGGCGTATTTGTTGTGTGTGTGTGTGTGTGTGTGTGTGTGTGTGTGTGTGTGTGTGTGTGTGTGTGTGTGTGTGTGTGTGTGTAAGGCGCATTTGTTGATCCTCCCCTAAAGTGTTCCTGATATATCCAAGGTCCAGAGATTACATATAAAAACATTTACTTTAAAGAGGACCTATTATACTACTTTTCTGGTCTTAATTTCTTGTTTTACACTGCTATAGAGCAACCTGACACGAATCACATCACAAAAAACTATGTAGATTTTCGGGAGGCTCTTTCTCTTATTTTGGCGATCCAGCACATCCTGTCAACACTTGAGTGTGTGTGCTTTCGGCAATCTCCGCTCCCTCCGCCTGTGATCGGCCATCTCCGCTCCCCTCCCCCCCCCCTCCTGCAAACCCCACTCCGTTGTGATTGGTTACCTTCCTTCCGGAACACTTTCAGTGGCGGGAAGCGCGAGCATGGACCTATAAGGGCGCGAGGCAGACGCGAACAGGGAAGTGACAGCATTACCATACATGGAAACATCCGCGTGGTGACTTCACAAAGTTACATGCGACGTCACAAAGTTACGGAAGGGTAGACCGCTTTGAACACGTGACTTCTCGACTGGCTAGAATAGTGTTTAGTGCTCTGCACAGACACCCCAGATGGTCAGCATGGAATACGTCGAAATGCATGTAAGTCATTATTTGATAATTTAGTATGGTTAAGCATGACTATGAATCATCATAACAACGTTTATAGGTCATAAAAGTCAAAAAGCATCATAGGTCCGCTTTAAACCTGCAGTGTGTAGAATCTTGGGTTTTATTTCCTAGCAGATTTTGTAGAAAGTAATTATAATATCCATAAGTACATTTAATTTAGTGCAAAATAGCTGAAAAAAAAATGTTGAATAATTTTTTTTCCCCTTAGAAAGGGTCTCATATATGTCCATATTTCTGCATATTTTGGACCAGCCTAGTGCCGCCATCTTGAAAGTGTCATAGTTGGAATGTCATCAGGTGCATTGTTTAAAATTTAGAATTGTTCTTGTCCTTGAAGGCCACTGTAGCTTCTGTTATTATTCGTAAGGGTTGGGGTTACCCAGGGAGCGTTGCATTCTAGAACTTTCTTGATGATGTCATATTACACACTGCACCTTTAACATAGAGCAGGTTTTGGTAGAGACTGTATTTTAGTCCACCGGTCATTCAACTTTCCAGCAGTTATTGATTTCTATTTTCTTCTGCCTTTTAATGCAAAAGTAGATGGGGATATTGGTCCCCTCTGTGTGTGTGTCTGTGTGTGTGTCTGTGTGTGTGTGTGTGTGTGTGTGTGTGTGTGTGTGTGTGTGTGTGTGTGTGTGTGTGTGTGTGTGTGTGTGTGTGTGTGTGTGTGTCTGTCTGTGTGTCTGTGTGTCTGTATGTCTGTGTGTCAGTATGCCTGCCTGTCTGTCTGTCTGTTTCAGAAATATTTAAAAGTTCCTCGTAGCAGCTTTAATGTATTATATCAGCTGTGTCCTCTTTCAACATCAACATCCCCCGTTGTGAGGTCCAGATGTCAACACACTTTTATTTATTTATTTATTATTCTTTCGGACAATTCCACACAATACACAATTTTATCTTGCAAATATTCATACATCATACTTTGTGTTGTCCGAAGGGAGACGGAAGAAGCCAAAGGCTTATCAGGTCCCGCCCCCATTTTCATCAAATTCGGATTCAGATACACAGTTAGTTACAGAAAATAAAACAAACAAAAAACATATATATATATATATATATATATATATATATATATATATATATATATATATATATATATGTATATATATATATATATATATATATATATATATATATATATATATACATTTTTATTTTTATTTTTTTAAGAATCTGCAGTCCAATACACAGTCAATTTTAATCTAATTGCTTCAGCCTTTAAGATCAGTTCAGCACAGTTCAGTTTTTCTGTGACAATGCCAAGTGTATAAAGTGTGAAGTGGCCTTGTATTTGGCCTGTTCCATTTCTTAACTGGTAGTCTAAACACTTCTGCAAAAGTATTCAAAAACAAGTCTGTCTGCTGGCCTGTATTATTCGTTACAATATTGTTATGATAGTGACATTCACATTGTGCTCAGGTTATTAGTCTGTAATTTTCAATAATTTTTTAAACATAATTTGCTTTGAAATTGCGCAAACTGCAACTCCCTGTGACAACTTCATCAAGTCCATTCCACATCTTAATACCATTAACAGAAATCGAAAAGGATTTAAGTGTGGTCCGTATATTTTTCTCATTGAATTTACCTTTTTCTTCTTAAATCATGCGAAACTTCTCTGTCTTCAAACATTCCTTGTAAACTGTTAGGAAGGCTTTTTTTTGAAGCCTTGTAAATAATTTGTACTGTGTGGTAATTTACCACATCACGTAATTTGAGAATTCTGCCTTCAATAAAAAAGTTATTAGTGTGTGCCCTGTAATTGGCTTGGTAAATAATTCGTATTGCTTTCTTTTGAAGAATCTCCAACGGGTGCAATGTACCTTTGTAAGTGTTTCCCCATATTTCAGCACAGTAATGCAGATGTGGGGAAACTAAACTCCAGTATAATACAAATTGATTTTGTTTAACTGAGATCTCATCTAGATTAACTTAATTCTGTGTGTGTGTGTGTGTGTGTGTGTGTGTGTGTGTGTGTGTGTGTGTGTGTGTACAACGCCGGCTCTCACAACTTAATTCTTTGTTTTATAATTTGCTTTTAATCGCTTTCCCTCTCCAGTAATGATAAGGTCTAAACACACACACACACACACACACACACACACACACACACACACAAAGCCCCTCATTGAGAAACTAAAGCTCTTAAATAAATAAGCTTAGAGAATAACCCGTGTAACATTAGTGCTATCAGATCTGCCTGAGCATTAACCAAATCACCACTCAAGATTTTCATCTGCAAAACATCCATTCACTTAAAGGGACACTGCGTAACATTTTTAGTAATTTATTAGCTAAAATCAATATCCTCATTCATAAGTATGTCCTCATTTGTGTAAAATCACCTCTGCCAATAATCTGAATTATCCTCCTGAGCGGAGAATTACAAATATTAATATTACATGTTGTACATTGAGAGGGTAAGTCTTATGGAGGCATCCATGTTGGTTGGAATGTCATCAGGTGCATTGTTTAGAATTTAGAATTGTTCTTGTCCTTGAAGGCCACTGTAGCTTCTGTTATTATTCAAAAGGGGTGGGGTTACCCAGGGAGCTTTGCATTCTAGAACTTTCTAGAACTTTCTTGATGATGTCATATTACACAGTGCCCCTTTAACAGTGTTAATACACAGCCTAGGCTCTGCAAACCATTCCAAATTTACTCCCTAGATAAACTTTAGGTCATTCTCAATATTTGTCTCATTTACACTTTGTCTCTATCTCGAATCACTTTCAATCTAGTATTCTTAAAAATAAAAGGGGGTGCCCTTAGCTCAGTTGGTAGGGCGTCCCCCCCATGGGCCTCGGCCAGCAGCAGACCCGGGTTTGATTCCAGCCCGCGGTCGTTCTCTGCATGTCACTCCCGTCTCTGCCCCATTTCAACTCTGTCTCTACACTATCAATAAAGCATAAAGATGCCGAAAAATATATTAAAAATAATAATAATAATAAATAAAACCCGGCGCCTAAAGGGTTAATAAACCTAGTTGTATAGGCATATATCATTCTTTGTTTTATTAATAGGAGTGTTTTAGGATCAAGCATTTGTTTCTCTTGTTTCCATGGTGAAACATGTTATCAGCGATCCATTGACTATGGCTTTTACGCACGCGCTCAACCCAGAGTGAACACGCTCAGAGTTGATTGACCCAACGCTGATCGGGCGATCATAGCCTAATGCATATTTCTCGCTAACAATATTATAAAAACAGACCTGTGGTCTCGCCATTGGTAGGGAAAATTCATAATTTCCCATGGAAAAAAAGCCATTGGGGCGGCCAACTGTGGTGTGGTCCTTCCTGCGGTCTCGGCTCGTGGATTATAGACGTTATGATAGGCTATAGACAGGTCCGTGGCAGGTGTGTGTGTGTGTGTGTGTGGGGGGGGGGCTGGGGGGTGCGAGGCCCTGCTCATTGACGTGCACGCGCATTAATCAAGGACACACGCACGCAGCTTTACTTTTGCGCGCAGGTAATCTGGGTGCAATAGCCTTCATGTTTAACAAGTAGAATAATACAGCATCATCATTCACAACTGTAAAAATATTGACCTTAGGCTACTTGATCAAGTTAGCGCAGCTGTCACTTTATTTTCACATGTTGAAACCTGTTATACATTCTGAGGTATGACAGTATCATTGTCTCGGCTGTTCTTTGGGTACAGCCGTGGGTACAGAAGGCGAGGTCAGCTCGACTAGCTTCCAATAATCTCCAAGCACTCGCGACTTCAAAAAATTATTGCCTTTATTTTTCATCATGACAAACACACACCTGGCCTACCTGGTCGGTGCGGTAAGCCCGCCCACAAAAAACAAAGCAGTCTAGGCATAAACAGTACTATATAATATAATTATCATCAATATCATTTCAATTCAAAATGTCTATTTTCATAATAAACAATTTTCATTTTAACGGCTGCGACAATCATAGCGTTATACAACCAGGTTGCAATCATCCTGGTATAGGCCTACCCCTGTATTGGCCATCATCGCGGACTCCTGTCTCTCAACCAGAAGAGAGGAAAGATTTGTCTTCCTTTCCACGCACAAGTCGATCTTGTGGCGGTCCCAGAACGGGATGGTTTGCCTTTAGCATCATGCACGGCGCCAGGATATTTCCAATATGTGGGGGTGCTGCACTATAACGTATAGCCAGAAAAGAGATTAGGCGTGTGTTTCATTAAAACTCGGTGTGGCACGTTTATTTAGGGTCTGTACAATAACGGGGGTCTGGGGGTCCTCCCACAGGAGCCTCAAAGACTTGTTTCTTGCGTTCTGGCGACTTTAAAGCACAATCAAGTTGTTCACATCATCATCAACTTTTGCCTTTTTTAGTTGTTCCAAATAATCTGCCTTATCATCTTGCCATCTAAAATGTAATGATAACTGACCGTTATGTTTGTTTATCATCTCTCTTGAGTGACATTTTATAATAACAATAGTAGCCTAAATATATATCTCCTTTGCTGTGCGCTGGGGAGAAACAGACACGCTGGCAACTGTTCTGGTATCAAATTGGTGATTGAGGGATGATTTGGAAGCAGCAGCCTATTTGAATGACATGCTGTCGGGCGGACGCCGCCCGGCGGAGCTGCTTGACTCTCGGCCGGGTGCGAGGCAAAAATAAATAAATTAAAGGACTCGGCACATCACTAGGCTACATAATAGGCTGGCCTGATGTGAAACTTCTCTAAAATATAGGCTACTTACTCAGGCTCGCCAACATAAAACAGACGCGCACATAGCCGCGTGAACATATTCTCAGCAGGGGGTGCTGAAAAAAAAAGCTCAGCCTGCACTTGTCTCGCAACTCGCTACAATGATAAATACAAACTGCACCAATACATGCAGCGGTGATGGTTTTAATATAAGACTGGGGGTTTCCCCTACAAGTAGGCCTAGGTCGTAAAAAGTCGGGTCGTCTTATATTTGGGGTCTAATATTCGGCATCTAGTAAGGGAATAACCGTTACCAGAGCGGTCATTCAGCTTAAAGGCCAGGACACACCGGCCAGATAATCGCCGTCGTAGTGTCGGTAGGGGGTCGGGACACGAATCTGTTTGGTGTGTGCCGTGACGTCGGCCGACGTAGAGGTCGTCGGGCTTGTTTTGCGCCGATTGAACATGTTCAATCGGCGGCCGACCGTCTTTCATTTGGAGCAATTTGATTGGTGGAGGGCTAGCGAATCAGTGAAGCCCGGAAGTGAGGCGGGTAGCACAAACAGCTAACAACAGTTAGCCATCGTTTTAATGTGTTTGTTCGTTTCGTTTTGCGAGTACTGACATGCATCAACCCTTGTTGACTGCTCGACACCATGCTCGACACTCTCTGCTAAAAATTGTGCTCTTATGGTCCATAAATATAAATACGTATTTCTATCTATGTTTATGCTCTAGAGAGCTGTCCCATCATTTCCGGCTTTCGTATTTTTTCGGGCCACAATACAGATTAGCGCCGCCTGCTGTTGTGGAGACATTACGTCCCGCGCAAGCGCAGAGCGTACGGAAAAATAAGCAGTCGTCTCGGTGTGTTTTGTGGCCGCGACGGGAAGACTGGAGCTTCCTGAAACGGCGACTCCAGTTTTTGGGTAGTCGGAACGTGTCGGACTGGTGTGTCCTGGCCTTAAGGGCCTGTGTCCACCTTGTTTATTTTCTTTTTTTTCGGGTGGAACACAGGTTGTGCGCTCTGAAGCGGCTGGGACCTGCGTTTTTGCGCTGGCCGCTGGGAGAGAGAACGCGGTGGGCTGAGACTATAGGCTATAAAAAGACACGAGAAATCGCCAAAGAGCTCAACATCCCCAGCATTGAATTAAAAGCCTCGACTCATTTTATTGCGAGTCAACGAGTTAGAGGCATGAATCGACAAAGCGATCGACTTACAGTGGCTTTTCTGCTGTGGCACGCGTATGAGGAGAGCGTGCCAACTGCACCGTCCTTTTACGCACCACCACTGCCTCCGTAATGTTCAGATTTTATAGATTGCATCAAAGCCATAATGATAATAAGAATGAGATCGCTTTTTTTGAACAATGTCCATGCTTAGGTGGTGATTATATTAACTGTGTCGGATGTAGACTGAAACTAACTGAGCGAGGCGGTTGTTTCACTTTACAGTTAGTCGGCAGTGAGATTGGGGACATGTCTCCGTATATCCAGGGCTTGGGACATGCAATCGGATCGCGAAGCCTGTCTCCTCTACAACGTCAACGTGCAGGAATCCCTGGTGATCATTTAGTCTTCAATCACATAGTTTTTCTGCACGGCGGCTCGCGAGGTCTCACAGTGAACGACACCGGGTGACGCGCTGCTTGGCTCAGACGGGGCTTTGAGTGTAGGCTCAGACGCAAAGAGAGTGTCTCTTCTCTCTCTCTCTCTCTCTCTCTGGCTATAGAGGTAGGCTATATTATTGCACGTCGAAAAGTGACTCAAAGGGACAATGACCATGCGTCAATGAGGACGAGTTGGGGAGAAATGTTGAGTGGTTGGGAGTGAGAATGTGTTCTTACATTAAAAAAAAATATATGTGGCCTATTATTTTATTCGAACATGTAGGCTATACATTTTACAGATTGTGCTCAATAGGGCATAGGCTATGGGTCAGTGTATGCTATGATCCTATTCTAAAGGCTACTTTTACGCTGGAAATACAGAAGCAGGAAGCTCTCAGTGGCACAGCCAATGAGGCTCGTTTATTTGTTTTTATATAATTGGGACTCAGCTCTTAATACAAAGTAACAAAACCCTCTGTTCACCCATTTCCTTGTTCTGTCATATTCGTTTTTCGTTTTGTACCAATAAACAAGAAAGGAAAATTCGGATGGAATTTTCGTTTCTGCATTCCAGCTGGAAAACGGTAAAACGAAATTACGAGCGGTATATTCCTTTCTGTCACTTTGGACTCAGCCCTTAATACAAAATAACACTTTATACACGGACCTACATACAACAAACTAACTCTGTTAATTTGTGCTCCGTAGCACGGTCGAAAACAATTTGCCTTCCGGCATGCAATCCCCTGGCGTCCCTGCTACGCCTGATTTATAGCCTTGCATCCGGTTACCTGGGCTGCCACCAGGCGGTTGAATTAGGCATAACAATACAACCAAACAAACAAACAAAAAGAGCCAATGGCTCTCACAGAGGGTGTGTAAAGAAAGGGTCCCACCGTAGCTAGCATCATGCCCATTTACAGAGCCTAGGCTGTGTATTAACACTGGAGGAGCTATTCACTGATTTGACAAAAAAGTGATTTTGAAAACATGTATTCTTCTCCAGAATTGCTGACTCCACCTTTAAATGAGTTTAAAAGCATTTATATATACTGTATGTTTGCTGCCAATATAACTTCTTGAAGCTCTCGCTCTATCAGTGCTTTTTTAATCATCATCAGAGGAAGAAAATGCACACACATGAATACACCTGCAACACTTGCTATCCCTCTTACCTGTTGGAACGGTTGGGCACGTACACTGCTCTGGTTTGCAGGATTTCTCTTGACCTCGTGTCTCTGTGATGAAACAGTTTTAAAGGATTCATGAGGATTGTTTCTTGTTTAAGAACAAAACTCACAGTACAGTCAGTTCAGAAGAAACCTGCAGAAAATATGATCAGTAGGGCTGTCAAATTAAGGCGTTAATTTCGATTAATTAATCACAGAAAAATGTACGCGATTAAAATAAATTAACACAGATTAATCGCACTTCTATAGTACCCTTTGACCCGGTGCAAACGAGAGGGTGAGACGAGAGTGCAGCTTGCGGACGCGGCCTGCACGGGATTAAACAGAAAGAAGCAGGGAAAAGGGGCCGAGATCTCTACGGATGTGTTATGGGATGTTTCGGGCAAATAAGCATGAAGGTAAGAAGACAGCTTATTACATTCTCCGCAGTGTCTGTGAGTTATTCATTTAGTAGGCGCCAACAATGTAGGTTCAAGTATCTCTCAATCTTCTTCCGTGTCTCACTTTCGTTTGCTAGCTGCGCGTGCGTGCGTGCGTGTGTGTGTGTGTGTGTGTGTGTGTGTGTGTGTGTCTCAATATTTTTGGCTTTGAGTAGCCTAGTACTATGGCGAATGAGTCGGCGCTATGCGCAGCTGTGGCAGTGCAGCGCTGTCTGTTTTGGAGATAGACAGTCTTCATTTAGCCTGCTGGTTTTTTTGTGGTTTTAACTAGAAAATTCGCCCCGAGTTCCTAATTTTATTTCATGTAGCCTAGAAAAAAAAAGTGTCATATAAGTATGCGATTAATTTAGATTAATTAATCACAGAGCCTGTAATTAATTCGATTAATTGTTTTAATCGCTTGACAGCCCTAATTATCTGCAGTTCAAAATATTAGAGAGTCATCGGTCAGACGGGACATAATATTAGAGACATGAGACGTGTGGACAAGAGTCAAACTTACCTGTGAGGTTTCTTTTCAGGGCCTGAAGCTCCTTTGTCATGTTCTGGAAACTTTCATTGGTTTGAATGTGTCTATAATCTGAATTAAAAAAAGAAATGATAATAGGAATGTGTATAAAAGCCTAAAAGAAAAGTTTAGTACGAGTTGATACATCAATATTTATTACAAATAATAGTTATTATAGTACAAGCGAGATATTCTTTTCAAACAAACATAACATGAATCTTAAAGTTGTTTTAAACTTTATATTTAACAAGTCAGTTTAATTTACTTTGATAAGAACTAGAACTGTAGGATCATATACTCACAGTTAAAGCCGCGATCGATGAGAGCAGCTGCCAGGAGAAGACTGAGAACGACCACGGCCACTCTCTCTGGTGTGACCTTTGACCTGGCCTGATGTGGGGACGCTGCAGAAGAGAGACAGAAATAAATGGGATTTATCCAGTGACATATTCATAATATTTCCTTGATTAAAAAAAAAAGCAATAAACAAATCAGTTATTGAAGTTACTTCTTCCTGGAATCAAAATAATTCTGTAACTGGGAGGAGTTACTCAGTTGATTCCTCCTGGTATAAAACATTCTTGTGTCTGTATATCAGATGACAAAAAAAAGTGAACATGTAGTAACTTATTTTCTTGTTTCTATTTTAAACTAGACTTCCTCAACAAGTCTTATCTGAGATCTTCTGAGAAAGAAGAAGAGGAAGCATCTATGAAGGTGTTGGTGTGGCTGATTTTTAACACCTCAAAAACTACATTATATATAAACAGTATATGTTATATTTTAACATGAACAGAGGATTTTAAAAGACGATTACATGTTTTATTACGTAAACTACTAAAATTATATTTTACTAGTATTATAAACATTGTTTGTTTTACCCACCAGTGTGCCGAGTCTTCATGATCGATAGATAGATAGATAGATAGATAGATAGATATCATCTAGTATCATGTTTGAGACATACCATTGGCATTTTCCCTCGCTCTTGTAAACCTCACATCAGCTCCAGACATCTTACCTCCTTGACCACCAGACAGTTAGAAAGAGAACTAAATAGAAGTTCCACATCACACTGTTAACAGCTCCTTCCTCTCTGACCCACATGGGGAGGGCTTTATAAAAGAGTCATGACTGTTTAGGCAACTCTATTGGTTTGTTAAAAGGGAAACTAACAGAGAGAGATAGATAGATAGATAGAGAGAGAGAGAGAGAGAGAGAGAGAGAGAGAGAGAGAGAGAGAGAGAGAGAGAGAGAGAGAGAGAGAGACAGAGAGAGAGAGAGAGAGAGACAGAGAGAGACAGAGATCTCCCTTCAAATATGAGCTAATCAGGCTGACGACCAGCAACTAAGAGCATTGAGGAGAAAGGAGGAGGGAGCGCGTAACACCATTTATTTTATAAATGCTTTAATAAGATCAGATAACAGGAAATTCTAAATACAGGACAGTAGTGGACGACAGTTGGCTGATAGTGTTTTACAGGCGACATGACTCGGTTGTGACCAAGATTTTATAAGTAGGCCTAAGTAAATTTTTATTTGTATAGCACTTTTTGAAGCAAAAAGTTACGAAGTGCTTTACGTGGTATTTCTAAGTATCATGGAAAAGTTATGTCCGTTGGACTGGCCTGGGGATCTGAAATGGTCAAGAATCTTTGCTTCACACTGTTTCCTGCTCCGAGATAAGATTTAAGATGAACCCCAGATGCAGTGTGAACGTCCAGTTTCTGCTGCTTTCTCACAAATATATCTCTGATCTCGTTTGCAGGATCTATCAAGCCAACACTTCAGGACCTGAGCTCCTGCTTTCTCTCCCATCGTCACACAGTCCTCTCCATCAACACGATCTCCACCTTTAAAGTCATTCGGCTCCCCTGGTCTCCAGAAAGACAAACTGAGATATTTGGAACAGAAAGAACTGCTTTAGTAAAACTGGTGATTTTTGGAAAAAGACATGAAAGTCAGCCAGAAAACATGAGTGATGGGCGTTCCTGTTTCTGCACAGCCTCCAGCACTGCTCCTTTGACTGACTTTGCTTACTCTTAATATGTGGTGGAAAATCTAATATTTTTAATAAAATATTTGATAAAAATAAATTAATTACACATTATAGATCAAAATGAATGTGCTACAAGAGCCCAAATTAGAAAATATATATTTATATATACTTTATATACTTATTTTAGGCCAAGTCGGCATGAAGGTATAAAAAGACATTTATTAATCAGTCAAACCTGTTGTCCAGTGGAGTTCCGTCCGTCCACAACCACGTGCCCTCTTTCTCTGAGTCGGTCAGTCCGATCCAGAACCTGTCCCCGGGATGGTTCATCTTTTCTCTCACCTTCAGCTCCAAGAATTCCTTTAAAGATAATTTTTTGGGCATTTAGACAGATTTGGAGAGACATGGGGCAAAGAGGGGAAGACATGCTGAGAACTGACCCGGGCGGGATTTGAAACCCGGGTCTGCTGCGAGGCCTGGGCCCAGGGGGTAAATGGGGGGAGGCACTCTACCTACTGCACCACCAGCACCTCCCCCCGCCCCCCCAAAGATTTCCTGAGCAGAAAAACTACAATATGAAACGTAACTTCACTTTAACAGCATGAACCAGCAGCGTGTGTCCTACCTGCTCCTCTCTGCTGTCTATCTTCACCAGATCTGCTCCGATATTTAGACACAGATTCTTGCTCCTCTGCCAGGTTGAATTTGTAGGAGAGAAGTAATAGCACTTTCCTCCATGTTGCTCCCAGCCTTTGGCACACTTCAGACATGACTCACCTTTGGAGAGATCACAGCAACAAATCATTGTTTATATTGAGATTGAAGGTGGAGTCAGCGATTCTGGAGAAAAATCATTATTGTCAGAATCAGTGAATATCTCCGCCAGTGTTAATACACAGCCTAGGCTCTGTAAACGGGTATGTATACAGAGGGTATGTAAAGAAAGGGTCCCACCGTAGCTAGCATCATGCCCGTTTACAGAGCCTAGGCTGTGTATTTACACTGGAGGAGATATTCACTGATTTTAACAACATGTATTCTTCTCCAGAATGGCTGACTCCACCTTTAAATGAGTTTGAAAGCATTTATATACACGTTTGTTGCCATCAGTGCTCTTTTAATCATCATCAGAAAAGAAAATGCACACACATGAATACACCTGCACGTACAACCTGTAGCTTCTTAATATCACCATCACAAACTGTGTGAAATATTGCACTTAAAACCTCCATAAGGACACTATGTGCTAATGCCTGATATTTAAAATATTGAGTGTTGTTCGTCCGTGTTTTTTCAATCCTTTTTACGTTATCTTGTCTGTTTTTTTTACTCTTTTACTGTTGCACTGTTTGCCACCAATGTAACTTTGTTGTATTCCTACAATGACAAATTGTATCTAGTACACGTGAGAAAGATGAAATGCGACACTTACTTTTTTCAACTGTTGGGCACGCACACTGCACCGGATTGCAGGATTTCTTTTAACCTTGTGTAATGAACAGGGACATGAGACTTGTGGACTAGAGTCAATCTTACCTGTGAGGTTTCTTTTCAGGGCCTGAAGCTCGTGTATCATGTTCTGGAGACTTTCATTGGTTTGAATGTGTTTATAATCTGAATTAAAAAATAAAATAAAAATGTGTATAAAGAAACCAATTAGAGATGAGTCAGAAGAGAGTTATTTTAGTACGAGTTGATGCATCAATATATTTATTACAAAAAAAGTTGTGTTCATCATTTCAAATTGTCTGTTTTAAACTTTATATTTAACAAGTCAGTTTGATTTACTTTGTTAAGAACTAGAACTGTAGGATCATATACTCACAGTTAAAGCCGCGATCGATGAGAGCAGCTGCCAGGAGAAGACTGAGAACGACCACGGCCACTCTCTCTGGTGTGACCTTTGACCCGGTCTGATGTGGGGACGCTGCAGAAGAGAGACAGAAATAAGCAAATCACACTTTCGCATAATGCTATGAAAAATGTATTTAATTGCTTGAGTCCTGTCTTGATGCTTGCTCTGACAAAAAAGTAATATCGTATCGTATGGTAGATATGTGGGAATGAAAGACAAGTGTACAAATAAGTACCTAATGGCTGGGTACACAGCGGTACCTTCGAGGGTATACTGCCCCAGTGACAAGCTGCCAACATTGTGTCTATGTCCTCCTTAATTACAACACTTAAAATGTTAGTTAAGAAAGAGACATTGTGAAATAACAGGAAACATGACACTTTTCATCAGATTTATCAGGTTTGACGTATTTAGTTCCTTTTTTTCTTCCTGGTATAAAAATAAATAAATAGAAAAGGAAAGAATTATGCATTTCAGATTTGTTGGTTTTGGCATGTTTAACTGCATCCAGTTTTCTAAATGCCGTTTTACAATTTCTATGTCCATTAGCGAAGGAGCGCTGCCATTTAAGACAATGGCAAATAAAGGGGAAACATGACATTTAGTCTTATCAAATGACAAAAAAAAAAGATTTATGCTACGTGTATTTAGTTCCTTATTTTCTTTTTTCTTCAAACTAGACTTCCTCTACAAGCTTTATCTGACACTCTGAGAAAGAATAAGAGGAAGCATCTGTGAAAGCGTTGTCGTGGCTGACTTTAACACCTCAAAAACGACATCATATAAAAGGACGATTACATTATTATTTTATATAAACATTGTTTTGTTTGTTTTACCCACCAGTGCGCTGAGTCTCCATGACCGTGACATTTGCGTATGTGGTGTCATCCGTGCCTGTAAGACACAAAACCAAACTGCTGAGAATGTGTACGATTCATCATTCATATTTCACTCTTTTACTCTCCGACAAAACAAAACGGATGGATGGATGGATGGATGGATGGATGGATGGATGGATAGATGGATAGATGGATAGATGGATAGATGGATAGATAGATAGATAGATAGATGGATAGATAGATAGCTAGCTAGCTAGCTAGATAGATAGATAGATAGATAGATAGATAGATAGATAGATAGATAGATAAACAGATTGATGGATAAAGTATAATTTTTAAGACTTACCGTTGGCATTTTCCCTCTCTCTTGTGAACTTCACTTCAGCTCCAGACATCCTACCTCCTTGACCATCAGTTAGAAAGAGAACTAAAGTGAAAGACACACCGTTAAAAGCTCATTCCTCTCAGACCAACATGGAAAGGGCTTTATAAATCATGCCTGATTAGGCAACAACTGGTTTGTTGAAAGGGAAACAAATTTTTTAACAAATACTTATGTTCAAAAAAGCACAAAGACATCATAGAAGTTGGCCTATGTAGAGTGGAGACAATACACCATCATATTATGTCTAAGCAGGTGGAGCGGTCGTCCACTGATGGTTCCCGGAGATGAAGGCAATACAAAGAAAGGGAAAACAAGCTTTGCTTTTCAGAATTGCTTTTTATTAAAAAATTAAAAATTAAACTAAAATCTCAAGTCAAAACAGAAACAACAACATTTGACTGAGTTGAGGGTAAAAAAATAAACCAAGGTCTAAATGAAGGTTAGTCGCCTTTTTTCCTTAATATTTTTTAAATCAGAAAGACATGAGAGGCCGGCTGTTTCACAGAGATATTTCAGATTGGACTGTAGTGTTTGGTTCTAAGCGGACTTGTTTAATACGTTTCACAGCTTAAAGCTGGGGTATATGATTTGGGGAGAAAAATAGCAGTTGGGATAGGGATTCAAATCCAAATACCTCAACCTCTCCACTTGTTCTCTTTGGTCCCTCCCCTATGGTCCCTCCCTGACACGCTCTACACCAACAAAGTCATGCCAAAGTGAATGGACAGTCCCAACAGCCAATAAGAACAGAGAATCTGTTTTGTTTTTGTTTTTTTTTTTAAATCGGAGCCTCGCTCTGATTGGTCAAAGTGTACAGCTCAGGTTCACTTTGACCAATCAGAAATCATATAAACCAGCTTTAACAAAATAAAGAAACAATCCGTGCCAAGAAATATGTAAAGTAAAAGGTTAACAGTAGTCCTTCCTTCTCACTAGGGCTGAAGTGCGCGGGTATGGTATAGTACTGTTTTTTTTTTGTGTCTTTACAGTCTACAGTAAAAATGTCTTTTATTTTCAGTTTAAAACCAAAGTTTTCATTTACCCAGAACAAGGCGGCTTTGTGCGATGATTGTAGAAAATATGAGGTCTGAATTTTCAGTTTGAATCGAGCAATATTCAAAGTCTGTCTTTGTGATACCGGCCCCTCAAACAGCAGCTGAACTGTGGCGAGAGTCCAAACATTTTTCATCAACGCTCCAAACATGGTTAATTCGAGTTTGAAATAAAGGCTGCTTGTAAATTAAATTTTAACTGTAGGCAACATAATTAAACATGGATGTGAACCGTCATTATTTGGTAAAATGTTTAACCTTCCTTGTGATTTTATCAGAACTTGATGACCTTATTTTCTGTCTTTTTCTGATGTGTACCATCCTTAACACTTTATTTTAGGATGGATCTACGTTAGATTTTGTGTTATTTGAATTTATTTACAACTATAAACATACTGCTGTAAAAAAAACAATAGCAGGAAAGACTTGATAAGACCTGATGAAAGAAAATGTAATATAAACGACGAGTTTCAGAGACATAATTTCAACATTCATGTGCGATGGAATGTACAGTATTTCTTTCGAGCTTTAACACATATTTGAATGGAGCCTCAAATTAATAATAATAACTGTGGCTCAGGTGGTAGTAGAGCGGGTCGCCCAAAAATCGGAGGGTTGGCGGTTCGATTCCCACCCTGCCACTTGGGTCATGGTTGTTGTGTCCTTGGGCAAGACACTTCACCCACCTTGCCCCGTGTGAATGTGTATGACTGCTGTAAGTTTGTGGTGGTCGGAGGGCACGTAGGCACGAAATGGCAGCCACGCTTCCGCCACCGATATAAGTGTGTGTGAATGGAACCTGGAACCCTGTAAAGCGTTTTGAGTGCCTTGAAAAGCGCTATATAAAATCCAATCCATTATTATTATCTCAAATTGAACTGCATTTCATCATTCTGAATTCTCCTTCTCTTGGGAAATAGAAGGCGGGTCGTCTGCGTTATCTCGCTCCTGAAGTTCTCGGACGGCGAGGCTTCGAACAATCATGGCGTCCATCTTGGTGCTGTCCAGAGCGGAGCGGGAAAACCACAGAGGGCTGCTCGGGACACAGCGCCGGTTCGGCTGGAGGTAGAACAAGTCGTTGCGCTGCCTCACCGACTCTGGGCTGCAGGGAACCAGAAAATACAGTGAAGTTACTTCATGAGGAAATTGATACAGATACAAGGTTAATACAGAAAAGGTTAAGTTAAGTTACTTTATTAGTCAATGGTTATATATTGAAATTGGTCTTTTCGCATCTCCCCTCTCAAGTTACCACACTCCAGAGGGGGTCAGAGCGCAGGGTCAGCCATAGTACAGCACCCCTGGAGCAGTTTGGGGTTAAGTGTCTTGCTCAAGGACACAATGGTAAAGATGGTGGGCACCGTAGATCTAATAGCAGCCACCACTAGTTTTACTATTAACACCCTCCTGTCCGGTGCCGGGGATCGAACCAGCGACCTAATGGTTACAAGTCCCCTCTTTTCCTCTAGGCCATCCTACCACCTTCTACCCATGACGAAGGTTCATGAGTTTAGATTGAGAGGTGATAGAAATCAGCATTCAAATCTTAAATTGATCAAATCAGAAAAGATGAATGAATGAAGTTACAAACCACTTGGAGAGGTAGAACCGGTAGAGTCTGACTGGACAGCGGAGAGGGTTCTCCGTGTTCTCAGGCATCTCCAGGACTCTGTCATTTTTCTTACGCTTCTTGGCCGGGACGCCGTCTGCATCTAATGAACACACACACACACACACACACACACACACACACACACACACACACACACACACACACACACACACACACACACACACACACACACACACACACACACACAATTTCTGTAAATGAAGTATAGTAACATTCCTACTTGTATTGCTTATTAAAATGTATTATGATTATGATGATTATTAATTTATGAAATTTTTAATAGGTTTGTTCACCAGACAAATTGTGTACAACAATTTTATAGTAAAGATAGTAACGAATAAAGAGAAAGCAAAAACAAAAAGTCAGCATAACTAAACATTAAAAAGTATTCTAAAGGCGCATCGAGGAACTTTCAGTTTGTGTTAAGTCTTGTGCCCCCTTTGGACAAAAGCGGTAGTGTTTTTACTACGCCAGCTGTTGTTCCTGGGTGAGCATATACCCATGACAAAGGTATTAAGAAACACTATATCAAAATAGCATTCTTTGCACTGATGGTCTCGATTGCTGTTACATGTAATTTATGATCATCAGAGGTAAAATAAGACTGTTTCAGAAATATTTAAAAGTTCCTCATAGCACCTTTATCTTCCCAATTCAATATTCAAACAATGCAATCAGGTACTCTTCTCTTAACCCTGCTTAATCCTGCTGGTACCTGTCTCAGCCTCAGCCTCAGTGTCGGTGGTGGATATGGGCGGGTAGAAGCGCAGGAAGGTGGTCTTGCTGTTGTTCTGGTTGGTTTTGGTGCAGCGCATGACGTGGGCGAAGGAGAGCTGCCGGTGCTGCTCCACCGCGCTGAAGCCAAAGAACTTGCAGAAGAAGAAGAGCAGCGTGTTGAGCAGCACGATGGGGGAGTACGCGCCCAACTGCTTACAGTCCCACAGGAAGTCCTCCTCCACACGCGAATGCACATAACCTGCACACAGAGGCACAGGGGGAAGTTATTAATGTGACAAACTTAGGGGGGGGGGGGGGCGCTGGTGGTGTAGTGGTTAGAGCGTCCCCCTAGAGGATTATGCCTTGCAGCGGACCCGGGTTCGAATCCGACCCGGGTCAATTCTCTGCATGTCACTCCCCTCTTTGCCCCATTTCAACTGTGTTTCTACAAATCTTATTAGACATTTAGACAGACTTAAAAAGGTACAGTGTGTTTTATCAGAGTAATTTGGCGTCAACTAGTGACAGAGGCACAGGGAGATTCAACTAAAATACTATACAATTTTTGAACAGAATACATACAAGGGTAAAGTCTTAACATGAATGCCAATATTTCCATATGCATATCTAGTTGAAATGAGGAATATTATAAATCAATAAAATGTAAACTTAACCTAGATGAACATGAATCAGAATGGTTTCAATGGGGGAAAACAGACAGTAACTAGTGCGATGACTCACCGCGGGCTGTGACTGAGAGTTTGAAACCTTTCAGGACCTTGGTGAACGTCAGGGAGAACTTTTTGTAGATGTGATCGCTGAATATGTTCTCCAGGCGACCACTCTCAAACAGGTGCTACAGAGACAAAACAAAAATAACATAAAGAAAAAAAATAATTTCCCAATTGATTTCTGACTGAGTTTGTTCTGCAGAAAATTATTTAATTTGTGTATAAATCCCTCCAGCAGATGGCACTGCTGCTTATAATAAAAGTAATTAAAAAGCACTCGTATATATGTGTGTGTGTGTGTGTGTATGTGTGTGTGTGTGTATGTGAGTGAGTGAGTGAGTGAGTGAGTGAGTGAGTGAGTGAGTGAGTGAGTGAGTGAGTGAGTGAGTGAGTGAGTGAGTGAGTGAATGAGTGAGTGTGTCTTGCCTGTTGAATGCTGAGGCAGAGGTAGAACAGGCTGTCAGGTGAGTACGGTTCTCCATCGGGTTGTTTCACCTCATGGATGAAGCAGCAGAGGCCGTCGCTCAGCTCGGTGGCAGAGCAGCGGAGAATGTCCTCGTTTAACGTCACTGTGTTTGCACAACACAGAAGAAATACAGTCAGGAAGAGGACTAGTTATATCAAAATTATAAGTTTAAAAGGTGCTCCGACAAACTTTCAGTTTGTGTTCATTCTTGCTCCCTCCTTTGGACAAAAGTAGAAGTGTTTTTACTACGCCAGCTGTTCTTCCTGGGTGAGCGTAACCATGACAAAGGCATTAAGAAAAACTATATAAAAATAGCATTCTTAGCACTGATGGTCTCATTTGCTGTTACATGTCATTCATGATCATCAGAGGGAAAATGTGACTTTTTCAGAAATATTTTAAAGTTCCTCGCAGCACCTTTAAATAGCTTGTGCTTGAGATAACGGTATATAATATTATGAGAAATGAGAGGAAACAAGCTTTGTTATCTTTTGATAACAAGTTTAACCATCTCGTGATCACATGAAAATAGAGTAAATACAATGTTTAATTCCATACCCATAGTTGATGGCTCTCTGAGGTTGTAAAACACAACTCAGACATGACTGAAAAATCTAATTCTTAAAAAAGTCAGAAGAACATACACGGAGCGAGGTCCATGTCGGTTTGTGACTCCCTCCACTGAGTCCATCTCTTCCAGGCGTCTATTCCACATCCACTCGTCAGTTTGTTCTTCCTAGACACGGATACGTCTTTACGGGGCGAGTCGCCTTGAGCTGCTGTGGACGGCTGCTGCATCTTAAGACCCTTTGACAGAGAAGAGAGACGAGATTAAGCCACAGGGAAAAGACAGAGAAATGCTCTGTTGGTCTCAAAATTAATCATTTAGTAATGTAATATTTTTTTCACAATATATTTATTGCAGCTTTTTCTTTTTTTTTTTTACAATACACACAAACAAACAGACACCTGCACCATCACAACACACAGACGCACAAAAAAACTGAACAGAAATAAAACAGAAAAGAAAAATTTCCCAAAAAAAAGCAAATCTATCCCATGTTCCCATCCGCTATGAATCATTTAATGTATTTCTGGTCACATACAAAGGAGTCGGCGCTGGACACAGTGAAGAATGATCTCGCAAGATCTCATCAGAATGTCACAATATTAAACAATTTAACTTCTTTGGACTGGGCCGACCCCGCTAGCAATTGGGTTGGACTTTCTCACAATTTATTTATGAAAAAGTGTGTGTGTGTGTGTGTGTGTGTGTGTGTGTGTGTGTGTGTGTGTGTGTGTGTGTGTGTGTGTGTGTGTGTGTGTGTGTGTGTGTGTGTGTGTGTGTGTGAAAAGGATTGTATCTATTTTCGCAGTACAGATAGGAAAGAGAGACCTTGGGAATATTCAGACTTTTCAAACAAAAGGTTGACTGTTCCTGTATCTATGTCTCACAGTCAGCCAAAAAGCAGTTTCATAGAAAAAAAATTCAAGGCCACAGAACAGAAAGATTACAATATATTTCAAGTGAACTAAAACACACCAAATGAACAAGCACAACCTGTAAACTCAGTTCTCTGTTGTTTTTATTTTAATTTTTTTTTACCTTGTTTTTGTTGTGGACTTTCCTGGCAGGTTGTTCTAACAGAGGAGTGGTCGGTGGAGCTGGAGATGGGAGCTCAGCTTGACGCGCACTGGGCATGCTCACTTCTAAAAAGAAAGGCATAGTTACATCTTGTATTTTTGATACTGATGTTAATTTATGTGCACTGTCCCTATCAAATAAATATACATATGATAAACATAATGACTGCAGGCATAAGGTTAAGCTCACCAGCAACATGTTGACTATACTACAAGCTCCCTAACAAATACATTCAATAAAATTAAATATACATTTGTCTAATAAACTCTCTCGATCCAGCAGTTTCCCTTTCTTCCTCATGTCCAAACATAAAATCATCACTTCATTTAATATTCATCAAATTTCTTTTACCCTTTGTAGCAGACATTTCTTCTCCTTCTTTGTCCTCTCTCTCGTTCTTCTTCTCTTCTGTTTTCTCCGTCTCACACTGGAAGTCGAGCTCCTCCTCCTCCGGGTTGGTTTTCTTCTTTGTGGGTTTCAGGGTCAGGTCGGTGCGGTCGGCCGACACAGGAACAAACAGCGGCACAGGAAGCTGCAGCAGGTCGCAAATTAAAACAGAGAAGAAGAATCTGTAAAAGCTGATAGTATTTTAAATTGTAGATGTTATTAGGGATTAAGAATATAATGTCTGGAGCACAATTGTCCCCTTAAATTTAATTTTTATCATTAATATGTCAAATATATGACACTTGTTATCAGGAAACCAAGGGTATAGTTAATATTTGTGTGTGAGCAAACAGTAAAACAGACTTCATGAGATGAGTAAACGTACCGGTACAGGCAGACCCAGCAGCTTTGGCGTGTACTGGCTGTACATGTTCAGAGGCAGAGGGACGTACACCGGCACTGGGATGGGCAACACTATGACTCTGGGATTAGAGGTTTCTGCACAAAACAAAAAGAAGAAGAAGAAGAAATCGTCATGAAAACTTTTAATGCTGCAGATTTTTTTTATAATCTATATTTATACATGAGTTGGTTCAGACAAGCGTGTGTGTGTTGGCTGAATGCTGACCATTAACTAAAAGACTTAAATCTGAGACCGTCTCATATTTAAAGACAATTTGTCATTTAGTCACTGAGTTTTCAGTCACAAACCATAAGTTCTTTTTCTTATAAGACTGGGGATCTTGCAGTGTTACTATTTGAATGACTACAACTAGATTCCTTTTGCGTGTGCCAAAATGATTTCATAGGAACGTCAAGACGAGGAAAAGACTGACTTCAGACAGATCAGTTCCGACATTGGAAATTTGTCTGCAACAGTGAAATCGCTTCAGAAGTCGTTTGGTGAATGACAAGCTTAAAGGAATACTTTCCCCATACCCTCAGTCTTCCCTTGGCCCAGCTGTCCTGTTAATCCTAACCCTACATTTTTACCAGTGCGATGTCACACTAGTAAAATGTAGGGTTAGACAGTGAGACCATAACACACTTTTTCTGCCTTTTCTCAGGCTAGGATGAACAGATTTAAAAAAATATATATAAGTAGGTCTTTAATATGGAGGTTTACAGGATGCACCTGAAGTATTCACGTCATCACATGAAAAGTGAATTTGGCCGATGTCTGTTACCTGTCTGTGTCTCTGTCTGTGTCTCTGTGTCGACTGTCTGTGTTCTACAGGAGATTCCTTTGTTATGGACCAACGGAGTGCACAGCGTGGATTTGTTCTTCAGTTCCGGGGAAACTGTCTGAACACTGGCCTGAAGAACAATTCAAATAATATCATCTTCCAAATGTAAAAATACTTCAAACGTTAAAAATGTAAAAGTTGTACAACTAAACTGCATATGCTGTAATTACCATGCAGCTGCCAAGGTTATACATATAGGATAATTCATATCTATACTAAGCAGTATTGTTTTTTTTTAAGTACTTACATGTCCAACAACATGTTTTTTAATGTCAGGGAGAGAGACTGTGGAGAAAAGACAGAGTTTCAGTCAGATAAACAGCAGAACCAAATTATGAATAGCAGTTTAATTTCTCACAATAAACAGTTATTATACAGTATGTGTGAGTGAGTGAGTGAGTGAGTGAGTGAGTGAGTGAGTGAGTGAGTGAGTGAGTGAGTGAGTGAGTGAGTGAGTGAGTGAGTGAGTGAGTGAGTGAGTGAGTGAGTGAGTGACAGAAACACAGAGAGTGAGTGAGTGAGTCTGCGTGGGTGTGTGTGTACCATGCTGTGTAGAGCTTGCTGATGTCCTGGGCTGCCGAGCCAAAGCGCCAGCGAGTGAGATAACGTTAGCGATGATCGGGGAGGATGCCACTGTGTTTTCAGATCCAGGAAGTGAAGACACTCCTGGCAGGAAACAAAATGGAGTCAGTGACTAATGATCGAGCTCATGACATTATCTATAATAAACAAAAACAAAAGTCCAGAAGTTTTCAGGTAAATCCAAACTACCTAAAAATCGAAACAAAATCACTGAAAGGTATAAACAACTTTAACTATTATAGGTCTCACCACGTAAAGGCAAGATTTTTGATTTGAATAGAGGATTCAGCATGGAGCAGTTAGACAATTAAATCACAACAAATGACTGACTGTTGTGTTATGTTAGAAATGGTGCCTTCTCGAATTTCTGACCCAATCTACTTAATAATTTAAAGCGACAATAATCGATATTGCCATGTGATCGACTGACAACCTGTCCATGCCGTGACCCGCCTCTTACAATAAGCAGGTGTAGGTGATTATAAACAGCCTTTTCTGGTCCAACAAGCCTGAAATCCAGTAGAAATATCGACACAAACTGGTTTTTAAACAACAAAACAGGCAAGCTAACAGTACATACCTGTGTTGGACAGCTGCACTATTTTTCCATTGCAGAAATGCAGGACACAATTCAGGTCACAGAAGTGTTTGACTTCTCCCAGCAGAGGGAGACTCTGCCTCAGTTTCCCCTCACGGCCGCAGGTGTCGCACTTTGCAACCTGAGGAGAGAAAACAGACCCCGAGTTCCAAATCACATACTCTTTCTTTTTACTACACTACATACTAAAGTACAGAGGAGTTTTAGGGCCACAGACAGGAGAGAGACAAAAATCAGATGAGAAAGTTTTTTTTTTTCATTATGTCATTATGTTTTCATTATCATTTATGTATTTTCAGCACACTACAATTGGCGTGCATGTATTGGGACATCCTAAATCTTTTTCTGGCATACTGAATAGGAGGGAAGTATGGGGATTGGAACGCAGTGAGAGTAAATGTACAATAAAAATTCATGACTATCATCAATTTAGGATTTTAATAAGAGCTGCAACTAAAAGTTAGTTTCACTAAACATAAATAGATTATCGAAATATCCGCTATTGTCTAAATTAATTATTTGGTTGATAAAAATGTCAGAGGAAAATAGCATTCTTAGCACTAATCTCTCGTCTCGTTTGGTGTTACATATAATTGATGATCATCAGAGGGAAAAATTAGACTGTTTCAGAAATATTTATATATCCAGCTCTACTTACGTGGCAGCTGAGCGTGTTGTATTTCCAGTTGCACTCCTCGGAGCAGAACTCCTGGTCCAGGCCTTCGTAGCGTCTCGTCACGACCTTCTGAGAGGTGGAGAGGCAGTACGCACACGAGTGACAGTGATCGCCCCATTTCTTCTCCAGCTCGTTGCAATACAGCATCTTGCAGCCTGGAAATTGGGGATTGACGACATATTCTTTTTATTATTAAATCTCTTTTTTGGAATTTTTCATGCTTTTTAATGACAGTTTGGAGAGACGGAGGTGAAATAGAGCAGAGAGGGGAATGACATGCAGAGAACCATCATGGGCTGGATTCTAACCTGTGGTCTACTGTGTGAAGAGGACTGAGCTTCTGTTGGGTGGGGGGGGGGGGCTCTAACCACTACACCACAAACGCACCCCAGGTTTTTAATACTGAATATTTTTTCACAGTAATGAAGCTGGGTAATAATTAGGGATGGGCATAATTAATCGATTAATCGATCATTGCTCGTTAAGAATATTGTCGATCACGTGAAATTGTTATCGATCATATAGCCGTTGTGTTGCGCAGTGTGAGTCCGGCAGCACAGCAATACAGACTGTATGGGCAGCAATTAAACATCCTACCAGCAGGGGGAGATACTTACCTAGTAGTAGGAGACAACAGAACAGGCTCAGGCAGCAGCCTGCGAGCTGCCGTAGATGGCAAAACTTAAACAGGGCGAAGTTTGGCATCGGACAGCTTTAGAACCGAAAATAACTATGTTCATTAAGCATTGTGAAACCTTGTACAACACTTAAACAAACCGAATTATGTACCACTTGTACATTGAAGCCTACATCCGACCCTGTTTAACGTCTCACGTTAGCGCCGCTAGCATTAGCGGCTAACTTTAGCATCTATGCTTTCCTACTTCGCCTTCATCGGGGAACTAATTTGCACATTTTGTTTATTAGATGAAGTAACGTTAGGTCCTTTACCACTCAGAGAAACGTGCCGTGCCCTTATGCAGTCTTTGGCAGCATCTTAGGAGGCGCATATGTGTTTAATCTTGAAAGGTATCGTAGCATTGGCTCATAGCCTCAGGCTTTAACCAGCGCCGCATTTTATTATTTTATTTTAAAAAGTTGCCTTGTCTTAATATATTTGTTTGCCTAGAAGATCTTGGAATAAAGATGTAATTGAGTAAAAACCTCTTGTATACAGTCTATGGTAAAAACGCTGTATTTTGGATGTTCTGTTGGCATTTATATGTAAAAAAAAGATAACGATTGCTCGATAATTGCTCGTTAATTTTCCCGATGATCGATTAATTGAATTTCTTAAAATGCCCATCCCTAGTAATAATCCACGCATTATTCGTACCGTCGTTGCAGAAGTAGCGGTCCTGGCCGTCGATCCTCTTGGCTTCTGTGACGACCTTTTCCTTCTGACAATATTCACACCTGCCCACCGTGTTGTTCAGCTTCTTATACTCTTGAGAACAGGCCAGGCTGCACATGAAATGCATTTTCCCCTGTGCACAAACACATACACATTTTAACAAAGAGTTACAAAAGTCTTAATGTGCTGTATGTTACGGTTTCCAATCGATCACAGTAGAATGTTTCCAGCTGGTATGTCAACGCTCTCACAAAAAAAATCTGCAATTCAATGAAAAAAACTTGAAATTCCAATAGGTTGGGATTTAAAAAAGGTGCTACAAGGAACTTTTAAATATTTCAGAAATAGTCTCATTTTACCGCTGATGATCATAAATGACATGTAACAGCAAACTAGACCATCAGTGCAAAGAATGCTATTTTTTTTTGTCCAACAGGGGGGCAAGAATTAATTACAAACTTGCTTGTTGAATGATACCTAATCGCAGCCTGACAGCTTTATATTTTTTTTATTATTTTATTCAATCTTAAAAGAACAGACCCAACTCACCTTTTGCTGGACGACTTTGGGTGTGGTTTGTAAAATGCTTTGACACTGTGCGCACGGCAGTTTATCTGGCGGTAATAGGAATTCACACTTAGTTTGGTCGGGACGTCCGGCTGGGTTAGTGGCAGCATTCGTCTTTTTCTGTGTCACAAAGATTTAATAACATGTGGCATTAACTGGGTGAAACACATAGGGAGCATGTTTCTTTATCAACAAAAAATCTCACAAAACCACCAATTAGCTAGTTGTATATTTTCCCTTTATGTCACTTTAAAACGTCTTGGTAATTCTCTGGAACAGTGGAGCATAATAGCAAACTAGTGCATTTGTTAAGAGCAACCCTGAGTACACAAGGTATGAGCTGTATAGTTAAAGCTATGGTATGTGGTATTACCTCAAAAGCCATGGCACAGTCAACAGTGCAAAAGTTTCTGATGGAGGAATCGGCCATGGCGAGGTGGCAGGTGGGTAATTTGACCTTACCACAGTGATCACACTTCAATGGAATACCTGTGGGTATGGGGGGAAGAGAGAGAGAGAGAGAGAGATGTATAGAGAGAGAGAGAGAGAGAGAGAGAGAGAGAAAGAAGGGTTTCATGATATAAATAATAACATAAGTACTAATATTACACGTGAGTGAACCTGTACAATCTCTAGTTTCAATCGCACATCACCACAAATGACAGAAGATAGTCAAGAGAAAGGGACACAAAGAAAAAAAAACAAGAAAAACAAAGGGTGGTAGGAAGAGTGGCCGACCAGTAACCATGAGGTCTCTGGTTGGATCCCCGGCACCGGACAGGAGGGTGTTAGTAGTAAGACTAGTGGTGGCTGGTATTACATCTACGGTGTCCACCATCTCTACCATTGTGTCCTTGAGCAAGACACTTAACCCCAAAACTGCTCCAGGGGCGCTGTACTAAGGCTGACGCTGCGCTCTGACCTCCTCTGAACTGTGGTAACTTGAGAGGGGATATGAGAAAAGACAAATTTTGATGTACATTGTGTAAATTGACTAATAAAGAAACTTAACTTAACTAAAGAGTTAAGGATTCAACCGTAAAACAGTTTTACCACTGAAACTTGAAGCTGGGGTATATGATTTCTGATTGGTCAAAGTTAACATGAGCTGACACTTTGACCAATCAGAGCGAGGCTCCGATTCTCTGTTCTTATTGGCTGTTGAGACTGTCCATTCACTTAGCACGACTTTGTTGGTGTAGAGCGTGTCAGGGAGGGACCATAGGGGAGGGACCAAAGAGAACAAGTGGAGCGGTTGAGGTATTTGGATTCAATTCTTTATCCCAACTGCCATTTTCTCCCCAAATCCTCCACCCCAGCTTTGACTAAACTTTCTTGACTAAACTTGAGTACCTGAAGCTTGGATCTTTGACGCCGTCACACAACAGCTGCTGCAGAAAAGCTCCACCACGTTCTCACTGTTCTTGTCTTCAACCATCTCTGAGATTGGATGAGAGGTGCGGCACATGGAACACGACTGAGGGGTTTGGATTTTCTAAAAAAGTGTAAAAAAAAAAAAAAAAAGCAAAGATAGATAATATAATACATTAACAAACTGTGACTCAGTCAGAGCAGTTTAAATTGAGTAAATTGATGAAGTCACCTTGTTGTGAGCATTTTTAAATTTAGCCCAGAATGGATCTTAAAAAGGTGAATTCTGCACAACGCTTGTTGTCAAAATATGTTTTTGTAAAAATCAGTGACTATCTCCTCACAGTTTCTACCTGCGTATTCTGCGTAAAGGGGAATTTATTTTTTCAGGTAGCGGCATGATAGGAGACATTCACTGATTTTGACATCAAGTGTTCTCCAAAATCGCTGAATCCACCTTTAATTAACATCTTAGTTATTTTAATTTTACTCAGTTTTATCTCGGGATTTCGCCAAATTCATTTTTAATAAACAAAAACTAGGCACTATTACAAGCTTTTAAAAGAAGTTCTGTAAATTTATAATAAATATAAAAAAGAGGAAGAAAATGTACAATTCCTCCTGAAAAATATTCTTTGACATTTGACAATTTTCTTTTTACCTGTTTGAACTGTGCCAGACACTGTGTGGTGCAGAGGGTTTCACTTTCGTGCTCCATATTGAGGAAGAGTGGTTTCCAGCAGTGGGAGCGACAGTTCTTACAGAAGAAAAGTTTGTTCACTTGACAGATGCGAAGGAAACATGCATCGCTGCAGACATGGTGGACCACGTCTTGTTCTATGATCTCATGTTTACTCTGTGGGCGAGAAACAAAATGGAGAATGGTAAATGGACTCCACTTTTAAAGCTCTTTTCCCTGGTTTTTCACAGACCCAAAGCACTACTACTACTACTACTAGCTGTAGTTTGGTCTGGCTGTGCGAGATTTACTTACAATGCAATCTCTGTTGCACATGCGGCAATGATGGGACGTTGAGGGGGCGGGCGCAATGGGCTTTTTGGCGGACATGTTTCTGCTGGAGGAGAGGCAGGTCGGGCTGCAGAAATATGTCTTCGTCCCGTCGCTGTCCACCGAAGCCTCGACCTCCTGTGTCTGTGTTACTGTCCTGAGAGAACCAGAAAGGGTTTCATCAGTTTTAATGTCTTTGACAATCATAGTGTATTTTCTTTATTTTTATTTATTAAACCTTTATTTATACTCGAGAGATCAATTGGGGTGGCCCACATTTGCAATGATGTAGAGTCAAACAAATTTAAAGCAAAAACAATACATACACAATATACAATGCAATTGCATCAAATACACAACAAGCTGATAAAGAATATAAAGCTGATAACGGTGTATTAGGGCCTTTGTAGGTAAAATATAAACTATGAAGCTGATAAATAGGGGTAATATTCAGAGAAAAGAAAATAGAAATTTAAGAAGAATTGAAATTAAATTAAACTATGATTTTAAATATTCTCTGAGATTATAAAGTCATACATTTGCGAAAGAAAATTTCAATCATTTAAACGTAAGTAAAACATGATGTATCTGAGTTTTTATTTGGCCAAAGAAGCTGCCGCTAGCCTATTCACACACAAAATAAATTCTAATAAAATTTCTGAGTTCAATCTTAGAGAATTTCACGTTTCCATAGATTTAATACTTTTGTCTTCGAAATTTAAAAATTCTCTCTCAGGATATTAACGCCCTCCCTCGTCTCCATACTATTTATATATTCCTTTTATTTCTTGTAGGGATGAGTGCTGCTGAATGAAACATAAAGTGAAGGGAATTCCATTAAAAGGAGTCAGAGGAAAAGGGAGACATTTTGAGACAGACACAAGGTACTGTAGGACTCACTGAAGGCAGAAGTGGCAGGTCTTCTTCACTGTTTTCATTTGGTAGGTTTTCAAAAGGCACGCGGTGGAGCAGAAGATCTCGACGTGGTTTTTCCTCTGATAGACCGTCTCTCCGTTCAACAGGACCTTTTGGCAGTGGGAGCACGACGCGGGCAGATCCATACTGGTCTGGGTCGACTCCGTGGCCGCAGAGTCGCACTGCAAGGAGAAAACTGAACCGATCAGCGGGTTCTCCTGACGAAAACAAATGACAAACATTACTTCTCTGCTTATTCTTATGCAATGTGAAAATTAATTCACACACACACACACACACACACACACACACACACACACACACACACACTTGAAGAAAACAAAACATTGTGTCTCTTCCACGGTTTTCCTCACTTGTCATGCCAGCATCACCATTATCTTCGCTATATTTATCATTTATATCTATTAAATCTATTTCTATGTATGGGGAAGGGGAAATCCTAGGACACAGTACAGACAGATAGGGGATCATGAGGTGAATGACATACACTGATTTTGAGAAAAGGTGATTTTGGCAACAAGCATTCTCCAGAATCGCTGACTCCACCTTTAAATGTTTTCAATTCAATACTAGAACTTTCAACTTGGAATTGTACCTTCACCACATTAGACTCGTCCTTTATGTTTTCTGTGGGAACGGACAAGAGATCGTCTTTGCAGTCCTCATCGATGGGCTCCTCTTTTATCTAGATGAAAAGTAAAGAGAGACAAGGAATATCTGCATTACATTTACAGCAAGGGGACTTAATGGTGATTGTGTCAGCTAAATCTACTTGTTCGAACGTGTACACTGCCTCCTGCCAACTTTACTGAAATTTGTCTCACACAACACAACACAACACAACACAACACAACACAACACAACCACATTCACGCTGTGGATCCTCAAATCAGAGAAGTTGTTAAAAGTCAGACCTTGAATCAGTATAGTAATGATTTCAGAATACATTATTACATTATAATAAAAGTTCTACTACATATTTAATTGACTTATTCATTGTGTTTTCCATTGTTGAAGTATTCTCGTAGCACCTTTAAGGTATATACTTCTTAGTCTTACATTTTTAGATTTTGAAGTATTAGGCACATATTCTTTTTACACTTCTTATTTTTTATTTCTAGATATATTTATATTCTAAAAAAATTAAAATACATTTCCCCCAGGGGATCAATAAAGTGTTTCTTATGGTGATTATTACACATTATACTCACACAGCCCAAACTTAGTAACGACGGCTTCACTTCTTTAACATCGATCTCGTCCAATGTTGAGGAGCTTTTTCCTGTAAAGACAACGTCAATGAATCAGGTTTATTAAAAATATCAAACTGCGATTACTGTGATATGATTTGCGAGGTGGAATGATCACTTTTACATTATTCTCATTTCATTGAAAAACATATTAAAAGGATTTGTGTGTGAATCTGTATCAAACAAATATGTTTTCTTAAGTCGTTAGATTCTGATGTGTAGGCAGCACATCTCTGCAGGACGGCAATATTTAAAATGTTATTTTAAGAAACATTTATGGCACCTTCCTCCGATTTTAAAATTGGAACATGTCATAGTAAAATTCTTGTTAAATATTGATTCATTGTTGGTATATAAAAATAAATCTATTAATTGTGCAGACTGACCTCAAGACACTAAATAACACACTGTCACAAATCTAGAATACACAGGCATAGCAGTGCATGTATAGCATATGAGATTTTTCTTTCTACATATCTGGTTCTCAACATCTCAACAACTAACAGCCTTCTGTCCGGTGCCGGGGATCGAACCAGAGACCTCATGGTTACTGGTCGGCCCCTCTTCCTCTAGGACATCCTACCTAAGCAATGTAAGTAAAGGCAGTGAAGAGTGTGTGTGGTACCTGTCACTGTAAGAGCCTGGGCCTTGTGAACCATCATGCATCTGTTGCTACAGAAGAAGTCCAGGATTCTTCCCTCCTCGTTCCTATGTTCCACCATGTCGGACATCTGATGTGACGTCTGGCACATCGGGCAGAGCTGAGGCGTCTCGATTGCCTGTAAAGTAAGACATAAATATTAAAAGCAGCGAGCAGTGTTGACATGCCCCTCGAAGCGTGCTGCGCTATAATTCCCGTCACAAGCAGATGGCGCTAGGACTGCGCCATGTCCTCGGGTTTGGGCTCTTACAAGTTTTTTTTTGTTTTTTTACTTCTTTATTCACTGATTTTCAGAAGTACAAAATTATACGCATAAGCTTCACATAGAAACATATGCCAGGGGAAATACAAATATTAAAAAATAAATAATAAGCAATTCACAATCGACTATTATACTATTATATACACGATTACAAAGACAACAGAAGAGCACAAACAAAATGTTTTCATGCCTTTAGTATTGGAAGTGTCATATCGTTTCTGAATAATGGTAAAATCTTTGTATCAATGTGTCGGAATGTTCTCTCAAAGGCATATCATTCAAGACTGTTTATTGCGTTTATGTTGCTTTTCAAATCAAATGAAGTGACCGTGATTGTGTGACGTAGCTTTTCCGCACCTCTTTGTACTTGACCAGACATTGGTCGTTACAGATGGATGCAGTGCCGTCTTCGGTCTTCAGCGAGAGCCATTTGTGAGGGCAGAGCGAGCCGCAAACCTCACAGACGAACACCGGCAGGTCGTGGGCTTTGTGGAAGTTTATGAAGCAGGTTTCGCTACAGATCTTGGTCACCGAGCCGCCCAAGGTCCACCTGTCTTTGCCCTGGGGATGAGAAGGAAGAAACGCATGTTAATGTTACTGCCAGAAATACTCACCCAGACCATGTGTAATAGTTAAAAAGGCTGAAAATAATCCCCCCCAAAAAATGCATTATTTGCAGCTATTTTTGAGTAATGTTCGCCAAAAATTACTAAGTACACTGTGTATTTGAAAGTGCTGACGGCGTTTATGGTGTAGTGGTTAGAGAGCATCCGCCCCGGTTCCAGTCCGGCCCGTGGTCATTCTCGGCATGTCCTCCCCTCTTTTTCCCATTTCATCTGTCTCTCTAAACTATCAATAAAAAAAAGCTTGAAAATGACCAAAAAAAATCATCCTAAAAAAAAAAGAAAGTGTTGACAGGCAAACTAATGCAATATTGGTTTAGGTCTTCTTGTGAAATTTGATGATGATAAAAAAATATGTAAAAAAATCAAACAGTTTTTTCAGCCAAAATTTAAATATCAAATCTGTACGACCCCAATTGTAGTGAAAAGTCAAACAAATAGTCAGTTTATATTTCCTTACATCGAACAATATGTGGCACATCCCGCACTGCTCCCGAAGGGGTTTGGCGCTCGTCCTGGAGTTCACAGCAGCCAGGCAGGCGTTGCCGCACAGTTCCTTCATGGTTCCCAAATCATCCACGGGAGCCCGGATCATGGATTTAGGCCGATCTATCACCCTGCAAATAAAGAGATTCACCTTTATGAATAATGCTGCCAGTTGTTCATTATTGGGACCTTTGTAGCACGTCCAATATCATCGGTGTTGTTTCCAAACTTTATGCTGGTGTTTGCCCATATTACTAAATGTATGCATACACAATCACAATCACAAAAAACAAAACTGTTTTGCTAGCATGGGCCTGTAGTGCGTGGATTTGTTTAGGAAGAGAGTGAAAGAGAGACTGCAGGATGCATCCAAAGGCATTACAATTAGCGATATAAGAGTGTGGTTTTCACTGATGGTCTTGTTTGCTGTTACAGGTCATTTATGATCACGTATTTCAGAAACATTTAAAAAAGTTAAATATCTTATTTTTTTTTGGAATGTAATACAGTAGTTTCCCTCTCGACTCAATAGCATGCGCGCACACACACACACACACACACACACACACACACACACACACACACACACACACACACACAGAGCCTATACAGTATATTAGAATACCTCAAACTTACTTAAGGCAGTTGTAGCAGTGTTTGGTGTCGACCTTGATGTGGGGATACTTCTCAGAGAGGCAGGAGGCCGAGCAGAGCACCTGTCTGGAGTTCCTCATCTGGTAAAACATTTCTCCTATGGGCAGCCGCGTGTCACAGTGGCAGCACACGACCCCGGACCTGGTGATGGTGTATATCGCTGTGTCGGACTCAGCGGGGGGAGCAGCATCTTCTTTGTGTTGGTTTACCATGGAGACCGGAACGGTTGGTAAGCTCTCCTATGTGGGGATAATGAGACAGCCATTGGTACAGGGAAAACTGATCTTAATATTTAATAAACTGCTGTCCGCTTTCATGCTGTGTAACAATCAGGTAAATACACAGATAGGGACTACAGATGAAAATTAGCTTATAGCTAACTCTGGTACTGCTAATGAGCTGTGCATTGTCCCTGCTAAATAAACAAATAAATAAAAAAAGCTCAAATTCAAACATTATGACAAAGGAAAAAGATTTTAAGGTGGAGTGAAGTCAGCGATTCTTGAGAATGCGTGTTGTCAAAATATTTTTTTGTCAGAATTAGTGACAAATTACCTGTTTGTGCAATAGAAATGTTGGTGTTAATACACATCCTAGGCTCTGTAAACTGGTATGTAGCTAGCAACCTAGCCTTTACAGAGCCGAGGCTTAAATTGTAATAACACTGGGGGGGTTTTCAGCGCACAAACATTACAGACAAGTAACATATCGCGAGATATTCACTGATTTTGACAACAAGCATACTCAAGAATCGCTAACTCTACCTATAAATTATACCTAGTTATTTTATCTATCGCTACATGAAATGTATTTATTTTAAGAAGTGCACTCGTACTCACCTTATCCGATATCCCTTTTCTTGGCCAGCTTCTTTTCCTCTTATTCAACTGAGATTCGCTCCCGTTTTCTGAAAGAAACATGTGATTAATAAATATAGGTACTGTACATACACTTACACCATTAAATATTTAGCAAATGATTTATAAAACAATATAATGTAGTTGAAGGCAGATATAAGGACATGGTAGCTGCTTGTTAAATGTTCAGTAGTTGTGAACAATTAGAACTTCTCTTCTGAAGACATACTTTATATTATTGTAACTTTGTGGTTTATTATTTAACTCGACATGACATTGACTGACATTTTAACTCGACATCATTGCAAATGAGGCTCACCGCTCAATTGATCTCTCGAGTATAAATAAAGGTTAAATGAAAAAAATGTAATGTGTGCCGTGAACACTGGCTAAAGAGGACATACAGTAAAACACATTGGAGTGAATAGAGAAGGATCAACATATTGTACCTAGAAGCTTGTATGAAGCACGGTAAGACCTCACACAGTTGGGACTGCAGAAGAGCTCCACCACGTTGTCCTCCTTTAGGTAATTAAACATTTCTGACATCGGCCGAGACTTTTTGCAAATGGTGCATTCAAGGGATTTCTTAGTGTTCTGCTAAACAATACAAAAAGAAAAGAAAAATACTGTCAGTGATGTTGAATAGTGATTATTTTAAATCCCTTATATCAGTTAATAATACACGATTTAAAGCCTTTGCCCTTAGTTCCAATTAAGGGAAAAGGTAATGCTATAGCAATTAGTAAACCAAGATATTTCAGACAACAGTTGGATTTTCGACTTCATAGAAACATTTTGGAGAAGCAGCAACTGGATGAAATACCGTTATGCAAGCTGCAAAATGTTCTCTCTTTAGCAATTAATAAATAAAAGGCAAAAAAATGCCCAAAAAATTACAAAAATAAATAAATAACTAATTTTGATACTTCTGCACCTTCTTGAACTCGCCCAGACACTTATGAGCGCAGAAGGTTTTGGTCTCTTGCTGCAGATTCAGGATCAGCGGTTTCTTCAGGCAGAGGGAGTGACAGTTCTCACACATAGACCCGCTGTAGCTTTTGAAATCTTCCAAACACGAGTCGCTGCAAAACTTGTGCAGCGCTTGGTCCACGGTCAACTCACACGTCGTCTATTAGGAGATAATAATGATGACGGAGCGGAGAGTACAACAATGAGTTTATAGTAAAAAAAACTATTTTGTCAGCATTCATTTTGATTTGAAAAATGTCATTTGAAATTTTTGAAACTTGTAATAATAAAAAAATATGATAGTTTTTTGTTTACAGTGCAAGATTTGTTGCAGGCGCTGCAGACAGATGACAGCTGTGGCGTTGGTGTGGAGACAGTGGGATACTTAAAGGAGCACAGACAGGTCGGACTGCAGAAATCCTTCATGGTTCCCTTGACGTCTACTGCAGCCATGATGAGGTCAATAGGCTGCAATATCGCCCTGACGGAACAAGAAGGGGAGGTGATTAAAAGTACAGTGTATAATATAATATTGGAGTAATATTATATTATTATTATTTTATATTTTGGCATAATCTAGCGGGGAAATATCTAGATCGCAACACTCCCTTGGGAGAATTTACAGAAGCTATGGTGGCCTTCAAGGACAAGAAGCTGGTTACTAAAGATGGCATCATCAACCACTGCCTCAGGTCTTTCCACAATACCAATATCAAGTGATGAGGTGAAGATGTATTTAGTTATTTAATCTATAGTACTTCTTCTTCTAACAGAGCATCATGGCGGCGCACCCCACTCCTATGTAGATATAAAATGCTCATTTTAAGTTGATCAAAGAAAACTTATTTACAAGCGATTATACACTTATTAGAAGATACTTATAACTATTATATTCCATTTCTACCGAGTCTGTTCTGAAATTCCCTTTAAACACTGAACCATTACAGTGTTTAAGTGTTTATTTCGACTTCAAGAGGGCTCTATTACCAATGAAAATACTACAAAAGGCTTTTATATACAACATATAAAAAAGCGAAAACAGTGGTGTGAAAAAAATTAAGTTTAGTTTTTCACAGACTCACTTGTGACAGTAGTAACAAGTCTTGGTGACGGGTTTGTTAATGGGGAACATTTCAAACAGACAGTCCTTGGAGCAGAAGACGTCTGTGAATCCTTTCTTCTGGTACGCGGTCTGGCCTCTCAACATGCTCTTCTTACAATGGGAGCAACTCATCTGCACTGCCTGGGGGTTTACAAAGAAAACAGATGACTTGATTTATTCAATATTGTTATTTTGTAAATTTTTTATAGAAACAAATGCAAAATTAACTGTAAGATTTGTCACGACCAAACGTTATGCGATTGGTTGGCAGATCCAGAGTGGCACTGGGCAGATTCAATAGTTTTAAACTTCAACAAGGGGGTTCACAAAGAACACAGATTTTACTGGATTTATTCAATTTTGTTATTTTGTACATTTTATAGAAACAGATGCAAAATTAACTGTAAGATTCTTTCATTGTTTCTCTTTATTTATTGCTTGTCCCAATATATATTAGGTACAATCCTTGTTTGTTAAAACTTGGCAAGAAAATTCAGATTTTTGTAAAGCAATTCTGTATTAAGGTTCCAAAAAACTGAAACACTTCTATGTAAATCATTGTTTAAAAAAACAACAACTATACTGAAAAAAAAAAAAATCTGGCATTTTTGCACTTAATTTAGATTGCAAATTGTACAATCTTCCGAAAAATATGAAAACCTTGAATAAATATTTAATTACATAATTTTATTTTCCTCTGTGCATTATAAAAATTAGACATTTGACCGTCTGTTAGCAGTTCTGAAAGAAGCTTTAAAGAATGTTTGTACGTATTTTTAAATATTAGAATAGCATATACTCAGCTCGTATGACTGTATTTTCAAACACAAAGTTATTTCAATCTTTGTATGTGACTAAAACACTTCATCTGATGAACAGTACATAATTTCAATGTTTTGCCCACCTTCGCATCGCTATCACTCGGCTTGTTTTCTGGTTCTGTGGATGGAGGGGATGCTGGACACTCGTCACTTGACACTCTGTCGTTTTCTTCCTCGTGATTGGGCGGATCTTTCTCCGGCAAGTTAAGCATCGATGATAACTCGGAAATACGAACTGTACCCCGCAACTTCTCCTAAAGACAAAAAAACAGAAAAAGAAAATAGTCTGTTAGGTAAACTGTGAGGCTTGTTCAGGAAATTATGCAACTTTATGTTAAAATGTAAAATGAAGTTTTTTTATTTTTTACTTTATACTGAATATTCTTGTCATTTATTATTTCTAGCTTTGTTCGAATTTAATTTAAAGAAAAAAAAACCTACATCAAAAAATCCAGAACAGTCATATAAGACATTAAACAGAGTGGTTTGCAAAAGTGTTTATTTAACGATTTTTAAAAAAAATAATACTTATAATACCAGTTTTCAGTCAAAACAAGAGAAAATTGCAAGGAATTGGATACTCACAATGTCCAGTCTTCGGAGTAATATCTTCACTTCTTTCAATCCGGTAACTGCAGCTGAACCTTTGTCAGTTTTTTCTATAAATAATAAAAGAACACATATGAGTGTAAAACTGATTTCTGTTATAGAATTTACATGTTTACAGTTCATATCGGATGGAATGCCATGACATTTTCTGCAGATATTCAGGATTATTCCCTACTGTCTTTGATAATGCCCTTACTTTTCCTTTGGTGCACGGTGCATATTTTTTAACTTTTTGCAATGCATTAGCATTATCAATAAAGTTTTTGCTCACTTTTTCAACTAGAGTGCCTTGGTGTTCACTTGCTATTTCTCCCCCCACCCCCCCCCCCCACCAAAGAGCACCTTGTTAGGGATATTGTTTTTCATCGACCACCAAAAACAAGCGCTCCCTTTATCAGCCTTTCTTAAACGAACATGATCGAATTTGGGGATTTGTCTCCCCAATACATACTATATACATTAAAATTATGGCCTTGGTTTTGTTCAACTTTTCCTTCGAGGCCACCGCATTTATTTTACCTGTATTCACTATGGGAGAGGAACTCCTGCTGTCTGAATCCATTCCGTTATTTTGTTCCGGTTCCTTCTCCTGATCTTCCTCTTCCACACAGTTCCCCTCATCATCATCCGTCTCCATGGTATCCTCCAGTTCCGCAACATTTTGGTCGTTGTCAGTTGAGCCGCCATCTTTCTCCTCAGCATCACTTTTGTCACTGTGCTGCTCTGTAACATCTTCTCCATCTTCTGGTATCCAAGGCGTTGCTACGGAGCCGGTCGTGTCATTTTCTCCAATATTATTTTCCGGATTATTGGGAATGTCGTCATCCGTGTCTATGTCCATGTCAAAGTCCACGTTCATGTCCTCCTCGTCGATGTCGCTGAAGCTCATTTTTGTGGCGTCCGCGTTGCTAAGAGACATTGTTACATTCGGTGTGTCGATGTCAAAGCTTTCGGGCATTTCTTCAGACCCGCCGTCTTTCTCTGTGTTCACCTTATTGTCTGCCTTATGGTTGGACTCTATTGCCTCTTGGTTGGACTCTATTGCCTCTTGGTTGGACTTTATTGCCTCATGGTTGGACTCTATTGCCTCATGGTTGGACTCTATTGCCTCTTGGTTGGACTCTATTGCCTCATGGTTGGACTCTATTGCCTCTTGGTTGGACTCTATTGCCTCTTGAGGCTCCGATGCCTCTGGTTCAGCCCCAGATCTGGACCGCTTGCCTCGGACACGTTTCCTGGAAGAAGAAGGAACTCTGGAACGTCTGCCGGCTTTTTTCCTTGCGGAGCCTTAAGGGGAGATAGACGTAACAATATGAGAAGATGATCTACACTTTTTTTTATTATTATTATTTTTGGGCATTTTCAAGCTTTATTAGGTAGTTCAGAGTTACCTGCAGTAAAGGTCCAAGGGTCGTATTTGAACCCGCGACCACTGCAACGAAGGACGGAGACAATATGGTATGCGCTCTATCCACTACGCCACCGGAGCGCCCGATAATCTACACTTATTAATCTTTCATTGTTGACTCTATTAACTGTGACGGTCACCATGTAATTTTTTTTTATATCAAGCATAGCTCTTCAACAGTCTTGTTGTAGTGCTGTATATAGCAGCGGGAGGATAAAAGCATTCTTGCATAGAGACCAAAATACATTCAGAGTTTTCTTGTTGGTACACAAATCTACCTTAAATTGTTTATTAATTGTCCCAATTCAGCTTTATATAAGAAGGTAACCTTGTGCCAATAAAATAATATAAAATAAACCATAATCAATGCCACTGAAAATCTCTACTTTGAAAGAATGTATGATACAAATCAATAGGTATTATTGGTTATATAGGTAATGGGGCGACTGTGGCTCAGTTGGTAGAGCGGGTCAGCTGATGATCAAAGGGTTGGAGGTTCGATCCCTGCCCTGCCACCTGTGTCATGGTTGTTGTGTCCTTGGGCAAGACACTTCACCCACCTTGCCACGTGTGAATGTCGATGGTTAGCCTGCTATCGGTGTATGAATGAGTGTGTCAATGGTAACGTGGGAAAGGAAAACAGGTCTCCCTTGCAAAAGAGTCTTCGGTCTCAATGGGATTTACCTGTATAAATAAAGGTTAAAAAAAAAAAAAAAAAAGTAGTAATCGAATGTGTGTCTGGTACATACCACTCAGCTCAGGAGAGCTCTCCGATTCGTTGCCGTCCTCTTCAGCATCACGGTTTTCCACATCCCGCTCCAACCCACCTTCAAAAGAAAGCCAGAAATGTATTTAGACATTTGTAGCAACCAAGAAACGTAGTTATCTGCAATCATGAGAAGAAGCTAGCTAGTAAATATGAATGTCAAGAATTGAGCTTGAACAAAAAAATATGTCAGCAAATGTTTTTAAGGAAGGAATTGAAACAGGGCACCATTAGCTAGAGAAATGGACACGTACCTGCAATCTCCATTTCCTCAAAAGATTTTCCGTCGAACTTTTCAAAAGAGCCATTCTCCATCGCCGAGAGAAGCTCTAAGATTTTTGCAATGTCGACAGCCGCCTCTGGGGTCCGATAAAACTCTTTGTCAGTCCGAATGTTGCGGCGCAGCAGGTTGGCTAGCTCATCCAGATCGTCATCCGTGAGGCTGAGAATCTGGAAAACTCTAACAATGTACTTACGATAAAACAAAGACCTGAGGTCAGACGCCTGTTTTGCGCCACACCGATCTACAAAGCTGGCGATGCACCTGAGGTCTTTGAAGACGCTTGTGCATTTGGCAACTGGCCTTGCAAATAAAAGGGGGTTGGTTTCATGTACGCCACACGTGACTCTCTTCTCCGCAAGCAGTGCTATTGCAGTGAGAATCTGAGGAGTCAAAGTGACCGCACATTTTCTGCCGGTTTCGCTCGCTACATTAATCTTCACCGAGTGCTTGCACAGAATTTGCTCTGACTCTGACTGGGAAGCTGCAGCAGAGTCATCATGAGGCTCGCTCTGGTCCCTCTCCACGAAGGACTTCAGAGTTACTTTTGAAAAATCCACGTTTTTGTTTAACGTCGACACTTGCGCAACCGTCACTCTGAGCAGTGCGTTGTAGACCTGAGGGCTTTCGTACTTGGTCAGACTTTGAACTGCAGAAGCTGACGTCTTCTCCATAAACTGGTAGAAAAGTTGCACGTCTTGTGTGAACGGCACGGTTGGTGGATTGTTTGCTTGTTTCAATGGACGGACTGCGCCCCATTCTTTTGCACACAACTTCATAAACGTCTCTGCGTCCTTCAAAGCCTGCTCGCCGGCATCTTCTTTGATCGCTATTGCCATGTTGATGTCTGCGATTGACTTGAGCGAATTACCCAATTTGAGCTGCAAATTCTTGGTTGATCTTGGTTTCAGAACTTTAATCTCTTCATCGACACCGCCGGCTGATCTCACCGCAATCTCTCGCACAACCTCGAGTACTTTGTCAAAGTTTTCCGGTTTGACGGCCTCTTTGAAGTTACAGATTGACTTTTCCTTCAAGGATAGCAGGAGTCTTCCCACGATCCTCAGCCTCTGTTTAGTGGTGAGTAGATCTTTAGATTTACTCATGTTACACAAATACTGTGCCAGCTGCAGAGTGTGGGAATCATTGCAAACTGCTTTAGTGATCTCATCGTTCTTCATTGCTTTCAACACCTTCATGACATCAGCTGTGTTTTCTTGTGTTAACTCTGTAGCATTTACCAATGTCAACGTCTTGACTGTTGGCAGGTTTCTGGCCTTTTTGGACGAACACCTTTGCATATGTCGGAACATGTCTCTGCGACAGTACATTCCTTTGCAATACAGACAGACTGCGAATGTCTGAACAGGGCTTGATGATATTCTCTTCACTTTCAGTTCGCCACAGCGAGTTTCCAAAACCTTCCGATTGTGTTCGTTATTTCCTTTGTTTCGGAGCTCCTCCAGTAGCTGAATTCGTTCCATGCAGAGGGCAGGCAGTGAAAACACTTTGGCGATATCCGGCTCCTCTTTTCTGTGGGTCAAAAGGTGACGAGGAAGTTTGATGAAACCGGCCCCGCACACGTAACAGTAATTTAGGTTTCTGCGGGGAATGTGTACGGGCTCTTCGTCAGAGGTGAAATCATCCGAACTGAATTCAAGTTCTTCGTGGTCCGGTTGCTGCTCAGATGAACTTGGATCTAAATTGTCTTTCTGTCGCTGCTTGTGCTTTTTGCTGCTACTCGGTTCCTCCTCGGGTACGTACTCGTCATCACAGCCGGATTCTGCGGAGCTCAGCGATCCTGCCTGGAATCATGGTAAGGTATTTTATGAGCTTTACACAGAACATAAACTCGTACATCATTAATATTCAATACCGATTCTAGTTACAGAGAATAATTAAAAAACTACTACAATTAACTTCTGCTGTGTCTTCTTGTGAATTTATTCTATTGTTTCCGGTTCGAATAAGATTTGAATGTACCCCATTTTAATCGCCTACATTTCTACATCTTGTTAGTCAAACATAAACAATAACGGTTTTTCTATTTATAAACAGTCCTACCGTTGAGCGCCACCGGTAAGAGGAGTTCCCATAGTTGAAAGTGATCTCCTCTCCTGCTGATATTTCTTTGACGGCAAACAGACACACGTGTGGTTTTCCCTCAAAAACAATCTTCTTGATTTTGCAGTTGGGACTGATGTTGTCGTCATTGACGAGTCTTCCGATAGTTTTATCTTCCTTTGAAGCGTCAATACTGCAAACAGCAAACAGCAAACAAAAAATAAATGGTGGTTTTATCACAATGACTGGGATAGATGGGGGTGACATATTTGTATAAAAGTAATTGGCAATTTTCGCACTCACACACACACGTAGACACACACGCAGACAGACAGACAGAGAGACACATACACACAAGTTGGAATTGATTTGGTTTTACTTTTATATCGATCTTGATAAAAACTCACCTCCAGTTTGTTCCATTCCAGGAGAAGTCAAACACGTATTCGTTCAGAGTGTCGCCTCGTTTCTTTCGAAGGGTTTCACTTTCAGACAAAGTTGTTATTCCTCGAAACTCCGCCACGAAGGAGGACGGTTTAATGGATTCATGGGTGAACACACCTCTGCCTATTAAAGAAAGAATAAGAAAATGCTCTTCAGTTACATCCACGTATTGTTAAATCCTTCAAATAGTGATTGAATCAAAAAGATTAAACATCACACATCACATGCTGGTGGACATTAGCTTAGAGCTCATAATGTTTTAGTTTTATCTTCTGTGGTTCAGTAACACTGTATACTGCGTATGTTAATGGTTTGTGAATTCATGTTTGTCTATGTTGAAACTGTGTATGTTCAAACTTGTGCACAGGTCCTTCATAAAACTTGAAACATTAAAAAAGATTACCTTTAAAAGGATCAATGAAGATTCCCTCCAGGAATTGTTTGTCACTGCCGGACTTTATGTGCTCCAAAGCGTCTTCCTCGGGAGTCGGTTCCTTTCTCTGCTTCTCCATGACATCTTCTGTTCACCAGCATTATAAAGTTATACAAAGATATTAAATATTAAGAATGAATATCAAGATAAACACGTAGAGGTAAGGGTTATCTTTATACCAGTCTGCTGAAGTAAAAGATCCGATTCTTCATTGTCTTCCTCGGTATCAGCTTGCTCAGCCTCTTGCTCCACATCTGCCTCCAATTCGTCTTAAAGAAAAGTTAAGATAGAGTATGTTTTTCTTCGAATTTTAAGAGGTGATTTGTCTCTCGACTAAACAGGTAATGGCAGCTCAGACCTGTGCATCAAACAGGACACATACTGTACCTTCAACTTCAATTTCGTCCAGAGATTTTCCCTTGTAATCTTCTAGAGAACCCTTTTCCATCGCCAGAAGAAGTTGGGCTATCTTTGCGAGGTCAACTGCGGCCTCGGGCAAGCGATAATAGTCCCTGTCGAGGGGGATTTCGTGGCCCAACAGTTCAGCGAGGGGTTCAAGCTCGTCATTCTCCAGGTTGAGAATCTGGAAGAGTCTTGCTATGTGCTTGTGAAGGCGCGCCGCCCGGAGATGCTCTGGGTTCTTTGCATGACACAGACAGGAGAATCCCCTGATGCAGTTCCCTCCGTGGTAGAGGCTTTTCGGAGAAGAGTTTGGCTTAGCGAACAGGAAAGGATTGTCTGGGTGTACGCCACATGCCTCTCGTCTGCTCACAAGAAGCATAATCGCACTGGCAAGTTCAGAAGTCAACAAGACCGCAACGTTTTGGCCTGTGCTACTCAGGGTGTTTATTCTCATGAAGTGCTTGGACAACACTTTGGTGGAATCGTCTCTGTCCTGGAAGGCCTTCAGTGTCAGTTTTGAAACAGCCAGCGCACTTTTGTTCAAGACGGACGCTTGTGCAAGTGTCACTCTGCAAAGTTCATTGTAGAACGGTTGGCTTTCCTCCAGCAGCAGGCCTTCCATCGCAGAAGCCGATGACGTTTCCAGGTATTTGTAGAAAACCTGAACGTCGAGTGTAAACGGAATGGTGGACGGGCTTGATACATTCTGTCCACTTAAAGAAGCAGCGGCAGTTTGGGAGACGAGTTGACTCCATTCTTTTGCACATAAATCCATGAATGTCTTTGTGTCACTCATCACCTCCTCGTTGCCTTCCACTACACCGAGGACCATGGCGCCCATTTTTTTCAGCGAATGTCCAAGTTTCAAAGCCAGACTTGGTTTGTTGTAGCTCTGCGTCTTTTCGTCGAACCCAGCGATGTCCTTGACGGCCTCAACAACTTTGGAGAAGTTTTCCACTTTGATAGCGTCTTCAAAGCCAGATATCGTCTTTTCACGCAGCGCTAACGAAACCCTTCCCAAATCGCGCAGCTTTTGTCTGATGTAGTCGTGTTTATTTTCATTTCCTCCGTATTCTACAAACAGATGCTGGGCCAGCTTCAAAAGAAGGAAATCATTTTGAATCGCGCACGCAATATCATCTTGTTTCATAGTTGAGAGAATCTTCCACAGACCAGATGAAAGCTGTGCAGCGAATGGCGACTCTGCAAGAGCAATCTCACTTAAGACATTGGTCTTGCCACTTGTTTTAGACACTGACGTTTTCCTCACGGTACATCTGGCCACATGCCTCCACATGTTTTTACTATGGAACATGCCTTTACAATATAGACAGTGCACATGTGTCTTGGCACCGGCTTCCACGCTAACAGATTCTCTTCTCAGTTTTAACGTTCCACTGTTATTCTTCAACACTTGCTGATTGTGTTTGTAATTTCCTCTGTTTCGTAACTCAAGAAGTTTAATCCATCTTTCCCTGGAGTTTTTGCGACATTTAAAAGCTTCGGCGATGTCCGGCTCTTCGTCGGCATGCCGTTTGAGATGTCGGCCAATTTTAGCATAACCCTTCCCACAGACATAACAGTAATTTTTGGGGCGGAAAGATGGTTTGTTTTTTTGTTTGCGTTTTGCACCCACGGCGACATCATCATCAGCAGCCTCCTGATCAGGGAACCAAGTGTTGTCTTGTAGCGCAGAGGTCTCAGGCATCTCTTGGGAAGAATCGTAATCTGACAAAGGTGAATATTCCCTGTAATCAGGACGAGTGTTGGTGTTGTCTCGACTTGGTCCACTCTCAGGCAATTCCCCATCATCATCATCATCATCATCATCATCATCGCAGAAATTCTCAAAGCACGAAGCTGCTTCAAGCTAGACACAAAGTACAGACAAGAAATGTTATGCAAATAGCATATTTACACAGACAGGAATTATTTTTTTTTTTTAAAAGCGGTTGATAACTTTGGAAACACGGGGAACCAGCTGTTGTGTCTACGTCCAAAGATAACAAAATTCACCCGTCAAAACTCACTAACTAACATCTTTACAGAAAAGTAACATTATAACCTTAATAGTTAAAGGATTTATTGCATGATAATTGTGTTAAATTTGTATTCGTTTTAGCTGGGTGCTTATTCTAAAGTCTCAAGTGATTGTGGTTATAATACAAAAATCATCCATAACGTGAAACCTACCATTGCCCGCCATGGGTAAGAGGATTCCCCATAATCGAAGGTTATCTCTTCTCCTGGTGATATTTCTCTCAATGCAAACAGGCATAAATGTGGTTCTTCCTCATAATCTATTTTCTTGAGTTCACAGTTGGGATTAAAGTGATCATCATTCACCAGTTTTCCAAGGGTTCCATCCTCCGTTGAACCATCAATGCTGCAAGTAAAAACAGTGGTAGTGAAATCTCAACCCATCTTAGATTTATTACACCATATTGTTTTCTTATAAAACATAGTCTGTGTGAATAAAGTTATTAGGTGTATGTACGTATGAAAAAACGTACTAACACGCAGGTAACTTACCTCCAGCGTGAATCTTTCCATGAAAACTCAAAATAATGATTCTTTATCGTATCACCATATTTCGTTTTACGCTTTTGGCTCTTAAGGCGAAAGAGGATTCCCCGATATTCGACAACAAACTCGGATGGCTCAATGGTTTTGTTCGTGAAGACTCCTTTACCTGGAAAGGCAAAAATCAGAACATCCGACCTGTGTAAATGCTGGTCCAATGTGGCCAATAGTTACCAGAGCTAAAAGGTCATTTAAAAAAACGTAATCATTGTATTATTTTCACCAAACCAATATAAGTATATATCCCCTTCTAGTTCTCATCAATAAGTCATCATCACTTAATTTCCTCCCTCCCTCCTGTGATGGAAGTATTGTTTAAGGTTGGAGGTCAACTCAGATGGAAGAATATTTCAGGAGACTTGGATGAATTATGAAGCAATATTTATTACAGACTTGGCCAAGAAGAACCGGACTGCAACTCTCGTGACTTGCACTTCAATTCTAACAAACTCATGCTTAGAGCTGTGTTTTAACCTCGCGCTATCTCTATCACCTCCCCGGCTCGGGCACCAAGCGTACCAATGTTTTGGTTCAGAGCTGAACACAGTGAACCATAACATTCTGGAGTCTAAGGAGATTAGACTTTATCTATACAACTGACCTAAGTGTCTCCTAACAGGCTCCAAGGCTGACCTAGAGTCTGAGAGACAGACACACAAGATAGGCATATATGACCTCTCAATCTTTCCCATTAATATTACAACTAAAGACCCAAAATTCCCTCACACCTCCCATTTTTTTTTTTTTTTTTTAAATGATTTACTACTGTGTAAAGCACATTCGATTATTACTCAAATCTGGGTCATCGTACATATTCCCCCACATCTTACATTAACATAAGAGCATTATTCACGTCTACATTATGTGTGTGTGTGATTTAATTGATGTAAGAAGTAAAAGTTACTAAGAGCTTTGAGTCTAAGGACAGTGGAGAAAAAAAAACACTATTGTATGTGAATGCAGTTTACCATCTACACATCAAAATACGTGGTCTGAAGGGCTGACAACCACAAGCCATTGTCAACTAATATCAATAAAGAGAGACTATCAGAAATTATTCTCTTACCTTTAAAGGCGCCAATGTACCTTTCCTCCAGGAAGGATTTGTCTTTATAACCTCGTATGTGCTCCAGAGCATCTTGCTCAGGAGTCAGTTCCCGAGTTTCCATTACAGCTGGAAATTTTCCAAAGATATAAAGTTATGTTTGGGTGATGATGATCACACTCTGGAAATACATGGCAAACAATGGCAAGGGTTGGCTGAATATCATTGAATAACGTTAATAATTTGCTGCTCGACACAAATAGCAAACAAATACAAGTACAAAAACAGATTAGGAAGATAAAAAAACAACCACACACAGCAGCTTTGTCAAGTAATTTTTTTTTAAATCACTGTCTTTCTCTAGGCTGCCTTTTCTGTATATTTAAATGTTCCCTTAGATGATTGACATTAAGACATGTATGTTGAAAAGATCACCAATGATTAAATACAACAGTGAAGCTGGCTCCCTGTCTTAGTCATTGTCTAATTGTGTTAATATGTAATGTAGTGTTGTAAGGACAGAGCTGTAACTCACTGTTGTTTACTCTTTGGGGTAAACATGCCTCTGCTAGCAGTAGCATGCTAACAATAACAAGCAAATGTTGGGTAAGCTAGAGATGGTTTGACACCACATTGTGCATAGCTTTAAATGGTAGTTCAATAAATGTGTATATCTTTAGATAGCAACGTATTACCTTTGCTTCAATATCCCTTTTCAAAGTAGGAAGAGTTGCATGGGTAGCAAAACACAAGCAGCCATCTTTCGTTTTCTTTCGTCTCTCCCGAGATCACGTGACGATGACGCGATGTTCTCTCCCGGCGAGAAGCGGCAACTCCAGCCAATCACCGCGTGCTACGTCACTGACTGATTCTCGACCACAGTGGAGGACGCACCGGGACGCACTCCAAATACTGACGTACGTGGTTTATGAGGACATTTTATGAAGCCTTGCAGTCTACGATGAGGACATTTGGGGAGAAAATAAAGAAAGTTTCCCTCTCAATTGTCCCCCTAATCCAGCGGGAAGTTCGGGAACACAGTGAACACTAACATGAACCATCCAGATCTACACGTCCCTCCCCAGTCAAGACAATAAATGGAAAAGCAGCTTTCAGTTTTTATGCACCACGTATTTGGAACAGAGACCCAGAAAAAACGAGGTCTGCTGCAACTCACAGCTTTCAAGTCAAATTTTCTCCAATTTGGTGCCAACTGACACCTCAAATGATGCGTGCCATGTAACAGACATCACAATGTTATTACTATGGATTGACATATGCCAAACTCCTTTCACATGCATACTAGCATTCAGTTAAAGCCCTAAATAACAGTTACAAGGATTACGTGTTTCAGTGTCAGGGTCTTTAAATACAATTTCACTATTTCTTAGGTCTTATAAAGTATTATGCACTTTGAATTGCCTTCTTTAAAAGGTGCTATGTAGGCCTATTACTTACCTTACATTTTTTGTAAATACACAGTAACTTAAATCACCTGTAACTGTTGAGTTTCATTAAACAACAATGTTTTGAAATGGGTTTTTTTTATTAAAAAAAGAAACACAATAGAAAATACTCAGAACCTTGGCAGCCATACTCAAACAAACTATGGGGTTAATATAACCAAGATATACATGAAGGGACCATATGTTATATTTTATATCATACCAGGGTCATGGTTTACACAAAAAGTCAATGTGAACGAATTGAAGTCAATACTCAATGTCTATTCATTTTTAGTATGTTGAATCAACTAAAAGGTTGAGTTTTTTTTCTCCAAATGGCATTTTTCAACCTCCTTAAACAGGGATCAGCTACATTCAAAGACACAATTTTCTTGAATGTATTTAAACCCATTTTTTAATCCCAGAATCAATTGGGACACGGGTGACTACGAAGGCATAAGGAAGTATATAAAAAAATATTGTATATATACGTAGAGGACAGAAAACCAATGGCCACGCCGTTATCTCACAAAGTGAATAGACCTTTAAAGTCAGATTATCTGATTGTAAACTGATCTTTTACATTCAAAATCAGTGACGGTTGGGGATATCCTATATATATTCAAGGAATTATTTTGTCATGAAATTAATTTCCGAGAATAACTTTCAAAAAATCCTATGGCTAAAAACTGGGTCTGGAAATTGTTTTAACGGACTGAAATAAATCAGGATGCATTGTTGGAAAATGTAACTTTGCACAGATTTGCCACTGAACATATTGGGCATGAAGAACATCACAGAAAGACATTTTCAAGTTTTTTTTTTTTTGGTGGGACGGGCCTTTGCTTGCAGACGTATACAGATATCAAAGTTGTTTTTTAATAGTGATTTCCAACATGGATGAACGCAAAAAAAACAATTTGCAGAGGAATCATAACGTGTGTGAAATTTTTCCATGAGAGGAAACCATTCAGCAGACCAAAACACAACATAACATTGATGAGCAGAACAGCAGGAAACAGTCTGAACACTGGGCCGAGTCTTGCAGCTCGGTCTCACCTAAACAAGCTCTTCTTTTTGACGTTTCATCTACAAACCCCCGGTCAAAATATTGTTTAGAAAGTAAATCTTTCTTTCCCGATCAGCACACTGCAGTACCGTATGCATGTTTGTACTTGTATGTTTATTGGGTCGTGTTTGAATGAATATTTCAGTTAATCTACAATTATTTACACCACAAGCTCCAATAAAAAAAGGCCACTTCTTTTCCTGTGTGCTCTTCATCACTCTGAATCGCCCTCTTCCTCGCCGTCAGGTATAAATGGCGGGTCGTCCTGTGCGGCTCCTCTGCCTTTCTTGGAGGTGAGATGCAGCTCTCGGACGGTGAGAATGCGCAGCAGCATGGCCTCCATGGTGCCGTCGTCCAGAGCCGTGGAGGAGAACCACAGCGGGCTGTTTGGGACGCAGCAGCGCTCCGGGTGAAGGTAGAACAGGTTGGTGCGCTGCTTCACAGACTCCGAGCTGGAAGAAGCATGGAAGGGAATGTTTAGATTCAAATCAAATCAGTTTTATTTGTATAGCCCCAATATCACAAATAGACATTTGCCTCAGTGGGCTTTACATTCCATACAGTATGACACCCTGCCCTTAGACCCTTAGCTCGGCTGAGAAAAAACTCCCACCTCACTCACTACCACTCCCATTCAAACATGGTGACCAATTTACAGCACTTCTTTTCATTTTAGTTCTGCGTCTATGATAGAAATATATTCTATATAATATATATTCTCGAGAATGCTTCTTGTAAAAATCACTTTCTGAAAGATTCACTGAATATCTCCTCACGATCCGCTACCTGTATGTAACTGTGTTTGCTGAAAAATATATGCAGCGTTCCCATCCTAGGCTCAGTAGCTGTGAAGGTGGTTCTACACTCACCACTTGGAGAGGTAGAACTCGTAGAGTCGCACTGGACAGCGGAGAGGGTTCTCTGTGTTCTCCATCATCTCCAGGATTTCCTCTTTGGGCTCCTCCTCCTTTCGCTTCTTTGCTGGAACCTCTGGATCTGAAGAAGAAACAGTACACAATACACACACAGTTTATACTATGTTTCCATTTCACAGTTACAGATACTACTGTCCGCAGTTTGTTGCTTCTGCATGTGTATTGTGTAGTTTGAGCTGGCATGAACGAATACAGTGGTTCTGATGATGCAGATTTGAGATCGATCCGAAATGATATATTCTATTCTGCCATATCTTAAAATCTATTTTGTTACTAAGCGTTATTCAAGAAGATATTTAATTTCGACCCAGACTGGTACCTGTGTCAGCCTCAGCCTCGGTGGTGGATATGGGCGGGTAGAAGCGCAGGAAGGTGGTCTTGCTGTTGTTCTGGTTGGTTTTGGTGCAGCGCATGACGTGGGCGAAGGAGAGCTGCCGGTGCTGCTCCACCGCGCTGAAGCCAAAGAACTTGCAGAAGAAGAAGAGCAGCGTGTTGAGCAGCACGATGGGGGAGTACGCGCCCAACTGCTTACAGTCCCACAGGAAGTCCTCCTCCACACGCGAATGCACATAACCTGCACACAGAGGCAGCCATTAGACATCTGACAATAATCCCACACAAACTAATGGTACATTGTGTAATATTGGAGTATTCAGTGTCATCTAGTGGTGAGATTTTAGATTGCATTGCTACCATGCTAAACCCTTCCTTCGGGAGAATTTATAGTACCGTACTTTTCGGCCTACAAGCCGCGACTTTTTCCCCGTTTTTCGACCCTGTTATTACACAGCACAGTATATATTCTGTAGCTACTGGGGATGGGCGTTAGTAATCGAGTACTCGAGTAGGCTACTCCTCGTTTCAAATGATCTCGATTGGTTGAGGAAAATCGTTTTTTGATTTTTTTAGTGTTTGTAGCCTTTAGGCCGGCCGGCGGGCCGCCCCTGTTATAAAATGTTATATACGTGTACAAAACGGCACAAAACGGATATAAAGTTTAACAAAATTAAATATTTTGATCCAAGAAAAAAGAAAACTAAGCGTTGTGTCAAACAGAAACCGCAAATAACTGCCACCTCCGTGCAGCGCAGCCAGTGTGTGGTCTCCACAGCACCGCGGAGCTGAATGCGGTGCTGGAAAACTTGGAAAATCACGTAAAGAAGCCAGGCTGACTTCGGGCACATTCGAGCAAACGACATTTAAGAAGCCTTTATTATGGAATATAGGATTGAGATTCAAAAGCCGACCGGTGCAACGTTCCGTTAACGAGGAATTAGTCGCGGTAATATAGTCACGGACAGGAGTGAGCATTACGCGGTTGGATATACTAGCCTACTACTTCTACTGCTTTGGTGAGTTATTTAGCCTATCTATGTGTTTAAATTGTAGGACAATAATTGTATTGTATTTGCTGCCCTTCTTATTTTAAATGTCTATTTTGAATGTTAGCCAACTACAGCCCATGCTTTTTTTCTCTCTCCACCGCAGACCTACTCGATCGGTTTAAATTGTGGCCCGCTTATTTAATTACTTTCAGTTAGGAAAATGTGTTTTAAACTTGTGGAAAATAAATCCTTAATATCATATGGCAACTGAGACTGTTTGACATAAGCATTGAGCGCTTTATTGCGGTCAACCGTTGTTCTGTAGACAGATGCGTTGCGTCCTAAAAATAGAAAAAGGTTTAACGAGGAATCGATTGATCCTCGAGGAATGCAAGCGATCACACGAGTAGCGAAAACACTCGTGCCCATCCCTAATAGCTACTATTGCACAAAATGGTAACACTTACGTACGTTATGCAAATATGCAACTTGTTTATTGAAATGTGGGAGCTTCCGCAAGCAGCCATCTCTTTCCCGACAATCCCCTCTGTGCACGAACTCTTACATATGGTAATTAAACATTATAACACCTGCGGCTTATTGTCCAGTGCGGCATATAGTACGGAAAGTACGGTAGCTACGGTGGCCTTCAAGGACAAAAAGCTACTTACTAAAGATGGCATCATCCACCACTGCCTCAAGTATTTCTACAATATTAAGTGATATTGAAAGATTTAAAATGCAAACACCATGTGTGACTCACCACTTCCTGTGATCAAAGGTTTGAAACCTCTCAGCATAGAAGAGAAGTCGGTGGAGAACTTGGCGTAAAACCGATCCATGAATATGTTCTCCACACGACCGTTCTCAAACAGGTACTACGGAGAGAGAAAAGGTTACAGCGTCAAAATGAGCATTGAGGAAAATGAATTGTTTCACTATGTGTTCACTGTTAACGGGGATTTTGTAGCTACGGTGGGTCCCCTTTGTTTACATTTGAGTTTACAGAGACAAGTACACAAACAGTACCGAGAAGTAGCAGATTGTGATGAGACATTCACTGATTTTCAAGCATTCTCCAGAATCGCTGATTCCACCTTTAACTGTAGGTCCCATCTCTTAGAAGTTGTATTGTGTATGTGTGTGTATGTGTGTGTGTGTATGTGTGCGTGCGTGCGTGGTGTGTGTGTGTGTGTGTTTTGGTCTTGCCTGTTGAATGCCGAGGCAGAGGTAGAACAGGCTGTCCGGTGAGTAGGTTTCTCCATTCTGCCGTTTGACCTCAGTGATGAAGCAGCAGAGACCGTAGCTCAGCTCGGTGGTCGTGCACCGGAGAAGGTCCTCCTTCAACACGATGGGACGGGCTGAAATCGACCAAATAATGAAAGGTTAAAGATTCAGGGCAACGATTCAGTCTATAACACAACACTTAAATTACTGCCGTTGGATATAGTTCCAAAATCTCTTCGACAGGCTTCCTTTACAACTGTACAGCTTAAGGTTACCTTCTGCTGTACGTCCAGTTTTTTTTTTTACAGCAGTAGAATGAACAACTGAAACATTCTGTGGGTGCTTTTTGAGCTCCCGCGGCAGTGTTTGGGCCGACACCAGTTTGTAAACGTTGCTGTTCAAATACAGAGAGTGTTTTTGTGGAGCTGATTTAAATCAACTTTGTGTCAACTCGTTTGATGATGGCTTGAATGAAACAGACATCAATGTATATGATAAAGTTACGCACTATAGCTTTAAATGAATCACTGCGATCAGCTTCAGTGGTTGTATTTATTGTATACATTTAGACTTACAACCAAAGCGTGGCTTCTCCAGGTTGGGCTGAGTTTGCCTCCACTGGATCCATCGTTTCCAGGCGTCCACTCCGTACTGACTCTTCATTTTGGGAGGGTCAACGGCGACGGCTTTACTGTGCGAGCCTCTCTGTGACTCCGCCTCTAGTGCCTTAGACGCCCGCTGCGCTTTACGACCCTTTGACAGAGTAGAAAACATGATTAGGATGAGACAAAAGTAGGAAGGATACAATGGAAATTCTGGTGCATTTAAAAAAAGTTACTATTATTATTTTTATTACTCGAAATAAAAAAATATGTTTTTATAAACTCACATTAATATAGATTTACGACCCTTGGATAAAATAGATAATAAGATAAGGATGAGACGAAGTGATGTGCAAATGTCACATATTCAATCTCCAGCACATGGTAGGTTTGCCCTGAATCCTAAACAGTGAGATCTAGGCTTGAACACATAACAGTAGTCGGTATTCACCCTCTTATCTCGGGCTTTCCTGTGGGTCTGTCTTCGTCGGGCTGCAGTAGGCGGAGGGCTTGGGGATCGCTGTGCCTCGTCTCTCAGCCGGGCCACACGCTCCAGGGTTTCTATAGCAACAACACAAGGTAAGGATTAAACAAAGAAACGCAAAGGCTCACCGGTAGAGCGTGTTCCATTCAGGCAAAGTCTTTGTAACAGCGGAACAGGGGTCAACTCCGGCCCGGCCCGTTTGCTGCATGTCTTCCCTCTCTCTCGCCTCATTTCAACTCTGTGCTTAACACTATCCGAAAAGGTAAAAACACCCAAAAAAAAGATTACAAAGCCAAACCAGTGTTTCAGAGGCGGTTGGCGTCATTTAGGACAAAACCATCACATATGTCCCTCCAGTAAAAAACTCTTAACACTGTTCTAATTGTAGATAAAAACACAAATAAATCACTAAATTTGCGTTTTTTAGCTTGTCCATCTCATCTCCTCACCAACAGTGAAGTCGGCCTCTATGTCGAGGTGCTGCGCTGCTGGGGACGGCGGCTCAGAGTAAGTGTTTCCAACGGGAATGTCGATGGGCGGGTGGAGCTTCTCAGAGTACGGTCGCCCTGGAGACCGGAACCCTACGTCATCCCACAGGAAACTGGCCAAGTCGTCTGGGTCCAAGTCGTCGCTATAGTTACTGGCGTGGTCTGTAGAATACACGTGACAGGAACTCATCATCCAGTGTAATCGTTAATTTAAAAAAATAATTAAAAAAAATAATCTATACAACATAAAAACATTTGTGGGAAATAATTTGATGTGAAATGTGGACATAGAATACTAACAGTAAAAAGACTGCAAAGAGCTGTACTTTAATACTGTAGTCGAGTCAGCTTATTTCATCTATTTCCACAGTATCTTTATTGAGTATTGCTGGGTTTTTTTTTGTCTTGTGGTCAGTTGCAGACAAATGGCAGTTTGAGAACTTACAGTAAGCTTTCTACAAACTAAGATGAACAGATTATTCTTTTTACCATTCCTAAGATATTGTGTTCACTCTGTAACATTACAGCTGATTGAACTTGATTCTTGATTGTTTTTCCAGTTTCCTCAAACAAATTCTCTCTAAAAAGTTAAAACTCTTTCCCTTCAACTAAAATAATGTTAGAATTTTTTTTTCCCCTAAATCTAAAACTAACTACAGAGCAAAACATCCTTTAAAGCCACTACGAGTAACATGGCACGTTGGCGTCCCCTTTGGACCAAAGCGGTAGTATTTTTACGACGCCCGCTGTCGCAAAGCTGTTTACTAGCGCGTGCCAGGCGCGTGAGTGTGAACTGAGAAGGGAGCAATATAGTGCATGTCCTTGTGTTGAAAGTGTGAGGACTCTTTTCGGCTCCGTGAGAGTGGTTTTGACACTGCATGAACTAATGCCAGTCACTGCCACATGCACCTGATTGCAATGCTGATTGCTAACTACTCTCTCTCACGGAGCTGAAAGACGTGTGTCCGACTCCTCACAGAAAGCGAATGAACGAGAGACGGCAGTTAGTATGGATCACGATGAGGTAATGTGTTTGTGTTGTTGATCTAAATAATGACTATTTCAGATAATGGTTATCTGATGATGGTGAAGCAAAGCAAACTTTGTGTTAGTACCAACCGCTCATTCATTTAGGAGTAAACACTGCAGTCTAGTTTCGCTCTCGTGAAATTGTATGCACGTTGCTTGGCAACGCCCTCGTCCCCCCGTAGCCTATATCACTCTCCCTTTTAGCTTTTCTTCATTGCATTTTCTTTTTTTTCTTTGATGGTTCAGCCCCGTTATCAGTCATTATGACGACAAATAACTGTATCAAACAAGGCTTCCGCTCCGCTTCCCTCACCTGGAGGGATAGGCTTCTCAATTCACGTTGCTGCGCCACACTGAAATCTGCGACCAATACGGATATGTGACCATAGAGCTTGCGCGAGCGAACCGAAAATCAGACTGGGTGTGTGACCAGACCAAAAGCAGTAATAAAAACTATTTAAAAACGTCTTTCTTTGCACTGATGGTCTCGTTTGCTGTTAAAGGTAATTTATGATTATGAGTGGAAACATGAGGCTTAAAAGATATTTAAATGTTACTCGTAGCCGCTTTAACACATTCTCTCTAAACATCTCAAACTCTTCCAGTACCGTCTGTAGCAGCAGGAGCCTCCGGTCTCTGGCTCGCTTTGTGCTCCACTTTCTCTTTGGGTCGTTCTGGCTTGACGTTCTTCTGGTCGTCTTCTGCGACCATCTCGGCCATGAGGATGAGCTCGGCCTCAAACGGGTCAGACGGGATGCGCTCCTTGATCTCCTGGATGGTTTCCACGATGCGTTCAGCACTGTCTATGGTCACGGGCAGGAACATGGGCACAGGCAGCTGGGGGAGGAAGAATATGACAAGGCTAGTTTTTAATACATTTATTTTGATTCATTAATTTAATTCAAGCTATTTTTATTTGCGACTAATATTATTAATACTGTTATTATTTTCTTTTCACAGATCCCATTCTATGATCTATGACTATGACAAAGTCACCTGTTCACATAAACTTTACTGATTGTATAAACAAACAAAACTCAGTACGTTGCACCCGTAGTGGACTATTTTTTATACTGTAAGCAGTTAAAAGTGTTTTCTAAGTCAATAAAACCAAACTTAAAACAACATTATGCATCAATTAATAAATGAATCTATAAAATAGATGTGTAATAAGTGGGATCATTTTTAGCCAACACGACAGTCTGTAATTAGGATGAGAAGAGAGACAGTGGTGGCTGTAGGGTTTGACGTACCGGTATTGGGACGCCCACAGGTCTGGGTGCAAACTGGCTGTACATGTTCATAGGGACTGGGACATACACCGGCACTGGGACGGGAATGATCATGACTTTAGGGAAGGCGTCATCTGTAGAGAAGAAAAGACAAATATAAGATTTTACAGGTTTGCAACTGAGTGAATGTTTCAGCATAAGCACGGGTAGTGTCCTCATGATTGTGCAAAGAAATCATTATTCTCCTTGCTTGTAAAACAAGCTTTAACGTCTCCCAACAGCGCTGGGTTTATAGGAAGGTTTGTCCAGTCACTGCAGGTAACAGAAGACTGTATAGATGTTGTTTACAAAGAAGAACTTTGTGTGTGTGTGTGTGTGTGTGTGTGTGTGTGTGTGTGTGTGTGTGTGTGTGTGTGTGTGTGTGTGTGTGTGTGTGTGTGTGTGATTTCTTTTACCAGTTTGTGATTCACAGTCGACCGTCTGTGCTTTACAGGTGATGCCTTTGTTCTGAACCATCGGCCGACAGAGGAGCGCTTTGTTCTTCATGATCTTTGGAGCGGGGAGAGCGGCGTGAGCTCCGACTGTATCCGTCTGAATGCTGATCTGAAGGGCAGAGAAATGACATCAAAACCAGTTACAAATCTTGAATTAATGTTTTTTAAAAACTTACAGTGAAATCGTCTATAAGTTATTATACATATTTCAGAATTTTACTGTGTAGAAAACACATTTAAAAAGTACGGCAACTTACATGTCCAGTGCGTTTTGATTTCACGTTAGAGACTGTGCCTGTGGAGACAACGGCAAAGTTCGAAACAATGAGCATACACAGTTTTTTCTAACACGTTTGACATAAAGAACATACTTATTTATTGTGTGTGTGTGTGTGTGTGTGTGTGTGTGTGTGTGTGTGTGTGTGTGTGTTCTGTACTTTGTCTGGCAGTTCTGTCGGCGGCATTAAGCTTCCCTGCGAGTGACATGACGTTGGCGATGACGGGCGTGTCCTCACATGTGCCTGTAACACAGCACGGAATCAGCAGCTGTTACCGATCAATTTTACTTGTGTATTATTTATGAAAATTAAAATAGATCAGGATAAAAACCACAACAGAGGTTAGTCAAACTTGGAATGGTCAAACAGGTTAACTTGTGGAACAGTTATGACAAGGAATTATCACTTTTCAAATAAAATTGTATTTATTTTAAATATGGTGTTTTAACAATATAAAGGGTCCTTTAAAACATGTTTTCAAGTTTTTTTCTTTCCTTTGAAATCAAATGCATTTGTTATTTATTGAGTTTTTCCAATGTCTATTCCTGTTGGAAAACTGTTTATAGGGGCGGGAATAATTTACTACTAAATGGCAACAGTAACCCACCTTTGGGGAGCGCGCACTGGTTGGTCACAGTGTCGCAGCAGAACTGCAGCAGACAGCTGGTCTCACAGAAGTGTTTGACTTCTCCCAGCAGAGGGAGACTCTGCTTCAGCTTCCCCTTCAGGCCGCACGTCTCACACTTTGCAACCTGAGAGAAAACGGTTAGTAAACAATTAGTTGTTGCAGAATGAGATCAAAGTCACCTGCACCAATGTCAATGGCTATGTCTGTTGTATTATTTAAAAGGCAGTCTGGATATGCATTTTAGATATCCGTTATTCAAATCTTTCTAAACACAATTACAGTTAGAGAGATGGGATATCTGTAATAACATTTGGAGTAGTCAAAACTTCAATTTCCCTCCATTAAACATATCTATATTGTCTAAAAAGGACAATATAGATATGTTGAAATGGAATTACGATAAGTCAAAATATGTTCTAGATATCTCAAAAAAGGTGTCAGATGCACAATATATACATGACTATAATAAACGGATATCTCAGTCATTTTGATAATAGTAAAACTGTAATACCGACTAGTCAAACTAATGTTGTTGATACCCGTTATTTAAATCCCAGATAGTCAAATGAAGACATTGAATGTTACAACATCTTACTAATGTCAGTCTAGTATAACCGTGGCTGTGCTATCTGCTTTAATGCTTTCTTACGTGGCAGAAGAGCATGGTGTATTTGGACCGGCAGTCCTCCGAGCAGAACTCCTCAGTGGATCCTCCGTACTGGGCCGTCACCAGCTTCCTGGACACGCTGTGGCAGTAGGCGCACGAGTGACAGTGTTTGCCCCAACTTTTGGTCAGATCGTGTTTATACAGAAGCTTACAGCCTGAGAAGAGAGAAAAGAGAGGTTAAGGGACACTGTGCAGGATTATTGTCCATGTTTCACACTAAAGTTGAAGAAATAATCAAATGCAATGGTACCTAGTAAGCTATAGTATGGTTTTGACAAGGCATTCATTGAAATTTTCAGAAAACAATACTAAAGTGAACAATACTAGCATGATATAAATTTAATTATACAGTGATAGAAGATTTTGACCATACCGCCCAACCCTATTTCACACCTGTTCAAAAAATAAGTTTTGTTTATATATGGTCAGTGTGTTCATGCATACCACAAACCAAGATTTTATCTTTTTAAATACATGCATTAGCGCTGAAATAACCAATGACCATGTTTCCTACATTTTCCATATCAAAATTCCATACTTTTCTTAATTCTTAATTTTCAGACTACGATAGATTTTTCAGTCCATATTTGACATGTGAATACAAATATTAAGAAACTTTTTATATTTATAAGTGGTTTTAAAATAACACGCATGTTGAATTTTGACTACGTCTGTGTCCATGTTTGGGGATTTTTCATGCTTATCTAGACCTGGAAAAGACTGAAATTAAATTCTATACTTTCCCATACTTTTCTACACTGTAATACAGACTAAACTGTGTATTTACCATCGCTGCAGAAGAAGCAATCTTTGTTGTCGATTCTCCGCGCGTCGCCGGTGATCTTGATGACGTTACAGTATTCACACAGGCACGTCACGTTGTGGACTTTCCTGAACTCCTGAGAACATTCTATCCCACACACGAACACTATTTTACCCTGCACAAACAAAGTAAGATATAGGACAGATAAGATTAGCTATTAAATACAATATATATGATCCAATTAGCCTTTTTTCATCTTGCCTTCAGTGGGGAAATTTCCATAGACAAAAATGTGTTCTCCAGAATCACTGACTACACCTTTAAAATATGTCATAAAATTATTGGCATAATAATTGTTTTATGGAGAGTTTGCATCATTATTTTACTGAATTATTTAGTTTGTTATTAACTAAAAATGTAACCACTAATGGAATGATTTTAATCTTAATTCGTATGTCCCTCTGATCAGTGCATTAAAACGTTTTACCTTTGTAACACTGTAGGAATAATCGAGCTGTTAATCTTGGGAACATAAGAACCCAAACTGAACACCGAGTAGGCCAAACTCTTGTTTTAAGAAAAATCACACACACACACACACACACACACACACACACACACACACACACCTTGATCTGGACAACTTCCGGGTTAGAGGTGATGTGGCGGTTGCACTGTGAGCAGCCCAGCTTGCTCGGCCCTTTGGGGACGTCCCGCAGAGGCTGGGAAGGAATTATGCTCTGGATTTGGGGTGATCCGATTGGCAGCTTGGTAAAAATATTCATCTGGTTCTGGGCCTTCTTAAACTTTTCCTACAAAACCAAAAATATAATACAGGACTCTTGAGTTAACAATGACTGACTTTTGCAGGTGAGTTATTGTACACAGAAAGGCAGTAATAACAATATGGTAGGCTTCACAAATCGAGCTTTGTCTGAGATTGACCCAACCACAAAACTATAAAAAAGGAGCATGTGTCTTCCGTGGACTGACATGTTACTGTTGAGGCCGTAAAGTTTGTTAAACCTCGTTACCTGAAACGCCATGACACAGGGCAGAGAGCAGAAGTTCCTGATGGAAGTATCCGACATGGCCAGGTGGTAAGATGGAACCGTGATCTTCTCACAATTATCACAATTCACCCGAGAACCTGTTCAAATGGAAACAATGCATTATATATATATTTCTGAATTTAAGTAAAAATGTGTTTATTTCGAACAAGAAAAAAGAAAAGGAAAAAAACATAAAAAATAACAGAAGCAAATTTTGAAAAAAAGTGGACAGGCATAATAACCTAACATTTACAAACAGAGAAAGGGAAAAATAGACTTAACATATATCTTTTTGTATTTAAAAGAAATAACTTCCATTAAATGCCAAGATCAAAACACAATTGAAATCTGCTTGTCCCGTACCTGATGCACTGACACTCTGTACCATGAAAGCCATCTTACAGCTGCTGGTGCAGAACAGGCTCACAGAGTCGTCAGGGTTTTTGTGGTCGACCGTGTCCGACAGGCACCGGCTAACGCGACACATTGCACACGGATGGTTTATCTTGGTTTTCTATTGTGAGATTAAAAAAGACAAAAGTTGTTAATTGGGGCAGACACCGGGCACTTTTTAATGATCTTTGTGTTAACTCACACTGCACGTTTGAATAAACCTTTCTTCAGAAAGAACCAGAGACTTTTGTGCTCACAAAGTACAGAACAATTGACACATCACAACAAGTGTTTAATACACAGTGGTTTATATCTCGCACGGAAATGATGATTCTCTCGACGACTCAACGAACTTCAGGGTGTAGCTCGACGCTTTTTGGACCACTGGTGCTACAATGAAAAATGACTTGGTGGGGGCGCCCTTAGCTCAGTTGGTAGGGCGTCCCCCCCATGGGCCTCGGCCAGCAGCGGACCCGGGTTCGATTCCGGCCCGAGGTCGTTCTCTGCATGTCACTCCCCTCTCTGCCCCATTTCAACTCTGTCTCTACACTATCAATAAAGCATAAAAATATCTTAAAAAAATAAAAAATAAATTAAAAATGACTTGGTGTGGCTAGGCTCGCTTATTTAGGTTCCCTTCCCAACTTTGGAACGTGGAAACACAAATAACAGCTGACCGTACCGAACTGTACCACTCAGTGGAAACAAGGCTTTTGTGTCCTTTATTTCCTTACATTTACATTTTTTACTTTGACTTTCCTTACCTGTTTGAACTGGGCCAAGCACTCTGTATTGCACAGCGTTTTGTTGCCGTCATCCATCTTCAGCATCAGAGGTTTGTTGTGGCAGTAGGAGCTGCAGTTTGCACAGCCGGCCACCGCCAGGTTGTTAACGGTTCGGAAACGGTTAAAACAGGCGTCGCTGCAGATCTTGTGGACGGCACGATTCAGGATGACCTCGTGTTTACTCTGTAGGAGGGACGGAAAAAAGGAACATTTATTATGTTTTAAGATATTCACTTCCCAAATTGTAGATTACAAAAGGCTGCACGGTCAAAGGTTTTTTGAACTACTTATGTACTTGAAAGATATCTTATGAACAGTTTCATAACAATAATAACTTAACGAAACAGGACTTTTGTAAAGTAATCTAATGTAAAATATGTTTAAAAAAAATACACCCCCCTCCCAAGATAAAAAAAAAATCAAATTAATAATCAATTAATCAAGAAAAAACAAGTTGATAAATAAACGTAAACTATTTCATTTGACTTACTATGCAGGGTCTGGTGCACATGCTGCAGAGAGACATGGGCATTAGCGTTTTCTGGCTGTTGGCCGTGGCGCTCTTCTTGTAGTTGAAGGAGGTCAGGCAGTTCTGGCTGCAGAAATCCTTCATCACGCCTTTAGTGTCTGGAGCGAGGATGACGTCCTGAGGCCGAAATATCAACCTGGGAGAGCGAGGAGAGATCAATAACAGATCCAGAATCAGCAGAAGTTTGACACAATGTATTATCTGTAGGTGAACAGTCAATCACATGACTGTCTAGTATATGATAAGTAGGGTTGGGAATCTTTTCAAATCCCACCATTCAATTCAAAATCGATTCTGGATTCAAAACGATTCCCTTATCAAAAATCGATTTCTCGATTCCGAACAAAGAAAGATTTCAAGATCTTCTCCAGTCCGCTGTGTGCAATGAGAGGCATTGTGGCAAATTACGGCCAGAAAGCAGAGTAAAGGTATGTTGTTTTTTAGGAATTAACTATTTATAACATATGCCTTTATACAAGGGGTATACATTGGGTCAAATTTGCCTTTCGTGACGGTCTAAATTGTATGAAAAAGTGACATTGTTCTGTGTTGAACTCACTTTTGGCAGTTGTAGCAGACCTTAGCGGGTCCCATGCCCGTGGGGAGGGACGTGGTGAGGCAGACGGTGGAGCAGAAGAGTGCCGGGGAGCCCTTCCTCTGGAAAGCCGTCTGTCCCTTCACCAGGCTGGTGCTGCAGTTGGAGCAGGACATGTGCAGCGACGAGGGGCCGATGTCAGGCAGCGGCCGCGTCTCGGCAGCCGGAGTCACAGAGTAGACCGACCCAATCTTCAACTCCTCCTGCTGTGGTGAGACGGAGGTTACATAAAAACATGCCGTTTATAATTATATGATTTGTAATTTAGATGACTGCACTAGTGTTTTTTCAAAATCTGATTTTACAAACGACCCATGCTGTGATCAACATAAAAAACAACGAACAAAGGTGTGATGAATTTCTTCTGCTGTGTGATTTGTGAACTTTGAAGCTCAGCCTTAAGACTTTTGCCGATGTGCATAACATCAGGCTCTCATGTCTGAATATGAACCCTTGTCACTTTTATGTCAACGTGTGCTCAAACCCTAGAAGGTGGGCAGTTTGTACTTAGTTAAATAGGGGTGTGATTTGTCCTCCTTTTTCTGCAAATGAAAGCGTGCCGATTTTATATTCTGGCATCAATGTACTTTTTATTTGTCTTAACTTTAAATCCTTATGAAATGGTGTGTCTGTGTGTGTGTGTGTGCGCGCGTGTCTGTGTTTGTGTGTGTCACCTTTGCAGTGTTGGGCTCATCTTTGACGTCGGCTTCAGAAGTTGAGGATATCAGCGCTTGATCGTACTCCTCGTCCACAGGCTCGTCCTTCACAGAGACCGAAGGAGGTGAAGGGGTTTTGATAGGTCGATTGGCAACACATGACTTGTCCTACAACAGGAAGAAAAAAAAGTTGTTATTTTTTGGAATTCCACTACCATTACATGTGTGTATCCTAAATACTAGTTTTCTATGTACTAATATGACATGAACGGTACAGATGTAAACGTATAAGTCAGACATTTTAGAGGAGCACAGCGGTGTAGTTACAGCTTTAACTCTACTTTAAATAATAATAATAATAATATATTTAATTTATGTAGCGCTTTTCTCGCACTCAAAGCACTTTAAACACACTGAAGCAGACATTCTTACTTACAGTGTCTGATGGTGGTATCGAAAGCTTCACTACTTTCATCCCGTTTGTCATGGTCGCTGGTGATGAGCTCTCCCGTCCTGAAGGAACATAAGCAACATGTGAACGGGTTAACTGTGAATAAGGCATAAGACATGCAGAGAATAATCCTCTATTGCAACAGTAACAGGGCTTTGTGGAAAAAAATATCCAGAGCCTGAAACTTTTTTTTTTTAAATATTTTAAAAAGGTGTTCGAGGTACCAGGGCACCCTAGGCCGAAGGTCTATGATCGATTTTGTGATCGTATCATGTGATCTGAGGCCGCATGTTGGAACATCCGTTTGAAGTCAACTGCCAACTGATCACCATCTGCTGGTGAGTTGGGTCAGGTAGTGCGGGCGAACAGGGAATGTCTGGAGATCACTCCGGCAGAGCTTTAACATCATCAGTCATTTGAAGAGACCATCTTTCAGGATTTGATCATCATATAAAAAACTAAATTCTGTTTATTTTACATCATTTGCAGGGGGTGAATTTCGCTTTTAGTTAAGCATCCCCAGCACCACTGCTCTTAGGTCTTTCACCTGTACTGGCTTCAGACGATGGAGGCGTGCTGGACTTAAATGGGTCCACAGCGACTTTAACGTCCTCCCCCTGGTAGTCTGGTGGGGGTAACACAGTGGGTTTCTCATCCGGTTCCTCTTCCTTACCAGCGTTACTGTGCTCTGAAGCTGATGCTGTGTGGGGAGAATATTAAATACAGGCATTAGGAGACACTCTTAACATTCTAATAACTAATACAATTATGTGTCTGTCTGTCTGTCTGTCTGTAACTAATACAATTGTCTGTCTGTCTGTCTGTCTGTCTGTCTGTCTGTCTGTGTGTGTGTGTTAGTGTGTGTGTGTGTTAGTGTGTGTGTGGGGCATTATGAGACACTCTTAACATTCTAATAACTAATAAAAGTAACTCTGGAAGTGTTTCTATTTGAAAAAGCAAGCCTTGTGCGTTACCCGTCTTGGAAGTGGCCGGTGAACTACTGCCATCCACGTCCATTGAACCATCCTCCTCTTCTTCTTCTTCATCTTTCATCTGGGCTTCTTGTTCCACCTCATCCACTGTTCCAATGTCCATCATCTCATCCAGGTCGTTTGGTGTAGAAGCACTCGGTTTAGGATCCGGAGCCTGTGTGTCTGGATCTACTTTCTCTCCTGTGCTCTCTATCTCCTTGTTGTCCATATTTGTTTCCGCACTGACACTACTGTCGTCTTCTTCTTTAATGTCTTCTTCTTTAATGTCCTCTTCTTCTTCTTTTAACTCTAATTCGTCCTCAGATTTCACCTCAGTGCTGGTCACCTCTGCACCATGAACCAAAACCGTGCTGACTGTCCCATCTGCAATTTGAGGAGATGCAGACACAGGAGACGAGACCACAGACGCCTCAGAAGCTCCTTGTACTAACTCGGCATCTGGGATGTCCGATGACGCCCCTGGCTGTGAACCAGCCTCCATGGACTCTGCATCTGTTCCCACCGTTACCTGTGAAAGACAATGAACATTTTATATTCTGCAAAACGCCAGAAGAATGACTTTGTCCTCGAGCTGTTGTAAAACATTTAATCTTTTGCTGGTTTGTCTAGTGTGAAGTGAAAAACTAAACAACCTGTGAGATGGATGTAAAGTAAACACAAAGTATCAGTATGGAATTCCCGTATATTTACAAATCAGGAGATCACATTGTTGACAAGTCTCAACCAAAGTTTTTGAACAGCTTTTTCTGTCCTCCTTATCTTTAGGCTGCATGTACTACAAATCAGGCAGTGCGGCGAAAACGCTTTTTTTCATTCATTTGACTGTGTGGTGGTAAGGAGGGGTGGTTAGGAGTGGGCAAAGGATTTTGACAGACCAGTGTATTGTTTGTTATCATCACTTGTGGTCGGCACTTCGTGTGGTGGTGGGCAACTTTAATGGATTGGTCGGGGTTACAGCAGATGTTCATTGACGTATCTGCTCCATCATTCTGTTCAGCCCTCATTTTCCTCTTCGCCCATCGGTGCAGTCTCCTTCTCATTCTGTTATCGCAAGCTTTCCGTGCTTGCTGTCTGGCAACATTGCTTTGCTCTATGAGGTGTGGATCTGGCTCCAAGGTACAATTGTCTCCTACTGGAAGCTGGTGTCCCCGCCGCGACCGTCCACATTTTTTGCAGCATCTATCAAGCATTTGGTACCGGCTCTGTGCATAACAAATGGTTTCTGTCACTATGTGCCTGCCAGAAGGGCAGCACGTATTACTATTGCTTATACATCTTATCTTATTCTAATTAGGCAGGTTTTTTTGAGACACTACTCCTCCTGCACTGTTGCACACAGAAACACAAGAATTTAGCAAAAACATATGAACATGCTCAGCTTTTACTGCCCTCCTTATCCCTAGGCTGCATTCACACCAAATCAGGCGCTGTGATGAAAACGATTTTCTACAAAAAAATGAATTTGAGCGAGTCCATCCGCTGTAGCTGCTGCGAAAAAAAGTAGAAACGTTCTCAACATTCGTAGAAACGCAGGCCCACGTCACGCTGCTGCAGCCAAACACGGTGTCTTCCAGTGACGTAATAAGGACGTGTAATGAAGTTGAAGAAGCATTTGGAATCAGCGAGATGGAAGTCAACAGATGCAGAGTCACCTGGCATTGTGTCTGCCTTTCAGGTTGATGACGTCACATAAAAAAGGTGTTCTATTGTGTTGATTAGGTTAAACTCCCACCACCGCGGCGCTTCGCAGCACCACCTGATTTGGTGTAAACGCAACCGTAGTCTGACAATTGATGCTGCCAATGAATCAGACTGCTCCGAGTTATTTCTTCCCAAAACAGAACAGTACAGAGAAATGTTAAAGCGGAATACTTAAAGTTGCAATCTGGTAACTTTGGAGAAAATAGCTAAAAATAGATTTAAGAAACTTGAACTTTGGCATTCAACCTCTAGTCAGTGAGGACTGGCAGTTAGTAGTTACATATGTAGGGAGCAAACAGTTAATAGGGGTGGTAAGCACTGGGCAAAGGATTTTGACAGACCGATGTGGATTTCTTGTAGTAGAGGGAAAGTTTGTCGGGTTGTTGTAGTAGTTCCTTCATCCTTCTCCTATGGTCGATAAGATTCTTCCTTTTATTTCTGGCATCAATGTTTTGCTGTATGAAGTGTGGAAGTGGCTCCAGAGTGCAACTGTCTCCTATTGGCAGCTTGTGTCCCTTCCGCGGCCGTCCACATTTTGTGCAGCATTTAACAATCAATGGGTCCATGTCCTGTGCATGACAAATTGTTACTGTTATTTTGTGCCTGCCAGAGTGGCAGCACATATAACTTTTGCTTATTCTTATTTTAATTCTTCCGACACTTTGTAGAGATCATTTGATTTGTGATGAAATCGGTTCAATGCATGTGTCATAGGTGAAAGTACTCGGTTTGTTGAATAAGTCGTACGCTGCGTTGCTAGGCCTCCACTCACGTAAATGTGACACAGCATGGGTGCAAATGAAAACTGCGTAATTGTGGCGCAAGTCGTCTTCTATGGGAATGTTGCATTATGGCGCATGTCAGAAGCTAGAGTAGTAAACAACAATCACTGTGTGTATTGGTCTTAGTGGTGGAGTGGAAGAGGAATCCCTAAAGCAATGGGAAACAATGGGCAAAAGTGAAGGAAATACACAGGGACTAATTGGTAATGGACGGCAGTAGCTGGTATTTGGAGAAGATGAGTCGGCTAAACCGTTTGAGTCCTGAACATATTTTGGTATCTTGTGGGTGGTGTAAGTGCTGATGACACAGTTAAAAAATTCTGAAAGTATAAGGCAAGGAAAGGCAAGTTTATTTATACAACACAATTCAGACACATGGCCATTCAAAGTGCTTTAAAGGGGTACTTGGGAATTGTGGACATAGGACCTAATTTCCAAGTTAGCCAGTGAGTTATTTTTCATTGGAGACGTTTTCAACAAATTGTATTCAGTCCTCCTAGTTGCAGAGTTTGCTGGTGCTAGTCTAGCGCAAGTCAACCGTTGTTGGTAGCCTGCTAATAAAAACAGTCTCTTACACACTCCACAGTACACCCCAGGGAAATCAATTATAACGCCAGACTATTGATGTAAATGTCTGTGTAGAAAGAATAACGTTAGAAATAAAACCAACCTTGCATGGCATTGCATTTTGAGGGACTTGCTGGGTCTCAGCAGCAGCGTTACACTTCCTGGTAGCGGGCTACGATAGCGGCGGACTGATATTAACTATGTTACCGGCTCTATAGTAGTTTGTTTACCTGCCGCTGTCATTGCTACAGACGCAGAGTACAGTGCATGAAGGAATTGTATTTGCCTATTCAATAAACAAGACATGGCCACGTTTGGCGGACTTGGAGATGCGTCTGCTTTTGAAGACAATGATGAGGAATTTGTTGTATCCAATGAACCGTACCTGTACGAGCCGGAATTGCCCAGCCAGGTACCAAGAGTGTAGCTATACCGTTAGCTAACATTGTCACTCTCCAAAATGCATTGAACTGCAACAATACCGTTAGCCAGGACTCTCTTGAAAAAGAGATTTTTTTTCTCAATGAGACTTTTCCTGGATAAATAAAGGTTAAATAAATACAAATAAAGTTATCTCCCACTAACATTGTCATCATCAATCTATCAGTGGGATAACACTATGAAAGGGGCCAGCTTTATTAGCTAGAGTAGCCTACCAGAAGTTATTAACTGTTCATCAGTGGCTGTTGGTGCATCTGGAAAGATGGATGGCACCGCATGTGTTGTCAATGACGGTTTGCTCTTTAGATTGGTGGGTTTTTGGAAGTCTTGTGGTCTGAAATGATCATTACATATAGACTTTTTGCGTACAGTCTCCACCGGTGTGTTAACAGGTGAGTCCTTTCTGGATCTCGCACTGGAAATTGGTGGAAACTTTGTGGTGCCCATCTGTGAGGTTTATTTATACAATTGGTAAATGCACACTGACGCACCATGTCGCCTAGTCGTTTGTCTCCAATCCAATGATTAAATCCCACTGTACTAGGCCACTACTAGGTGCCCTGCGCTTCTCTGTTTACTTTCTGCTGTAGTGATTTGGTTACTACTACACAACTAACAGGAGCAAAGTAAAATTCCACTACTGCTAATAAACTAGTCCCTCAAGATGCAATGATTGACGTGATGCGAGGTTGGTTTTATTTCTAATGTTGTTATTCTATCAACACAGACATTTACATTGATAGCTTGGCGTTATAATTGATTTGCCTTGGGTGTACTGTGGAGTGGGGTAAGACTGTTTTCATTAGAAGGCTTGCCACAACCGTTGACTTGCGGTTGCCTAGCACCAGAGAACTCTGCAACAAGATGGACTAACTTTAATTTGTTGAAAACGTCTCCAATGATAAATAACAAACAGGCTAACTTGGAAATTAGGTCTTATGTCCAAAATTCCGAACTACCCCTTTAAATGTCAAAGTATCTGCCATGCCATGTTATGCGTGATGTTAATTTGAGAGGCATCCGTAAATGATTAGATAAATAGATGCTCCTCTAAATAAATGTCATCTTTTTTACTCATAAAGGATTAAATAAAGGCATTTAAATACCAAATTGTAGTAAATTGAGCCTTATTTTTAGATGAATGCAACAATTACTTTTTTTGCAGGAACCATGATGAGGGTGCTCTTCGCAAATGTAAACACAAACTAGCTTTAGCATAACTGCTGCTCAAACTGCAAATATACGAACAGGAGACTGAATTACCTTCGCCTAAGTCGCTAACCGCTACTGTATCAAAATGCATTGACTATGTAAACGACCTGTAAACAAGAGAATCAATCGCCATTTGCTAAGCTAAGGCTAAGCTACATTTCTGCTTGCACGTTATCTCGCTATGATTAACCTCCCCTTTAATATACATTTACATATAGACGTTGACACACGCCTAACTAACTACCCGCTGAGCTTGTAACTATTTTAGTTTAATAAAAAACGATAGTATATGGGAGTGTATACATCCGTAACAACGTGCAGAAAATTACCAGACGCTGGTTTCCACCGCCAGGTTCCGCAGTCGCCATGGTTGCTCCCAAAATCCTTTTTTATTGTAGCGTTAAATAAAACACAACTTCTATAACACAGACTTTATAGACGTGAAATCCTCATATGTGGTTCTTCTCAACATGCTTCTGCAGCCACCCCGCCAATGTAGCTTGTTGCAGAGCGTTTCTTCTTCTTCTTTTGTTTACTTTTCTGGCTACTGTTAAACTTCAAGAGCTCACTGCCGCCCCCATAGATGTAAAGTGTGTACTGCACTCAGTGTACGGTAAGTAGCCTAGTTACGAACATGGTATGCTGTCTTTTCACGTTTGAGATGTGTTTGTGATGTATGGCATTTACACAATTAGTAGTAACCATACTTTACTCATTAATTACTTTACTGTAATACAAAACGTATATCTCATAATATGAAGATTAATCTGGTAAAAAAGTATGAGGATCTATAAAGGGGAAAAAAGTCCCATTCACCGCGTAGTTTAATACTAGTTTAACCTGTTGTGGTCATTTTCAGGACTTTCGTCCCGGGTAGAGATTTTGTCACACATCCCACGTTGTTCACTGGGGTCATATTAGTCTACAACAGTTGAGATAGGCTATTCTCCGCTTTCCCAGGACCTCCACTATGCAGGGAGTGGGACTTAGCCATCCCACAAATGCAAGAGCTGGAGGGGGCAAGCTTTATCAGCTAGAGTAGCCTACCAAAGGTTATTACCTGTTCATCGGTGCATGTTGGTGCATCTGAAAAGACGGATGGCACCGCACTCGTTTTCAAGTATGTATTGCTCGTTCGATAGCTGGGTTTCTTGAAGTCGTTCAGTCTGAAATGATCGCTACAAATACGCCTTTCGCGAACAGTTTCCGCCGGTGTATTGATGTCCAAGCCAGCAGCAACAAGCCACAGTTGCGTCCTTACTGGATCTCGCACTGGAAATTTGTGGAAATGTTGTGGTGTCCATCTGTGGGGTTTATTTGTACAATTCCTAAATGCACACTGACGCACCATGTTGCCTAGTCGTTCGTTTCAGTGTCTGTCCCACGCTGCTCTGTTTACTTTCTGCTGTAGTTATTCGGTATAGCAAAGTAAAATTCCGCTGCTGCTGAGAAAGTAGTCCCTCAAAATGCGATAATTCATGCGATGCGAGGTTGTTTTTATTTCTAACATTATTCTATCAACACAGACATACATTTACATCTGTATAGCGTTATTATAGATTTGCCTCGGGTGTACTGTGGAGTGGGTAAGCCTGTTTTAGTAGCAGGCTAGTTGACCCCAATGCAGTGCGCGAGCAAACTCTGCAACTAGAAGGACTGAATGAAATGTTAACCTGTCTCCAATGATAAATAACACCAAGGCTAATTTGGGAATCAGGCCCTATGTCCAAAATTCCGAACTACCACTTTAAAGAGATAGTAATCTAAGATTGTAGGATTGCCATAATCTCTTATCAATTGTTGACAGCACATTGATATAGTTTATAGTTTGATATAGGCTACTATCTATGAGTTAAGCAATATAGGCTACTTACTTCAGTGGGAAATCTTAAATAGGCGTACGAGCGGCTCTCACTCACACACACCCACCCACCTATGCACTACAAAACGTGTTCCAACTGTAACGACTGCCACTGTCCAGTTTTTAATCACACACATTATGAAGCAAGTATCATGACCCGAATAAATTCAATATCAGGCGCCGAATCGCAACAATTAGAATGCAGAGAGAGAGAGAGAGAGAGAGAGAGAGAGAGAGAGAGAGAGAGAGAGAGAGAGAGAGAGAGAGAGAGAGAGAGAGAGAGAGAGAGAGAGAGAGAGAGAGAGAGAGAGAGAGAGAGAGAGAAATACAAGCTAAAAAATGAGTGATGTTCTGTGCGTCTGTTTTACTTTACCTGACCGGTATTGAACAACCTCGACAGCCTTACACAGTTTTCAACGTGACTTGCACTGATTTCATGTTTCTTGACTCTGCAAGATAAATGTTTTAAATCCACAATCCCTTTCTGGGTCCAAGAGGAGTCTTCTCCAAACAGCAAGCATGGGAAACAGAATAGAGCGCTCCTAGCTACGCTCGCTGTTAACCAATCCTTCCTTACGAACCAAAACGGGCAAAATGAACGAGTATTTCGCCCGTACTGTTGCTTTATTTTGATATCGTATGGCTGATGTGCCCCCCAGTCTAATTACCTCTTTTCTTTCTGCATATGACAAAGACGAAAACGGGTGAGTCATTAGATAGTCCACCTGGTTAAGCGTGGTAGCACTCGACATTGTGGATTGATCATCACTGTGCCCGGTAGTTAGTAATGCCTCTATACTTCTCCATCTGCAGAAGACCTTCTTCTGTAAACTCTGGTTCATAAATGTGCCATCCGTATGTTTGAATGGCATCTCGTCGTCGTCTTTATAATCACTCCGTGTTAACTTGTCCCTTGAATAAGCCGCGGTCGCTGAGTCGAACATCTGATTGGCGGATTAATACGATGCACTGTACTGGAAGGAGTTGGCGTGAACTACTCATGGAAGTACTACACAACAAAGTGTTAACATAAAAGGCGGCAAACTAACCCAATGCAAAAAAAATCCCACATTCAGTGTACAATTGAACGGAAGTTTAGTTTTTAGGAGGATTCATTAGATGGTACAGTGGCGTCACTAGGCTGTTTTAATCGTTATATATTTTTATTTTCAACTTTCCGACAGTCTTTGAACGCCCCTCACGACAACAGAGCAACAGGCTGTCATTCAGTAAACTGTCAGATCAATATAGGTAATGTAAGGTATGTCTCACTTGTATTAACTTTGCATGGAACTGGAGATGTCTGTGGATCCGCAGCACATCAGTCAGGTAGCTATTTAACGCTATAAAAAAAATTGGTGGAAAAATACATTCACGTTATTTTTATCTACATATCAATTCAAAGTGACACCTTAAGTGCCGAAGGAGGCAGAGTGTGATTTGTTTTAAGGATGCACTGAAGGTTAAGATAATTGGAAACAGGTTATGGACAAAAAAGGGAAACAAATACAAGAAGGCAAACACTGGGATGTTTCCTTTGAAGGTTTATTGAACAAGAAAAAACAGTCGAACAGGTAAATTGTTGTTGATAATGGACCAACAGTGGCCTTCAGTTATCTCAGTGCCACTATTATCTCATTCTGGTCTAAACTCTTCCTGGTGAACATAACTCATGTGCAAAAGAACCCAGGTAGTTGCACACACAACCTGTTTAAACAAAGTGAAAAACATAACATTTGTGTCCTCCCACGCTCTCTTTTTGGGGGTTCGCTCGCTTATTATATTTTCGGACGTATCTCCCTGAAGACCAGGGAGCTCTCATTGGCTATTCCGCTGATCTCTCCGGCCATTGCTAGTATATCCGTGCAGCTGGCCTTCTCCGATATCTCAAGATGTTCCATTTTGACATTGAGAGGGTGAGGTAAGGCCATCTTAAATTCCTCACGGATCATGTCATAGCCCTTCGGAGAGTGGATCATCAGTGTGGCGGCGAATTCTCTCAATTTCGGAGAAAACCCTGCCCTCTTCTTCTTTCGCATTCCCCGATAGATTTCCAGAGGTACTTCGTTGAGATCTTTGAAAAGAAGGGAAACGTCATGCGAGAGCTCGGAGGTCTCTTCTGAAACCTTGAGTTGCTCCTTGAGTCTTTTTACTTCCGCTTGCATTGCAGACAGTCTAGCCTTCATCCTCTCCTTAGCCTTGTTTCGCTTCCTCACCTGTTGACTGACGGCACGCAACGTCTCCCGGATCTTGACGCATTTTTTTTTCATCGATGTCGGAGATTCTGCAAAAAAGTAGTTGTGGTCCCTGTTGACGCTGAAAGTCGTTTCTGATGGCTCCGGTGTTCTTAAAAGTTTCATCCCTGTTGTTCTTAAAAATTCCTGCTCTTGTGTTCTTAAAAATTCAGTTTTTTTCTGTGTTTTTGGAGGTTCCGTTGGTGCTGACATTGTGTAAGAATGATCAGATGCCACAAGTACCAGAGTGCCCTCCGTGTTTATGGTGAGATAGCCAACCATCCTCGTCTCTGTCGGCATCTCAGTCTCCGTCTCTGTCTCACTCCCAGTCCCAGTCTGAGTGCACTTCTCTACGTATTCCCTCCTGCGGTCTTCATCTTCTGGCTTTTTCAGGAAATCGTTTGCAGATCTGGTGCACATGCCGCTGGGTGACTCTTTAGCATGTATTATTATTGTCTTTGCTGGTAGGGATCTCTCGGCGTTCACAGCATTTTCGACTGCCTTTGACTCCAGCACTTTCTTGGAGTGTAATGACTCTAGCACTTTCTTGTAGTCATATGGGAGGCAGTTGTAGCTGCAGAAATCCTTCAGGACTCCTTTCTCATCAGGACCGTGGGTGATGTCCTGAGGCCGAGCTAACAACCTGGGAGAATGAGAAGAGATTCAATAAAACAAGATCGCTCCGTTTATCTTTTGGTCATTCAATTTTCCTTTCACATAAGGATATAGAAGACAAAAATGAGTGGTTATTTGAGTTTAGTTTAAAAAAAGAAAATACATTTAAATACAAGGTTTCTCTTTGTCAGGGTCGAAAAGGGATGAACTTAACTAAAAAACTAAATAGAATAATAAAGTATCTACAGTCAATCACATGAGTGGCTAAATAGTGTGAAAACGTGACATGGTTTTCTGTTGAACTTACTTATGGCATTTGTGGCAGACCTTACCGAACCATCTTTGAGGGAGGCCATTTTTTTTCCTTCCAACAAAATCCTTAGAGAGGCTTTTTTTTCTCTCTCCAACAAAATCCTTAGTTCCGCACTGTTTTCCCTCTCCAACAGTGTCCTTAGTTCCGCACTGTTTTCCCTCTCCAACAGTGTCCTTAGTTCCGCACTGTTTTCTCTCTCCAACAATATCCTTAACGACGCATTGTTGTTTCTTTGTAACAACAATGCCTTTGGGGAGGATTTTGCGTGTTGGGATGCACAAACTGGAGCAGAAGATTTCAGGGGAGCCCTTCCTCCTGTAAGCCGTCTGGCCTAGCGACAGGCTTGTGTTGCAGTTGGAACAGGACGTGGGCTGTGACGAGGGAATGACGACCGGCGGCGACTGTGTTTCGCCTGCTGGAGTCACTAAGTAAGCCAATACGAAGCGCATGTCCTCCTGTTAATAACATAGAGGTAAGATGTAATCAATTTAGACAATTATACACAGCAGGGCACATTACAATGTTGTAAATTCACAACGCCCAAGGATATAATTAGTCATTTTTAAGACTGCACTTGTTTTTTTTTTATATCTTAATATACAGGCGACCCTGTGTGACTTGTGAACTTTAATGGTGGAGTCAGTGATTCTGGAGAATGCTTGTGGTCAAAATCACTTTTTGTCAAAATCAGTGGATATCTCAAGACCTGTCCATACTGTGTGTGTGTGTGTGTGTGCGCTGAAAGAAAATCCAGTGTTAATACACAGCCTCAGCTCTGTAAATGGGTTTGTGTTAGCCGTGTTGCACCCCATTTGTTTACATACCTTTTAGCAGCTTGTGAAAACGCTTGGGCACACATGTACACTAAGTTATTGTCGGGGGAGACGCCTGCTATAAAATATTAGAAAGTTTGTAAGGGTTGCTTTTCTGGAAGGCACTTATATCTTAAGCCTTACAAAAAGGTGTGTATGTGTGTGTGTGGTGTGTGTGAGTGAGTGAGTGAGTGAGTGAGTGAGTGAGTGAGTGAGTGAGTGAGTGAGTGAGTGAGTGAGTGAGTGAGTGAGTGAGTGAGTGAGTGAGTGAGTGAGTGAGTGAGTGAGTGAGTGAATGAGTGAGTGAGTGAGTCACCTTTGCAGTGTTGGGCTCTCTGGTCTCAGACGTTGAGGATATCAGCGCTAGATTGTTCTCCTCGTCCACAGGTTTTTCCTTCACCGAGACCGAAGGAGGTGAAGGGAACAATTTAATTGGCTGATCGGCAACACGTGACCTTTCCTAATGCATACATTTAAAAAAAATTGTTGTTTGGACTTCCACTAACATTACTTAAGTGAATTCAAAATACATTCATAATAGTTTTATATGTACTAATATGATAAACCTAAAAAAGACATTAAAGCTACATTTGTAAACGTTAGATCAGACACTTTGAGAGAAGCACAGCAGTCTAGTCACAACTTTAACTCCAATTCACACACTAGAACAGATATTCTTACTTACAGTGTCTGGTGGTAATACATTGGGTTCCTCCACCTCACCAGCGTGACTTTGCTCTGCTTCTAAGGCTGTGGAGGGGATAAACAATAACAGACAATAAAGATATGGTATAGAAAAGTGCTTTTGGAGCAGCAAGATGCAGAAAATTTCCGCAAAGCAGGACACCAAAACGTTGTGAGGAAATATTCAAGAATCAAACCTTCTGATCTTATATTTGAAATCATAATGACAGGTGAACTGCAGCGATCCACATCCATCTCTTCCACCTTGACTTCGTTTGCTGTAGAATCACTCTCTTGAACCACATTTTCTCCTGTTTTCGTCATATCCTTCTTGTCCATATTTGTGTCCAGACTTCCATGGACTCTGCACCTGCTCCCTCTGTTACCTGTAAAGGACAAAAAACATTTAACATTCAGCAAAATCCCATTATACTTCAGCTATTCAAAAAAATAAAATCATTAGAGTGTGTGCAGTGTAAAGTGTAACTGAACAAACCATGACGTGTTGAACAAGATGGCTGTAAACTAAATAATAAACTCCTCTTTTTTCCTTTGAAAGACTAAATTAAGACATTTTAATAACCAATTAGAGTAATACATTCAATGACTTTCTTGATATAGCAAGGCTTTACTTTGCAATGTAAACAAACTAACTTTAGTGTGACTGCTGCACAGACAACTTACACAAAATGTACATACATACGTTCAACTTCACACTAACTACCCACTGTACTTTTTACTCGACTTGTTGACATTTTAAAAACAGAGTATATAAAGCCGTAACGTGCAGAAAATTACCAAAGGCTGTGTCCTCCGCCAGTTTCTGTGGTCGCAATGTTTAGTCCCAGAATGCTTTAAATTTGCGTTGTTTTGCAAATAAAAATACGACTTTTACCACATATCAAAGCCGTCAAATGCTTGTAAATGTGGTTCTCTTAGCGACATATTGGAGCCAAACTTATCATACGTCCATGGCAGTATGTAGTTGCGGAGCGTTTTTCTCCTTCTTTAATTTACTACCAGGGTTAACTTCTTCTTCTCTGATTCATGGCGGGAAAACAAACCAACGCGTAGAAGCATTATCGCCACCTACTGTACCGGAGTGTATAACACTAGGCATAGTTAAATGGGTTAAATGCTAAAACCCCTTCCAATATCTATCTATCTATCTATCTATCTATCTATCTATCTATCTATCTATCTATCTATCTATCTATCTATCTATCTATCTATCTATCTATCTATCTATCTATCCATCCATCCATCCATCCATCCATCCATCCATCCATCCATCCATCCATCCATCCATCCATCCATCCATCCATCCATCCTTCTTAAAGATACAGGGTTATATCATAAACAAATATTTTCTCTTGACCTGAACTTTTCTGAAGCCTGGCGTTACACTACAGTACAGTAGGTGGCGCTATCGCATTTGATATTGTAGCGTTTACGGCCCGACACCGCGGGGGCTAGCTAGCGGAATGACGAGGACACAGAGTAGCTGACGTTTAACCGGAGAACCGGGCTTTATTGCGCCTAGTGTACAGGCTAACCCCGGGGTTGGAGGAGTGCCCAAAACAACAAAAGGGGGTTATAGCTAACTGCGGTTGGTAGCGGCGTGGTTTATTAGCTATTTGTCGATTGTAGGAGCGTGTCTTCTTCTCTGCCTTATTTCCCGAACTGGCGCCTACTTGGCTCAACTTCCCACTTGTCACGCTGTCCCCGCCCCATAACCCAAACTGGCCTATCAGGCTGAACTAGGGCAACTCCTTCCCCCCACAACTCCCCATCAATCCCCCCCATAGTTCTGCTGGGTCGCTACATGGCCCCCCCCTCTAATTCCTCGTCCCTGAGGAAGAGCATAGTCCTGAAAGCGACCCGGGAGTCGACGTTCTCTCTGTGGCCTCCTTACTCCACCATCCAACAGAGGAGCTCCTGTTGTTGCAGCCGTGTTCCTCGGCACCACAGCTCCAAGCGGCGTCACCTCATCTCCTGGAGGCACATTCTGTTGCTGTCTCGGTGGGGTCCTCCTGCGGCGAGGTGACCTGGCCCGCACCCTGGGGGGTGTCATGGGGAAGGCGGGCTGCTGATTCCCCCGATATGGTGCCATCCTATCCCTGTGCAGCACGACTGTGCGTCCTCTGGGAGCAAGTTTGACCCTATACACAACCTCGCCAACTCTCTCAACCACATAACAGGGGCCAACCCAGTTGCTGTCCAGCTTGGGGCAACGACCTTTTACCCTCTTAGGTGTGTACACCCAGGCGAGGTCCCCAGCCTGGAAGTCCTGCCCCTTAGCGCGCATGTCGTAGCATCGCTTTTGGCGAACCCCTGCCTGCTGGGTTTGGTGTCTGGCGAAACTGTGAGCCGTTTCCAGGCGGTCCTGTAACTGCCTGGCATACTCCGGGCCAGCCATGGCATCTGGTGCATCGGGCGGTCGTCCGTAGGCTAGCTCTGGTGGCGTTCTAAGCTCCCTGCCCAACATCAACAATGCAGGAGTACAGCCAGTGGATTCTTGGACCGCACTGCGGCATGCCATGAGGATGAGGGGTAGTTGCAGGTCCCAATCACTCTGATCTGGGGCGGTGGTGAGGGCTAATTGGGCGCCTAGGGTCCGCATGAAGCGCTCCACCAACCCGTCGCTCTGAGGGTGAAGTGGGGTGGTTCTTGTCTTCCGGATGCCCAGTTGGTGACACATTATGGTGAATACTTGCGATTCAAAATTCCGCCCTTGATCGGAGTGGAGCTCCGAGGGGGTTCCAAAGCGGCTGAACATTCCTTGCACCAAGGCTTCGGCCACGGTTGTGGCTTCTTGGTCAGGTAGGGGGTATGCTTCCACCCACTTCGTAAAGTAATCGATGGCGACCAACACATACTTGTTCCCTCTACCGGTACGGGGAAGTGGGCCCAACACATCGACTGCCACCCTGTCCATCGGTGCCCCGACACGTTGCTGCTGTAGAGGTGCACGGGACTGACCTTGGGGGCCTTTACGAGCGGTACAGGAGTCGCAGCGGCGGCAGTAGTCCTCAACATCCCTCCTGCTCTGGCCCCAATAGAATGCCTGCCTTAGCCGCCTCAATGTCTTTGTCACCCCAAAGTGGCCTACTCCGGGGGATCCGTGATGTGCCTCCAGCACTTTGTCCCGGAGGTCCTTTGGCACGACCACCTGCCAGCGTGGCTCCCCAGTGGCTGGCTCACGCCAGCACCTCTTCAGGACTCCTTCCTGCAGCTCCACCCCAGGCCATTGGGACCACAGGCCTCTGACCGTAGCCGACTGGGCCACCACGTCTTCCCAGGGCGGCCGGTTTCCTGTTTCCAGCCACCCCATGACCGTTTTAAGGTCAGGGTCCTCAGTTTGCAGTTCAGCCCAACCCTTAACATCATTGGGTAATAGGGCTCGACAGATCACCTCCCCCATCTGTAGGTTAGCTGCCTCCCGTTCCTCCTCGCGGTTGCAGTGGTGACAGTCTGGGGCACACGGTCGGCGGGAGAGGCTGTCTGCATTTGTGTGACTCTCACCGGCTCTGTGTTGAATGGTGAACTGAAAGGCCTGGAGTTGTTCAATCCATCTGGCGACTTGTCCTTCAGGCTCTTTAAAGGACATGAGCCACTTCAAGGCAGCATGATCAGTTCGAATGGTGAATGGAAGGCCACAGAGGATGTGCTTGAAATGGTTTACTGCGTCAATCACCGCCAACAGTTCTTTCCGTGTGACACAATAGTTCCTCTCCGGCTTATCCAAGGTACGACTGTGGTAAGCAACAACCCGCTCTCCGTCAGGGGTCAGCTGCGAGAGTACAGCGCCAAGGCCTGTGTTGCTAGCGTCCGTGTCAAGGATAAATGGCAACTCTGTGTTAGGTGCAACCAGAACTGGGTCCTTACATAAGGCTTGTTTCAGCTTGTTGAAGGCTGCAGTCTGTTGTGGTCCCCATTCGAAAGGTGTGTCTTTGCGCATTAAGACGAACATGGGGGCAGCTACAGTAGAGAACCCAGCCACAAAACGCCTGTAATAGGATGCAAGTCCTAAGAAGGATCTCAGTTGGTGGATGTCAGTGGGGGTAGGCCAATCCCTGACGGCTGCTACTTTATCTGGCTCCGTCATGATGCCAGCTCCACTGATCCTGTGGCCCAAGAAGGAGACCTCCTGCCGAAGAAAACTGCACTTCCCCGGGTGAAGCTTCAGGCCTGCACGCTTAATCCGCTCCAGTACCTCCATCAGGCTCTCAAATGCTGAGTCAAAACATGGTCCATGGGCAAGGAGATCATCCAGGTAGACGAGGCAGCGTTCAGGGGGCATATCCACAAGGACCCTTTCCATCAGCCTTTCAAATGTGGCCGGGGCATTGCATAGCCCGAATGGCATGGTGGTGAACTGCCACAAGCCACGTCCCGTGGTGAAGGCGGTCTTGGCTTTGTCTTCTGGGGCCATGGCCACCTGCCAGTACCCACTCTGGAGGTCCAATGAGGAGAACCATGCCGAACCAGCCACGTAATCGAGGGACTCATCTATCCGCGGCAGTGGGTAAGAGTCCTTCACAGTTCTGTCATTCAATGGCCGGTAGTCGACACAAAACCTTGAGCTTCCGTCCTTCTTAGGAGCCATTACGACCGGTGACACCCAAGGGCTCTCTGATGGCTCGATAATGCCAGCATCCCTCATCTCTTGTATCATCTGGTCAGCAGCAGCTTGGCGGGCTTTGGGCAATCGTCTAGGCCGCTGGCGGATTGGCTGGGCATCCCCTGTTTTGATAAAGTGCTGGACCAAGTGTGTTTGGCCAACGTCGTTGGGGCCAGTGGCAAAACTGTGTCGATACTCATACAGGAGATTCCATAACCTATCCTGTTGCTCAGAGTTTAGGCCTTCCCGATTCTTCTCCCAGATGCCCCGGACAGTTTCATCGGCTGCTGACTCTTCCCCAGAGCTGGGGATCACACTTGCGGTTCGTACGACAGCATGGGGGTGTAACTGGGCATGTGTGTCTGGTTCTGGGGTTATGAGGTTGTCGTCGGACGGTGGAAGAGGGCTTTCTGCAAAAGGGGCCTCCCAGTGTGTCTCCGCATCCCCGTTCTCACCAACCTCGTTGGCCATTTCAGGGGGGTGGGGATAATTCAGGAAGGGGATGGTCATCCCGTCTTTGAACGTTACTGTACGTGCTCTGAAGTCTAGTGAAATTCCTGCCGCACACAGAAAGTCCATTCCCAATAAACAGTCCTCTTTTATTTCAGCGACCCAGACTGGTTGGCAGGCTGAGTAGGTCTCTATTTCGATTAGAGCCTCCCACCTCCCCAGCATGGGGGCCTTTTCCCCGGTAACTGTGGTGAGTTGAACATCTGTTGTTAGTGTTTGAGTTCCGGCAGGCAGGAGGTCTGGATGTAGGAGCGACGCAGTTGAGCCTGTATCCAGCAGGGCTCGGGTCCATCGGCCATTAACCAACACAGGCACTCTACAGCAGTCGGCGGTGGGTGCGTTACGGGGCAGAAGAGCATGGGTGACAGGGTGGTGAAGCGCTTTTGTAACAGGTTGTGTGATATTGTCTTTTGGGAGCGAAGGGTGGCTCGGGTCGCTCCCTTTTACACCGAGCCCTGAGCGTTTCCCGGCGCCTGCAGGGCAGAATCAGGCACTGTGCAAAGGCGCCATATGTGACCCCTTTGGTGGCATTTCCAGCAGACTTGACTCTGTCGGTCGTCCGGTGACATCGCTTTACGTTCGGAGCCTGTTGGATACGAGGTAGGTCCCGGAAACTGAACGGCTTGGGTCTTAGGCCGTACAGAGACCTGTCTGGTTTGGTAGTCCAAGCCTTCTGTGAGTATGTCTTCCACTGCCAAGGCTTTGTCTAGTGCTGCCTCCAATGTCTGTGGGTCAGCGAGTCGGACTTGCTGGCGCAATGGGAGGGGTAAGAGGCCACGAATGAAGGCTTCCTTAGTTAACACCAAGCGTGTCGCATCATCAAAATCGGGAAATCCCCTTTGTGCGAGGTACCGCAGCTCAGCCGCGAACACCCCTAACTTCTCTCCGGATTCCCGCACTCGATCGTTGAACCTCTGTCGCATCACAACTGCCGGGGTGGTGCTTCCAAAACGCCTCTTCAAGGCCCTGAATATAGCCTGTGGATTCTCTAGGTCGGCTGCGGTCACATCCAACAGTACTCTTCTTGCTTCCCCTTCCAATGCTGAAACTAACTGAACAGCCCTTTCCGCCGGGGACCAGTTATTGGCGGCCGCTAGCAGCTCAAACTGGGCGTAATAGGTTTCCCAAGATGTGAGGCCATCATAACGTCCCAATTTTATGCGGCTGCCCCTGGGAGTGGGGTCTGGGGCAGGTTTTTGGAGAGTAACCAAGGCAGCAGTAAGTGCGGTAGTCAGAGCCGGAACCAGGTCACTTTGTTGGTTAGCAGCGGTAGCCATGGAGCTAGACTTGGAATACGGTGCGTAGGCGGAAACGTTAGCATCACTGTCATTAGCAACTGTTGCATAAGCATCGTTAGCTATGGCTGTGTAGGTGCCAGTATAGTTGTTGCCCATATTTGCATAGTCAGTGTTGGCTTTACTATCACCAGCATTGTTCCCTGCTTCAGGTGGATTAATAACACAGCCTTGTGATTCTCCCATCATGGACATTATGCTGCCTTTAGAGCCATCAAGGAAAAGTCCAAAGGCACGCTCCATTGCAATGCTCATTCTCTGCATGAATTCATCTTCTATCTTAGCTGTAATGTCTTTTTGTAACTCTGGGATAGAACTTGGTTGGCCAACCACTTTACCTTGAGGATATTTCGGTGTGATGACGTCATCGTTGTCCGGTTGGCCGAAGCCCGGGCTGCATGCATGTAGTTTGTTTACCTCTCTCTGAACAGCGAGTGGCTTGGCCGTAGTAACATGGAAGGGGCTTTGAACTGCAACATCGGGGACTTCAGTCAGCAGAGTGGCGAGTGGTGAGTGAGACTTTTTTTCCTTTCTCCTCACAACTTGACTTGCATCAGTTGGTTTCCTCATTGGTGTGTCCGGCGGGGTGTATGGGTTGAAGAGGTCGGGCTTTCCGATTCGTTCAGCCATCTCGTTCCTGCGGTAGCCGCTAGCGGTGGTAGCCCGCGCGTGTGAGGGGAATGGAGGCTTGGAAATCCCACTTCTGACACCAGTGTAGCGTTTACGGCCCGACACCGCGGGGGCTAGCTAGCGGAATGACGAGGACACAGAGTAGCTGACGTTTAACCGGAGAACCGGGCTTTATTGCGCCTAGTGTACAGGCTAACCCCGGGGTTGGAGGAGTGCCCAAAACAACAAAAGGGGGTTATAGCTAACTGCGGTTGGTAGCGGCGTGGTTTATTAGCTATTTGTCGATTGTAGGAGCGTGTCTTCTTCTCTGCCTTATTTCCCGAACTGGCGCCTACTTGGCTCAACTTCCCACTTGTCACGCTGTCCCCGCCCCATAACCCAAACTGGCCTATCAGGCTGAACTAGGGCAACTCCTTCCCCCCACAACTCCCCATCAATCCCCCCCATAGTTCTGCTGGGTCGCTACAATATGTTCAGATACCTGACCATAGATAGGCCATTTCTATGTACCTGACTTACGTGATTTCTTCAATGGAACTTCATAGCCAAGCCACTTCTCCGGGTAGGGATGCCCTCCACTTGGCTTCTTATCCACAAAGTGGAAGGAGCACACATAGGGGCGCTTTGGTGGCTTCTTTAGGTTTAACGCCTTTAGCCACATTCTCAGTGCTTCATCTTCCTTCGGAGGTGGATGCAGATTGTACGGGGCTCTACAGGTACATTCGGACCGAAGCTGACTCCGATGTATATAACATTCCTGCTGTAGAAACTCCCGTCTTTTCTTCCAATTATTATTGCAGCCATGGACTGAACATATGATGCTCGACATGAAAAGTCGCACAAAAATAATAGCTAGCTAAACTAATAATAAACACTAGACTACAGACTATTCTAACAATTCATTAAAATAACAAACAAGCAAACCGCTAATTCACTGTCAACAAACTGCCACTACATATTTTCAACAAACTGCTTTTAAATTATCCTACACAATAACTTTATCAACAAACCGCTTCTAGATCACTTTCAAAATGACGTTACTTTCACCGTTACAAAAAAAAACTCAACCGCTACTTAGCGCGACCACCGGAAGTCCAAACACAATCGGAAGTGCTCCCCTGTCCTCTCCATGGTTACGGTCCAGAATAAAGTAAATGCGTAACACTTCCGCCCATTCATTTGAAGGCAGCAGCAAGAGGGCGAGAAGGTATGTTTATTCAATCTGCTTCCATCCAACTCTAATTACAACATTTATAAAGTTTATCACTTCGTTTAATAACATAATAAGCCTTGAGGGATGATATCATGTCGGTCTTGTTGAGGAAAACGTTTTGTTTTGTAACTGTTAAAGTCGCTTGAGATGCGGGAACAGTACTTCTCCTAGCTGCCATGATTGTCTGTTTTAACCAGGTTTTAACGACAGCCTTTTTTATGTTTACAGATTGTAACGTGTGTGCGAGCAACGGCCAGCATTAATATGGAAAGGTAAGACTTGATTTATTTAAAGTTATGAACCATTTAAGCAGCAGCAGTGTCTCACATAGTCCATGTGTAGGCCTATGTATCTAGATTGCGAAAGGAGACGACATGCTAACACGTGCATAGTAATACCACTTTTTCGATCGACTTTGACACGTTATATTTAGTAAATTTTGCAGAACTCCAGCGAGACCTTGCCTGTAGTGGCTCTGTACTTTCCTATAGTGTCTGCTAGAGAGACCAGAGGCGGTTTGAGGCCCTGCTATGTGATTCCTCATGGCAGGGTTATATGCAAACCTCTGACAAACTGTAGTGTGCATTGTTGAAAATAACCTATTTTAAACAGAACATTTTGTAATAGTACCCAATATCTACAGTGAAATACTTTTTGTTTTTAACAGGACTACAGAGATGAAGCCACGTCCTGCTCTGCTCAGACCCCCCGACTGACATCTCGTGTTCTAGTATGATGAGCTGAAACTACAAGGTAAGTTTGTTTAATAAAAACACGTCAATATTGTAGTATATAGAGCTACATATTTGTCTTTAACACGGAGACACATTCAAAAGATTGTATTTAATTGTTTTTAAACCAAAATAATTCAAATTACCCAATTCTCATCAAACAACTTGAATATCTTGAAATGAGAAACGCATTGTTGTAGTTATAATGTCCCTGTGTTAACTATGTATCTGGACCTTTCTGTATTGGATATATAGTGCAGACCTCCAGCGAGATTGAGCCTGTAGTGGCTCTGTCTTTCCTATAGTGTCTGCTAGAGAGATGTGAGGCGGTTTGAGGCCCTGCTGTGTCTATCTTTACTGCAGGGTTATAGGTAGACCTCCGACATTATGTTTAAGTCAGGCAAATTTGTCAAGCATTTATTGTTGTAGGTCTAAAATTGTGTAGCATTTGGGGGGGAAATGCTGTGTAGTTATTTATGTTCACCTTGAAGAAACACTTGAGTCTTAACAGGACAGACTTGTAAGGAACATTTTGTTTTAGTATTGGATAGGCTATGTTTTAGTATTGAATGGTTAAATGCCCTTTTTTACAGGAGTCCAGATGGCGTCAGACCTGCACAGCCCAGACTTCAACACGGACATCTGGCGTTCAAGAATGATTTTGAGCTGAGAACTAAAGTGAGTTTTTTTTTTTTTTTTTGCAATGTGAAGAGAAACACGCAAAGATGTTTAGCATGTAGCACAAGACAAATGGTTTGTCAAACACTTGACCCAGTATTAGAAATATTTCATTTGTTTTCAAGGCCAAATAATCAAATTGTCCATCAGACCACTTTAATATCTTAAAATGGAAAACACATTCACATAATTTCTCTCTGGACCTTTCCGTGTTGTGTGTGTGTGTGTGTGTGTGTGTGTGTGTGTGTGTGTGTGTGTGGATATATAGTGCAGACCTCCAGCGAGACTGAGCCTGTAGTGGCTCTGTCTTTCCTATAGTGTCTGCTAGAGAGATGTGAGGCGGTTTGAGGCCCTGCTGTGTCTATCTTTACTGCAGGGTTATAGGTAGACCTCCGACAATGTTATGTTTAAGTCAGACTAAATGCCTGTTATACTGACAAACATGTCCAGTATTTATTGTTTAAAATTAAGTAGCATTTGGGGGGGGGAAATGCTGTGTGGTTTCTGTATGTTCCCCTTGAAGAAAAACTCATTGAATCATAACAGGACAGACTTGTAAGGAACATTTTGTAAAAGTATTGGATACTAATGGTAAAATCCCTCTTTTACAGGACTCCAGATGAAGCCAGGCCCGCACTGCTCAGACCTCTAGACTGACATCTGGTGTTCAAGAACGATTGAGCTGAAAACTAAAGTGAGTTTTTTTTGCTAAGTTTATCAGAAATGAGTGAAGATGTTTAACGTGTTACAAGAGATAAATTATTCGTCAAACGTTTGAACACAGAATTAGAACATTTAATTGTTTTTGAAGCCAAATAATTCCAATTGCCCCCACGCCTATCAAACCACTTGAATATCTTAAAATGAAAAACACATTCTATGAGTTCTAATTCTGTGTCCCTGTGTAAATGATTCCTTTTTGGACCTTTCAGTGGTGTGTGTGTGTGTGTGTGTGTGTGTGTGTGTATATATAGTGCAGACCTCCAGCGAGACTGAGCCTGTAGTGGCTCTGTCTTTCCTATAGTGTCTGCTAGAGAGATGTGAGGCGGTTTGAGGCCCTGCTGTGTCTATCTTTACTGCAGGGTTATAGGTAGACCTCCGACAATGTTATGTTTAAGTCCGATTGACTACCTGCTTCAGTGTCCATTTGCTTATTGACTGAAAGCTATTTTTCTACTTTACAGGAGTGACAGCTGTCAGGCGGTGCTAGTGAGCGCTGGAGTCTGTCGTGTTAAAGTTCTCCTGGAGGTCAAGTGGTAAGTTTAACTTTTAGTTTTTTAGGTTTCATATTATGGATGAAACTGGGTTGTAATGATCCTGTTTATTTGCCCTTGATAAGTGACAAACTGAAGTATATTTGGACATATCCACATTTTTTTTATGGATTTTCTTGGTCAAATCTTGCTGAACTCATTTGGAATTTACTCATAACGTGTGTCTAGTGTAGTTCAGACAGGCTATTGGCTGCATTTGTAAACAAAACGTTATTTTCTTTTTTTTTTTCTAGGCACAGCTTCCAGCCTCGATGAAGACGTTTACAGGCGACTACGTGGATTGATAGCTTCTCAGCTCCTCATTGAAACCGGACTGGACTTGCACCAAGACATGAATGAAATGTTATTGTACAAGGCATTTGATGAGAAACGCTCTCAAAAATAAACTTTAAATTGTCTTAAATGTGGTTTTAAGTTCTTTAGCATCTTGGATACAAACTTGTGTATTGTTTTCAAACATGTCATTTGAAACTAAGTCAAAAAATCTGTTTAGATATGATAAACAACACTCGGTTATAATAAACACTTCTGTTTTATTGTATCAGAATTAGTCATGCCAGTGGTACGTTTCCATGCTGTGTGTGGTGACTCGGTGTAGACTAAGCTGTGAAGTTAGCACTCCCATCACTCGCTTCCAAATGTCTCTCAGCACATTCCTGACTGTGGTTGGTTTACAGCCTTCTGTAAGCAGCAAGGGTTCCCAGAGTTAGAATGGGGGAATATTGAGAAAAAGAAAAGTCCATTAAAATGCTTGGGGGCTAGTGGGCTGGAATCATGACTGAACCTCTATTTCAGTTCCCAAGTGACCTATTAATCAGATATATGACACCAGTCAAGTTTGGACACACCCTCTTAGTCAATGTTTTTTTTTCTTCTATGTTGTAGATTAATATTGAAGACATCCAAATTATGAAGGAACATGTATGGAATGATTTAGTAAACAAGTGTTTTACAAACCAGAAAATGTTTTATATTTAAGGTTCTTCAAAGTTTCTTTAATGAGCTTTGCACTCAGCTTCATGTGGTAGTCGTCACCTGAAATGTTTTTCAATGAACAGGTGTGCCTTGACGAGTTAAATCCTGGAATAATCTTGCCATCTTAATGTGTTTGAGACCGTCAGCTGAGGTAGGGTTGGCATAATGGTCTCTATAGTGAATAGCCCTATTTGACTACTGTTCTAATCTGCAAGTACCATTCAACTAAGTAAATAGAGACAACAGTTCATAATTACTCCTAAGCGAGAAGGTCAGTCAATCTGTTAAAGGAACTGAATGTGGGCCAAGAAATACCATTAGACCAGTGAGTCCAAATTTGAGATTTTTGGTTCCAAACATTTTCCTGTGAGCAAAGTTTGTTTATTCTGTTATGAGAATAAACCTTAGAAAATGTCCACTTCTGACACACCCAATGTTACATAGTGCACCTTTAATCTACAATGTAGGGAAACCATTGCATGAGAAGATGTGTCCAAACTTTTGACTGGTACTTCACAAATAAACCATATTTTAATGCCCATTAAAAAGGATTCACACGTTAAAACTTCAAATCACCATACTCTCTTTTATCTGTACATTGCACCTAACTGGGACATACCAGATATATCTGAACTCTAGACTTCATTGAGTCTGGGAACCACTTGCCATATACCCTATCCCAGTTACCCTGAGCTATATGTTAACTCCTAGATTCTCCAACAGGCGTCTATCAAGGCCTTGCACTAAAAATTAAACTTCCCATGCCCGGGCTATCAAAACTGTCCTAACTTTCACCATCAGAAAAGTATTATAATTTTTTTTCTTCTTACCGACACTGATCATTTTCATAAAGTTTGTGAGCTGGTGCTTGGAGTGTCGGTGTAAAAAGGTTACCCCCCCCTTCCAAGCTGCACACAGGCCGACAATATACACACACAATCCACTGCCCTGAATAAAACTATCCTTAGTAACCAAGAGTGATGAGCAAGATCATAATATCTGGTTTTGCCCCTTATTCGTTTGCCGTGTACACATCCCTTAAAGACTAATAAATTAAATGTCAAAATGGGAGCTGTCATTCATATCACATTTAGTAGTTTTCAAACACAGCAAATGTCAACAACAACTAAACAAAAAAAAGAGGAAAAAGTACTAGGAGTTTGTGGTACAATTAAAAAAAAAAGTGAAATTATTCAAAAGTTAAATTTGCTGTTGGCAGGTTCATAATTTAAAGTAAAAAGATGAGTTTGGTGCAAGCGTCGTGGTTGGTGTGTAGATGTCCTTGTTTTCCTTGAAGCAGAGAGGTGAGAGGTTCAAGTGAGCTACAAAGTTAACGGATTTCTGAGCGTTCAAATGCCTTCGAACAGCTAGAAGTGGAGTAGGTGTTTTTTTTTTCAGTTTGCAGTCCTTCTGCGTGTGTGTTTTTTGTTGTTGTGGTCCAATTTCAGTTGGATATTGTCTCTCAAGGTATTTCCTATGTTCCTGGTATTATTGTTCAGTTGGGGGCGGGAGGAGGGAGCGGCATCGTGTTTGTGTAAATGTTACAAAGTGTCCAATTCACAATCACTGCGCCGTCGCGTCTCCATTCAGTTCAATGCCGTGCTGCTGTAGCTGAGCTCGAAGCAGTGCATTGTCGTTCTTCAGTTCCTCAATCTAGAACAAAGTAAAAGGGAAGATAATTAGACAATATGAAGAAAGCATCTGGGTGTATTTTTACGTTTTTTTTTTTGTATTTTCTATGCTTTTATTAGACAGTTTGGAGAGACAGAGATAAAATGGAGCAGAGAGGGGAATGACATGCAGAGAACGACCACGGGCCGGATTCAAACCAGTGGTCTGCTGCTTCTGAGGGTGTATTGAAGTGGTGCCGGGTGTGTTTGATTAGTAATAATTATTATTTTTATTTGTATACAGAAGAATTTGCATATGCTTCATGATAGCCGGCCCCTCTTTCCTCTAGGCTATCCATCCAACCATCCATAAACACTGCATTCCCAATCGCATACTTTCTACTATTTAGTATGGTAGAAAAAGGATTAAGTATGTCCCGATTCTTGTGGCCAGATTTAGGATGGTTAGAAAGAGGCAAGATCAAGGTGCAATGTTATGATGAAATAAATAAGTAAAAGTATGTCCCCAATAATATGCCTACTGCATCCTAACTAGATTATTTGTATTGTCGGATGTAGTATGTAGAGGAAAAAAAAAGTATGCGATTCGGAACGCAGGGATAGTGTATAATATGTGAAGTTTAACCTGTTGTCTAAGCAGCTCGTTGTCCACCTCCACCCGCTCCACCTCTTTGTAGCTCTCCGTCAGTCGCTGGTTACTCGTCCGCAGCTCTCGGATGTAGTCGCACGCTTTGGACAGGATGCCTCCTTTGCTCTGTACAAACACAAGCACATCAGCAACGTGGTAGAAAAGAGCAAAATGCTTTAAATATGACTCAGCACTTCCTGGATTACAATTTATTTTTAAACCAATGGGGTGACTCATAGATCTTCACTGAACTTTCCACCATTTTCACTAAACATTTTCAGAGCCTTTCAGCTAAACCCTTGTTAGCATACAGAGCTAAGCCACAGCTAAAACAATAGTCCAGACTTATAAGAAATACTACTTAATATAGCCTCTTTTCATTGGGCTGAGAATGTAGGAAGTTAGTGCTTCGTTGCAGTTTTTTTAAATCTGACTTTTAGTTCTGACAGAATGCATAGAAAGTGAGCTTATCCAAGAAAATGTTATGTATATGTAACACACATATAAAAACAGCCACTTTCAGCAGCTTGTCCCTTAATCTCATCAAAAAGCCCTGTGTTATTAAATCCATCTGTCATTGTTATGTTGAAAATATACAATATATATGGGTTTTTAGAAGAAAAAAATATATATATTTACGTCTGAATTGGCCGCGGCACTCACCGCCCCAGTCCTGTTGTCGAGGCTGCAGTCGGGGATGATTTTGGAGAGAGTGACGATCCAGTTGTTAATTTTGTCTCGTCTTCTTCTCTCCACTGCAAAAAGGAACCAAAGTTATTTCTCTTGTGGTTCATAGATATCCCTTTTTTTTTTAAAAACATTTTAAAGAAATACATTTTTTTGTGGCTTTCAATTTAGGATTTAGTATGCTTAAAAATACCCGGATGTCTACTACACATCCAGCCGAGATTTTTTAATATCAGCATGCCTTTAGGGCGATTCCGACCCACAATCCAGTGCGCACCGGAAGTGACGTCACATCGACGGAGCCTCCGTATGAAAACAAACAGGGATGCGACAGATATAGAAGCAAGCTCCAAGCGCAATGTTATGATGAAATGTAAAAGTATGTCCCAATTGTATGCCTACTCCATGCTAACTAGATTATTTTTATGGTCAAATGTAGTATGAAGAATTGAAAAAAAGAAAGACAATGAGATTTGGAATGCAGGGAACATTTCAAACTCTCATGACACCCAAGGCCACTTGCCTTCGTTGTGTTGTGCTCTTCGCCGCTCGTCTCTGGGCGCCCGGGGACCATCCACCTTCCTGTAAAGACACAACAAAACAAATCTGATCATTAACTTGTGACCTAAAAAAGGGAACCGGTTTTCCCAATATTAACCAAATATGTCACATTAGAATCACTGGAATCTAATTAAAACAATTGCGGTCAAACACATAAAATAATATAATAAAATAATAATAAAAAGAGAAGGGTTGATTGACGCAAGAGTTCCCACATGCACCAACAGTTTGGTTCTTTATCAGCATTAGGATGAGTAGGCACAACCGAACCTTCAGGTGCTTCTGGGGATTTGTGGGATCCAGCCACTGAATAAGGATGTTTAATCATTGTGCTATTAGGCTAATTCATGCTAACGGCACTTTGGGGTTTAGTAAACAGGCGGCTTTTAAACTAGCATTATCCAACGACACATAATTCATGAAACAAGGATGCTAACGGTTGATTAGTGATAGTGATCCACCAAATGTCTGTCTGTACAACACATGATGGGGGGGACAGGGTGAGGGGGGGGGGCGTATGTGAAAGGTCTCCTCACCAGTTTGTGCTGCCATGCTGCAACATCTCGCTTTCACCGAGGTCTCTGGGGATGGCAGGTAAGTAGGACAGAGGGTGGTGTTCAGATGTACGACGTTTTTTTTAAATAATGGAAAGTTATGTTTTTGAATTTTCATTTTTTTTATAAATATATCTTCATTTGTACACACATTTACAAAACCAAATCATTCCAAAACAGGGGGAAGGAAGAGATAAAGGAAATACGGGCCGTCGGTAACACGTTTCAGGGGAAAAGGAGTGTGTGAGAGTGTGGAGGCGAGAGCTCGGCCCAAACACGTGGCGGTGGAGAGAGTTATGGTGATTTGGTTTTACGTTAGGGATGGGATGAATGTTTGGGGGGGGAAAAGGTTTTTCTGTTATACTCACGCTGTGTAGGTGTGTGTGCGCGGTGCGATGGAGCGCTGGGCCGTGGTCTGGAGCACGTCGGGGGGGCTCATCATCACGTAAAACTGGCCTGGAGACAAACCACCAGAAATTTCGTATAAAAATAAAAATATTATGCAAAATGAGTATAAATGAATATGAATATAAATAGTTAATGGCTAAGAAGCTAAGTTTTGTATAAAAGTAATGATCAATCAATAACCTTTATACTTCACTCGAAAGACCCTCATTTACAGTGATAACGAGCATACACAATAAATGAAGTATATAAAATACAAAAATATACATAAAAAGAGCGAGAATGTATATTTGGGCTTTGAGTGCGAGAAATGCGCTATATAAATTAAATATATTATTATTATTATTAAGAATGATAATATGCCAAACGTGTTCTGTATTTCCTGAGGTCATTCTAGGGCCTTTTCTCACCTCCTGCCTGTGCGATAGCCTGGTCAGACTGCACTGACACGGCCGTGGCTGTCCCATCGCTGACGGTGGCCGCGGGGAAGTAAGCGAATCGCGTCTCTCCTCCGACCGTCTCCCCGCCCGGACTGCCTCCATTACTGAAGGGGTTCTGGATCACAGCCTGGCAAAGGTCAACGACAGGTCAGCCAAATGGTAAATGGACAATATATAACATAAGGTAAAGGGCTGTGTATGTCTATGGCTGCTATTATCTCCATGACAGTCAAGAATCAACAGTGTGTTTGTTCCCTCACCTGAGCCACGGCCTGAGGGGCTCCGGTAAACGCCGCAGTAGAGACGACGCTCACGGCTCCCGACCCGTCAGTCGTCGCTTCTAACTGATCTTCTGTCAACTGGACCACGCGATAGGTCACCTGAGAGCAGAGGGCAGGAGGTTAAAACATAATAAATAAAATGAAAAAGGGACGTTTACACTGGACAAACGTTCCTTAGATGGGGTTTTTTTTATAAGGTTTTTGCTTTATTAGACTGTTTTGAAAGACAGACATGCAAAGAACCAACCATGGGTGGATTTGAGCGGGGTCTGCTACGTTGAGGACTGAGCCTCTAGGCCTAGGGGGACGCTCTACCCATGAGCGCCCCCCAGGTGTGTAGGTTTTAATAAAGACACTCATAATGAAACAAGGGCTGTTTAAAGAGGACCTATTATACTACTTTTCTGGTCTTAATTTCTTGTTTTACACTGCTATAGAGCAACCTGACACGAATCACATCACAAAAAACTATGTAGATTTTCGGGAAGCTTTTTCTCTTATTTTGGCGATCCAGCACGTCCTGTCAACACTTGAGTGTGTGTGCTTCGGCAATCTCCGCTCCCTCCGCCTGTGCATCGGCCATCTCCGCTACCCCCCCCCCCCTCCTGCAAACCCCACTCCGTTGTGATTGGTTACCTTCCTTCCGGAACACTTTCAGTGGCGGGAAGCGCGAGCATTGACCTATAAGGGCGCGAGGCAGACGCGAGGCAGACGCGAACAGGGAAGTGACAGCATTACCATACATGGAAACATCCGCGTGGTGAAGTCACGAAGTTTTATGCGACGGCACGAATTATGAAAGGGTAGACCGCTTTGAACACGTGACTTCTCGACTGGCTAGAATAGTGTTTAGTGCTCGGCACAGACACCCCAGACGGTCAGCAGGGAATACGTCGAAATGCATGTAAGTCATTATTTGATAATTTAGTATGGTTAAGCATGACTATGAATCATCATAACAACGTTTATAGGTCATAAAAGTCAAAAAGCATCATAGGTCCTCTTTAACCAAAAATGTTCTTATCTACAAATGGGGGTCCCAGAAAAAAAAGTTTGGGAACCACCGTGTTAGCTGAACCCTTCTGACGACCAGTGAATGTCTGATCATAGCTGAGCATCCATAACTACATGACAGTTATAAAGCTTATCAATAACTCACAAACACTGGCTGCTGTTGTAGAAGTCAGAATAGTTTCTCGGTGCTCACCTGTCCTCCACTGTTCTCTGTTCTGAACTGGTACTGCACATTGTGTTCAGCGAAGGCCTGCGGGACGCCTGTGATGGTCACTGCAGTCTGCTCCTCCCCCACCGCCTCGGCTGCTGCAGAGTACAGGGCAACACACACACACACACACACACACACACAGGTCAATACACACCGAGGGCAACACACACACAGAGGTCAACACACAGAGGTCCAAGTGATTTACATCTGTCACGGTGCACCCAGAGACACAACCATTAACTAAACAGATGTGAGAACGGATGCCTTACTGCAGACGGTGACTTACTACAAACATGCAAATATTGAGCTTGAAGGTTTTAAAAGGTGCAGTGTGTAATATCTGAATGTTTAGTGGGATCTAGTGATGAAGTTCTAGAATGCAAAACTCCCTGGGAAACCCCACCACTTTCTAATAATAACAGAAGCTACGGTGGCCTTCAAGGACAAGAAGCTAGTGGCTAAAGAAGGCATCATCCACCACTGCCTCAAGTCTTTTCCACAATAGCAAGTGATGAAGTGAATATGTATTTAGTTATTTATTCCAAATTATTTAAAAACATACTTGGGGATATTTTATCTAGGCTAAATCTTTTCTGAAAAATGTGTTTATGCCTGTCAACCTTTTTTTTTCAATTTCCTTTTGTTTTCTTTTTACTTGTTGGGAGTAAATACATTTCCAATTCCACGTGTCAGGATGAGAAGAAACGAGGGTCGCACCTTCCTGTAACTGCACCACCTCTTCCGTTTCCTGTTTGTCGTGACTGAAAACAAAAAGAGAACAACAGTGGGTCAAATACAAGCTGAACACAACACAATGTACACATACGATCAATAGTTATCAACGGATTTGATGCGTACAATTGCTCTCATGAACAGTTTTGGCAGAAGGGCGCCCCCGGTGGCCACATGAGGAAGTGATTATACACATAAATAAAGTAATGCATTATATTTTGACAGCAACGTTTTTTTTTTGCTAATTTCATTAGGAAAAATGCAATTATTTGATAATTAAAACACCCAAAGTCTGAGTAGTCACATTTGATGCACGAAGCAAGACACACTTGAGATATATCCTGAATATAACACTCCTAACACCACCCCCCTCCTACTTTAAATTTTAAATAATAAAAATACTTCAAGGCTTCAAGTCCAGTTACTGCAGAAAGCAAATGAATGTCACCCTTAAAAACAGTAACGATTTGCTTCAGTGGATTTTTATTCTTTGGCAGTAGATAAACCAATAATATTGATGTTTTAGATTGGTAGAAAAGGGCGCACAGTTTACTGCTATTAATCTGCTCCATGGATAACGAAAGCTGCACAGTCACTAACTCAAGTACAGTAAAACCACAAACGAAACATTGCACGTGCACCAGTATTAAAACTACATGCATATCACTAAAGTATGAACACAGCGTTGTTGCAAAGGATAGAAAAGGCTTTATATAGGCCCGCGGTGTTGGGTGCCATGACAGAGCAGGAAGGGAGTAGCAAGCCGCTCACCTCGCCGAAGTGTCCAAACCTTGCTCCAGCATATCCATGGAAGGTTTGACGGCGTGTGTGTGTGTGTAAAAAAAAAAAAACGCCGATATTCAACGGCACTGATTTACGGAGAGATGGAAGCGCTGATCACGGGGACAAACACACGGGTCATGTGAGGAAGACAGTCCAGGACACGTGAGGCACCGAGCGGGCAAGAAGCTAAAATGGAGGCCGCTGCCGAGAAGGACGGACGCTGGTGGTGGCGGCGTCTGCGTCTGTGCGGGAAATGGAAAGAAGAAGAAAAAAGAAAAAAAATACTCTCTGGGTGTTTACGCTGCTTAACGGAGGCTATGGGTCGCCTGTGTGCGGGGTTACGATCGGTTAAATATCCAAGATTAACCTCTGGATGGACCCGATAGACCAAGATTTCCTAGTTAAATTCGCTCGGAATATTTTTTTTTTGTCCTTGGTTGCCTTTTTTTGTGTTGCTCTGGGGCGCACAGCTGCTTGTATCCGCGCAAAACTGCGGGCTGCGACATGCGCTCAATAAGATATGGAGTGGATTCGTTACTAAGCGTCGAAAATAAGATTAATTCGTGTTACTGTAATAATTGCTTTGTGTGGGTCAAGATTTCAGATATTGTCACATACTATTCACGTGACTCCTATGATGTAGCCTAAACAGTTTGCTGCTTTAGAAGTGGATTATCGGCTCTGATCCGCGTTTATTCTTGGATTAAAACTTATATTATACTTGTATTATAATCCTTGGAAACAATGCTATAGGCCTATATTTCTTCCAGGCAATCATATCCAAGTGTAGGCTACAGTATTAGTTTTGTAAACCGCTGACAAAGCAGCTCTTTCACTGCACTTTTTTTTAGGTCCATGTGTGTTGCCCAGGTGACCGCAGAGATCCAATCCGGGTTTTCCCTCAAACCACATGACAGAAATCCTTCACGTCGTTTAATCTACAGACAGAGGCACGGAGCTCTTTCTCTCTCACTGACGCTTCTCATAATTCACCGTTTTTATGATCAAAATCAAGACACGCGTTGTTGTGTAGAAGAGATCATGTTTTCTTGTTGCAGTCGGTGGCAGTGAAATCCATCCGATTGTTGCATGTTGCCTAGGCGACGGTGTAGATCTGTCTGTGTTGCAGCAAATAGCCTAGTCCAACCATGACTGAGGTCATTACTCGTCCCTCCCCCTTTAAAATGTTTAATTACACTCACACATTTAAGTTTTTATTTATTTTTTTAATAAACACCCTTGTCCTATTGTCGTTTTCATTCGACGACAGTTAGATCTGTCTGCGCATGACGTACATTCACTGGAGAGCTGCATGGCGAACTGAGAACTCACAGCTTAATAATTTAAGGAATGGGACTGAATAGGAAGTTATATGCACATCAGAAAACAACATAAAGAAGTAGGCCTAGTTTAATTTGGTTTAAAATCCTCAACATCTTAATAAAATATAGGCCTATATTTTTTTAAACTAGCCTGGGCTACTACAAGACTACAACTGCAGCAATAAACAATTCTATCATTTAGCCTATAAACCATTTCAGGCATGCAAGCCACATTCAAATTTAAACAGTTGTTCCAGGACTGTAACATCAAATAAATAAGTTAATTCCCTAATTTAAGCTTCCTTTTTTATAGGCAATCTTGTTTGAAAAAAATAATGTATTGTGCTACTTAATGTTTATTTTGTGTTTGGATTAGTCTTGCGATGTTCAATAAAATGTACAAACAAAGTAATAAAAACATTATTTTAAACGAACAATGGTGCCCCTGACCAAGGAGTTTAAGACACTGACTCAATTTCACATGGTATAAATCCACCTCATTCCCCACGTGTTTACACATCTCATTTCCCATCTGGTTTGTCTCAATCAATTCATAAAATGCCCTTAAAAATGTAAAACTTACAGATGTCTACAGTAAAGCCGAAATCCCTCCCATGTCTTGTTTACACTGATGGAAAAGTCACAAGCACATAGAGATGAGAGGCAACGATCAAAACACACTTCTACAACAGCAGGGCCCAACATATCCACTAACACGTTTTAATAATTCATTGTGGTGTTTCTAAAAAATGCCTCTGGATTAAGCTGGATAAATGGTGGTATCCATTGCAAAGTTTGCACACACACACTCACACACACACACATACAATACATTCCGGAATCCTTATTTGACCTTCTAGAACTTCGTCACATCAAGTTTTCCCCGTTTTTATTTTTTCCCCAGTGAGTGGAAAACATAACCACACGTATAATCAGAACCATGAGGATTTGTTCCAAGTAGTGAAGCCACACAGATATGTTTAGTGTGAGTGTAGCACATAGACGCAGGACTTTGTTAGTTATGGAGGCACTACTAGGCTATTAAATGGAAACATAGTGATTCTGGATAATGCCTCTTGTCAAAATCACTGAATATCTCCTCATGATCCGCTACCTGCCCAAAAAAAAATCCAGTGTTAATACAACTACTGTATAGGATACGGTGGGCCCCCTTTGTATTCTTAGTTTTTACATACCTGTTTATAGAGCCTAAGCTGTGTATTAACATCAGATGTTTTAATTGAAAAACAAGGACCATTTCAAGATGGTGTTTTTTGTCATTTTCTGTAGACAACAGCAGCAGTCGGTTGAAATGTCTTTCTTCAGGTTCCCTTCAACAATGCAACAGGAAAGAAGAAAAGAAAGAGAAACACACAAGTTAAAGGGTCACCTGACACTTAAAAAACCCACAATAAAAGTGAAAAAATCTTGCAAAAGTCATAAGTAAATATAAAATTAAAACAAAAAAAAAAGTTAAGTTGCGGAGGAGCTAGAGACAAGCTGGCCATCTACGGCGCCATTTTGATCATTCAGATTATGTTGTCGAGGCACTGGCCGCAGCATGTATAAAAACTCCAGAACTGTATTTAATAGTTAAAAACATCTCAACATCTTGTATAACTTGTTCATTTTAACTTCATGGTGAAATTTGAGTTGTGTGGTTTATGTCAAACTAAGTAAAAAAAAAAAACTCTCTCCGGGCGACAGATCTGCTCTAAAGTATCCCTTGTTGTATCACATGGCATTTGGAGGCTCTTTGAGGAGAGGCTGACTCATTCATTCAGACTGCACACCCATTGCAGAGAGAGAGAGGGAGGGAGAGGGAGGGGGGAGAGAGAGAGAGAGGGAGGGAGGGATGGAGAGGGAGGGATGGATGGAGAGGGAAATAGAGAGAGAGAGAGATGGGGAGGGAGAGAAAGAAAGAAAGAAAGAGAGAGAGAAAGAAAGAGAGGGAGAGGAAGAGAGAGAGAGAGAGAGGAACAACCAACCAAGAAGTGCCAAACTTGAGGCCAACCTCTCCTCTCCTCCCATCTCATTCTTTCCTACATGGCATTGGGCACGCCGATGGGTCTGCAGACAGCGCAGTAACAGACTGAGCAGGGCTGAGGAACCAACAGGGACACTCACAAGAAGATCACAAGATATCCAAGAAAATCAACATTTTAAAGTTTACGAAATATATCCTCGTGGAAGAGTTCTTCAGTTCTTGACTTAAAAAGGTAAAAAATCTTTGGTTCAACGTTGGCATCTTTTGAGCAGGGACATTACTTTGGGTTTTGGGTGGAGTAGGTGACCCCTCCCATGTCTTTTGATTAATTATAGCCCAAGCCTTAAGCCTTTGACTATTGTTTGTTTTAAGCCATTACACTCAAAGGAGTTGGATAGAGCGGTTATTGAACAGTGAATTGTTTTCTTAACAATTCTAAAGTCATTCATTTATGAATTTTTGTTTCTGATATGGAAGTTTTCGATTTAAAATCTACTTTTACAGAGGAATTAAGCTTGTTTTTAATAATCGCTGTCTGATTTTATTTGAATTATTACAGTATGTTGAATGTAGATTTGTTGACTGAGCAACATGGCCAACTATCCCCATCCTCTCATATAAAGTCATCTGTTTGCACTATGTTTACAGTGAAAAGCCAGTATTTGCAAATGAACATAAAAAACCTGGATTGTCTGGATTTGAATTGACTTAAAGGTGCTACGAGGAACTTTTTAATATTTCTGAAACAGTGTAATTTTTCCTCTGATGATCATAAATTACACGTAACAGCAAACAAGACCATCTGTTGAAATAATGCTATTTTTATAGTTTTTATTAATGCCTTTGCCATGGGTATCACCCAGGAACAACAGCTGGTGTAGTAAAAACACTACCGCTTTTGTCCAGAGGGGGTGCAAGAATTGACAAAAACTTAAAATTCCTCTGAGCACCTTTATCAGTGATAAAAATGTTGAATGATGATTTGATTTCCCCACCCTCATATGTAAAGTCCTCTATTTGCACTATTTAATACAGGCATACAAAGCCGGTATTTGCAAATCTCCACAAGATTAAAAAATCTATTTATCAAGCCTGAATAAACAGAATAATTAAGTTGATTATAATAACCATGCCTTCCTTTTTTCTGTCAAAGATAACGGATATCAGGAAACAATGGCGACACCAAAGAACACTCCTAGAGGTGCGGCAGCGAGCACGCCGCTCTCCCCGAACCGCATCACGCGCCTGCAGGAGAAGGACGACCTGTGTAACCTTAACGACCGTCTGGCCGTCTACATCGACAAGGTGCGTTACCTGGAGAACGAGAACGCCGGGCTGCGCGTGCGTATCACCGAGTCGGAGACGGAGGTGAGCCGCGAGCTGACGGGGCTGAAGGCGGCGTACGAGACCGAGCTCGCCGACGCACGACAGACCCTGGACTCTGTGGCCAAGGAGAGGGCGCGTCTGCAGCTGGAGCTAGGCAAGCACCGAGAGGACTTCAAGGAGCTCAAAGCAAGGTGGGTCACATGTAGGTCATAGTCTATGGTCATTGCAAATTGAGGCCATATCAACACTTAAATTTGGTGCTCCGAGAAACTTTGGTGTTAATTCTAGTGGCCCCTTTGGACAAAAGCGGTAGTGTTTTTACTATGCCAGCTGTTGTTCCTGGGTGAGCGTACCTATGACAAAGGTATTAGGAAAAATGTCAAAGTTCCTCGTAGCACCATTAAACGGTTTTAAAAAAATGCGTTTTCACATAACTTCTATACACACAACTATTTTTTAGAATATCTCTCTGTACACACGACATTGCAGTAGGTGGCGATAATGTGTCAAGTCTAACACCATAGAAGAACATTGTGAGCCTGGGAATAGAACGTCTTCTTGAGCCAGGGTGGCACATGCTCAGCTCAGTAGAGTAAACAGCAATTGCCATGCGCAAATTGAGGTCATGTCCCCGTGTACGTTTGGACATATCCTAAATCTAGATCTGGCAGAATTTTCTAAAGTTTTTCCTAAGAATGTTGTGGAGGGATGGTGCAAGCAAGTGGAGAAAAAGCGGAATATTTTGAAGTGGTTTTTGAGGGCATATATGAGGGTTGGATTGGGGTGTGATAGGGGTTTCTCATCCCGTTTTAGGCCCTAAAATTCTTAACAGCACCCCTGTGAATTTGTTAGAGGTAGTTTATTCACAATAAAGCAAGACTGTGCACATTTCAAAAGACAAAATAACATCCATAATATTCTTACAAATGAAAAGCTGAGTTTGTCAGCAATAAAATGCTCCTTTTTATCAATACACTCACTATGTTTTGCTGTTACAACCACACGTGGTCTGACTCTGGTATCATCACCGGTAGCTAATGGTGGCTAGTTTTAGCACACTCTATATCAGCCAGTGTTAAATAGACTAGCATTTAAATTAGAATAACCTTACTTTCTGATAAAGTACCTGCTATACACCTAATTATCAATACTTATTTATATATAATAAGTCATAATAAGTTATATAGGCCTATAAATAGGCCTTTAGGATTCTTTTTTACTCAGTTGTTATGGGAGAACACATTTCCAGTTGTTTATTTTCCAAGGTTAAAAAGGGTTTTGGTTCAAAATAAAACAAATCAGGCTGGTAAAGGGTTAGGGTTACCCTTTAATCAAAATGAAAAGACACTACTGATCCAAATATTTAGTTTTATCTGATGATCATAAAAGGACACACAGACAGCTGCCTTGAGGCTTTCCAAAGAAAATCCCCCTTTTCAACCAAATATTTTCTCTATTAAAATCCTCCCACTGTCCTTAAATGCACCATTCAGACGAAGAGTTTGTGTTTGTAGTGTTAATATCTGAAACATATTTGCATGTGATCCCCAGCAGCAGATCACAGTTACTCATAAGCTCCTAATAGCCGAATGCCTTCATACGTCTTGCTGACACCGGTGGGCCACTCCCTAGTTCTAGCACAGCCTCCTCATTGCTCAGTGCTCACTTCACTTTGACGTTCTGACTTCCACTCAGATTTCTTTCCCATGCAGCCTATGCTACGTCTACAGCATGATGACTAACTCTTTCCCGAGTTTCTCCTCCTTCAGTAAAGTAATCACTATGCACACAGTACGTGGCAGTGTTTAGAAGGGGCTGCCGCTCTTGCCTCCATTATTTTTCCATAAATATTGAGACGGACGATGGCTGTTGTATGTTTGGGCAAAGCCAAGTTGTTGCTATGGCAGCTATAAACACTAACGGCTGTGGCTTGTGGCTTTACCACCAGATACGGATCTCTGTGGCCTATGAGTCATATGCGCCGAGGTCTTTCCCGATTCTCTCTCTCTCTCTCGTCCGCACTACATCCCTGTTCAGAAATAGATCAAAACTGTGTAAAGGAAACAGTAGTAATTTAGTTTTCCACTTTGGTTCTTATGTTACAAAGAGAAAATTTATGATAATTTATTTATTTAAAAATCATTTAGGAAAATTCACCTTTAAGTTATAGTGCATAACTTTTTTTCCAAAAAAAGCTCCACAAAACTCTCAGTATGGCAGCGTTTACAAACTGGTGTCGCCCCCTGACACTGGCATAGGATCATCATAAGATCCAACCAATACATGTTTCAGTTGTTGATTCAACTGCTAAGAAATAACCTGGACGTACAGCAGAAGGAATCAAATCCATGCGTGATCACCAAAGGCTTTACCTCATGTAGTTCCACAGTCAGGGTTTATTTAATTCCTCAGAATTCCTCACAGGGGAAACAGAAGTTACACACTATAGCTTTAACATCTGCATCTACATCCTTGTTAGAAAATAGCTCTTATTTGTTTCATTTAAATGTGTAAAGGAAACTATAGGAATTTAGTTTCCACTTGGGTTTTAAGTTACAAAAGGAAAATGGATGTTTTATCCAATTTCAGGAAAAAATTTAACTTAAAGCTATGGTGCGTAACTTTTTTAATACTAATTACTCATGGCGCAATATAAGTTACGCACTATAGCTTTAACATAATTTTTTTCTTTACAGGAACACCAAAAAGGAATCAGACTTGTGCGGCGCGTCACAGCGGCTGAAAGACCTGGAGGCTTTGCTGAACTCTAAAGACGCGTCCCTGACAACGGCTCTGGGAGAGAAGAGAAACCTGGAGGTGGAAAACAGGGACCTGAAGGCGCAGGTTGCCAAGGTAAACTCAGCACTCCAACTCAAACTTTTACGCGCAATTTACAACTCTGTGGAAACACATCTGGGCTCCATCTTTCTTTCTGCAGACAGTCCGCAGGCTCTCCGACTCTCAGTTTGACTCCCCCACAATCCTCTCTGTTTTATCTGGCTGTGCAATTTATTTCAATTTCGACTTCAAACTATTACGAAGATGAGATCATTGACTCTTACTTTAGATAGTGTTTTGAAGTCAGGACAAGCCTTTGAGCAAGGTCAGATTTTTTTTATTTTTTTTTACAGTAGAACTTTATTTAAGTTCAAGTCAGTCCACTGTTACAAAGACAGATTTTCCAACAAATCATTTTAAAGAAAGTTACCAAATGCATGATGTAGCCTAACTACTATTGTGTTAAATAATCTTGATTTCAATATCACTCAAAATAATCATGATTTTTGCCATAATCGAGCTGGCCTAGTTTGTGATAATAAAATATCAGCCTATCACAGGACCTTGTTATGAACCTGCTTGCCCCACTAGCTCTACATTTTATTAGTTTTTCCAGAGGAATTCTAAAAGAACAAATCCATTCATACTCTCCATCCTGCCTTAATTTCTTTTCCTCCATATTTCTGCATTGCTCTTGTACTAATATTCATTCTGCTGTTGTGTCTGTCCTCAGCTTGACACCAGTCTGGGCGATGCCAAGAAGCAGCTGCAGGACGAGATGCTGCGGAGGGTGGACGGAGAGAACCGCATCCAGACCCTCAAAGAGGAGCTCGAGTTTCAGAGGAACCTCCACTCTGAGGTCAGGCTCCGTTATTATCAATGAATCATTCTTAATAAGGGACTTTCTCCACCAAGGTTTTTTTTCAGTTATCACACCAGACCTGCCATGGTTGACTGTGCAATATTTGTATTGTTTGTTTTGAGACCACCGTTATACCTTTTTAAATTTTTATCTGATTTATTAAATGTGTAGTTTCAGAGTAAGGGGATGTGTTTACATTTACAGAGCCATCTGTTAGTTTACAAAACATATTTTCTCTTCATGTAATTCTTAGTATTGAATCAGTTTTATCGTAGTAAATCAAAACAAAGTTATTTTGAGTCACCTGGAACCAAACATCGGAGTAGAAAATGTTCGTAACCAAACTGTGGGGCCCTCCTGCTGTAAACAACAGTGAAACAGTAACTTTTCAGGAAGCTTTCTAACCTCAAATAGTGTTCCAGGGATCCAATTTTCCTGTGAGTAAAGTTTGTTTATTCAGTTATGGGAATATACCTTAGAAAATGTTCACTTCTCTGACACACCCACATTTACATAGTGCACCTTTAATTTTGTTTTTTTTATTTAAAAATTGCATTGAATTTGGGAGCTTCTATCAGAATAACATTGTACTTTGTGCATTAACAATGAGAAGATGCTGATTCTTCTGTGTATTTCTACGATATTTATGGAGTGATATTGACTTTGTTGATATATTCTCCAAAGGAGTTGCGTGAGACGAAGCGGCGTCATGAGTCTCGCATGGTGGAGATGGACAGCGGGCACCAGCAGGACTTTGAGAGCAAACTGGCTGAGGCGCTGGTGGAGATGCGTCAGCAGCACGAACTGCAGATAAAAATGTACAAGGACGAGATCGAGAAGACCTACAACTCCAAGGTAGACATTATATTAATCAGGTGTTGGTAAAAGTGGTAGGATGTGCCTAAAAGAAAGAGGGGCCAACCAGTAACCATGAGGTCTCTGGTTCGATCCCCGGCATCGGACAGGAGGGTGTTAGTAGTAAAACTAGTGGTGGCTGGTATTACATCTACAGTGCCCACTATCTCTACCATTGTGTCCTTGAACAAGACACTTAACCCCAACCTGCTCCAGGGGCGCTGTACTATGGCTGACCCTGCGCTCTGACCCCCTCTGGAGTGTTGTCACTTGAGCGGGGATATGTGATACCAACGAAACATAATTTTTTCAATTTTCTTTTCTTAAAGTGTCTTTAAGTAGTGTCTTTAAGTACCTTGAAAAGCGCTATACAATTTTTTTTATATTATTAAACTAATAAATTCAGTAAGTATTAGCCACATTTTTTTTGAAATAACACAATACTAAAAGCCAAACTAAAAAGACTGGGTTCTTAGTTTGTGTTTTAAATTGTCAATATAAACAAACATGACGCTAGAAGTGAAGTTGTTTTCTCTTGTGGTCTTCAGTAGAAAGTTAAAATGGCAGTAACATGGCAACCAGCACAGAATAAACACCCATGACATCATCACAAATGAACGTGTTTGTTTATGAAATGTTTATGTGGTGACAGTTTTAATTGGCATCTCGATTCTCGCCTCTTTCACACTCTGGTGCAATGTTACTTAACAATTGTATTAATTATTCCTTCTTGTTTGTTTTTCTTTGTGTCAGTTGGATAATGCCCGTCAGTCGGCGGACAGAAGCAGCAACCTGGTGGGAGCGGCTCACGAGGAACTTCAACAGACACGAGTCCGTCTGGAGTCCATGTCCTCGCAGCTCAGCCAACTGCAGAAACAGGTGACACACACATACAGGGTCATATGCAAATTATGCTGCTTGTATGTTTGCATCATTATGAGCATGAATTATGTGACGTTTTCCCCAATTCTAAAGATAACTTGCTTTAATGATGCAATCTGTTTATCCATTTACAGGAATTACATTTATAAAAATAGTTGTGACCTTAACTTTTTTTTTTTATTTCTTTTTTTATATAGGCTATAGGGGAAGGTGGGGTGATTTGTGCATTTTGGAAGTTGCAAAACCCCTTGTTTCTAGAAAACCGTGGAAGAAATTGGAAATGTGACCACATATTTAAGAAGAGCCATCCATTTGACTCATCCTGTAAAGAAGGGAGACACAAGGAATAAGATATAAGCACATTTAAGCTCAAAAAACTGTGTTTTGCCTTTCAAAGTAAAATTTCCATGATCAAGGTTTTTTGATTATTGTGTCTGAACAATTATAGACACGTTTGAAAACATTTGACACATGTTTTAGTGCTTTGGTATGCTACACTTTGAGTCTATATAGTTAGCACAATGTCAACCCTAAATTGCTGCATCATGCCTATTATCCAAAATTCTGGGGATGGGGTGATTTGTGCGCAAGGGCCTGGGTGAGTTATAAGTAAGTAAGTAAGTAAAATGTATTTATAAAAGCACATTTATGACAGTTTGCACTGTCCAAAGTGCTGTACATAGTGCATTCAGTAGGTAAACAATGAAGGTAAAATAACAATAACCAAAATAAAAGACGTAAAGCCCATACATCCACATAAACACAGATAGTAGTGCAGAGGTAAGTAAGTAGTGCAGAGGTTAATGGGGAGGAAACACCAGGGTGTACATATGGGTTTTGAGCCTTGATTTAAAGGCAGAAATGTAGGGGGAATCACATTTGTCAGGTGGCAGTTGGTTCCACAAGCACGGAGCAACTAGTGCAAAGTACATTTCTGAGAGTTGTGCCAGTGGCATGGCTGTATACGCTGGTCACCAAAAGAAAGTGATAGTCGACAGTAGCTCAGGAGAGAGTGACATCTCAATTCCACTTAACGACACCACTGATGAGAGTTCAGATGGCCAGAAAGATGATGATGGTGACTTTGTCATTGTGACACAATGACGCACAAATCACCCCACGTAGTGGGGTGATTTGTGCGACAAGACAACTTTTTTTCCGAAAGCTATATTTCTTAAACAGTTTATTCCAGATCCAAAGTTTTTATTGCCAGGGATGCACAACATCCTGAAATATATGTACATATTTGAGTTGGAGACATAACTGTCAAGGCCTCACTTTAAAATCACTTTGAGTAAAAAGTTGCACAAATCACCCCACCTTCCCCTATATATATTTTGGGAACAAAATAACCACTATTTTCCCGATTTTATGGCTGAGCTTAACAAACCTAATGTACAGCATAATAGCCATTATGTGGCCTAAGTGTCACTCAGACCTTATCTTCATTCAGGTTATTTAAAAATTTGTGTTGTACGTTTTTATTTTTGTGTGGTTAGAGGTCGTCCAAGTCACTGCCACTAACTCAAACCTAATAATAACTCCTCTGTGTCTGTGTAACTCGTCTCCAGCTTGCGTCCCGCGAGGCGAAGATCCGGGAGCTGGAGGACGCCCTGTCTCGAGAGCGGGACAACAGTCGTCGGCTGCTGGGGGAGAAGGAGCGGGAGATGGCCCACATCAGGCAGCAGATGCAGCTGCAGCTGGACGAGTACCAGGAGCTGCTGGACGTCAAACTGGCTCTGGACATGGAGATCTGCGCCTACCGCAAGCTGCTGGAGGGAGAGGAGCAGAGGTAAAGTCAAAAGTCACAGTCAAAATTATTTCTATAGCAAACAACATCAGTCGACCAAAGTGCTGTACAACATTCAATACAAAATAACGTATAAGATACATGAAAAAAAAATTAGGAGTGTCAAAGTCTCAACTTACGTATGGTGGACTAAGTTTTGGTCTCATAATGAGGTTATGTATGTTGTAAATGATTGGATTCCTTTGTGACTTTCTATTCTTTTCTGCACATGTGACATCTATTGCATGATGTCTGTCCTGGGAGAGGGATCCCTTCCTCTGTCACTCTTCACTGAGATTTCTCAATTTTTTTAAATCCTCTAAATAAAAGGGTTTTTCACTGGGAGTTTTTTGTTAGTAGAAATAAGGGTCTATAGGTGAAGGGTGTCATACTGTACGGAATGTCAAGCCCACTGAGGCAAATGTCTATTTGTGAAATTGGGCAAAGTGGCAACAAGTTTATGTCTTAAAATAAGAATTTTGGAATCATTAAAGGTGCACTATGCAGTTTCAGTGGAAGGTCGATTTGCTTATATTTTTAGAGCCTGCAGTTAGTTTACAAAACAGATTTTCAGTGTAATTCTCAGTATTGAATAATTCTATCATCATAAATCCAAACAAATTTATTTTGAAGTTGTTTAAGGTCCACACAATGATGCCACTTTTGGATGTAATGTTGGAATATATAATTGCAACTTCTGGAATTTCCATGCTTCTTCTTCTAAAGAAGCATGGAAAAGTTTTGTCCATTAAAATGGACGCTGGATTTTTCTTCTCCGTCATTCCTACTTATTTGCGTCACACACTTTTATACCCAACTTAATTTTTTTTGTTTCCATTTTATTTTTTGAATTGCGACGCTGCAGTTCTACATAGTTCCATTACAAAGAAAGCAAATGATGTCCTGCACAGAGAGTTTATAGCTTTCACTAATTTTCAACCCTTGTCCCTATTTGGGCGACTGAACAACATACTTCATCAACATACAGTACAAAGCCTTCATTGATCAACATATTAAAACCATAGTACAATAGAATACAATAGAATACACATACATCAACACACATACGGTACTATATCATCACATTAGAAAACACTTTAATCTCTATGCAACGAAAGTAAGCTAAAAATGGGTACAGACTTTGCTTTTAGCCATTTTTGTTGTGAACAACTTTTTATGTGGTATTAATTTGATTTCAGTGAGTAAAGTGTTCCAGACTTGACAGCCCTTTAATTAAACATCATCCCGTTCCCCCCTTGCAGGCTGCGTCTGTCCCCCAGCCCCCCTCCCACCAAAGCAACAGGAAGTCGTTCCTCTGCTTCGGGCGGGGCGCTCTCTCGCTCGGCGCACTACTCCAGCCCGGCCCAGGGCACGCCGGCCAAGAGGCGTCGCCCCAACGACACAGACAGCGAGGCCTCCAGCTTCACGGGCGGCGCTCTGGCCCGCACACGCATCACCCAGCAGGCCTCAGCCAGCGGGAGGGTCACTGTGGATGAGGTGGACCTGGACGGGAAGTATGTCAGACTCAGCAACAAGGCAGATGAGGTGAGAAGATTATTATACAAAATGGGAAAATGTTATTATAAAATGTAATAATAAATTATACATTAAATTGAATCCATTTAATTTTATTACATTTAATCAAATTTAATAATATTATATGAGGAGAATTTTCTGTTTTCTTCTTGTTTATGTTTTTATTTTATTTTATTATATGCGCTCTGAGCATATTATACGTTTAGTTTTTTCCCCCAACCATCTGGAAGGTGTATTCCCTAAACTATTTCTATGTACACTTTCAATTTCTTCAGTTTACTGCATATTGCACATATTGTAAATAATGTTTGACATCATTTGATACTATACAAAATCACCGCTGATTATTTCTTCTCTCCATCCATCAGGATCAGAATCTGGGGAACTGGCAGGTGAAGCGGCAGGTTGGGTCCGCTGTCGCCATCGTCTTCAAGTTCCCGGTGAAGTTCACCTTGAAGGCCGGCCAGAGGGTCACGGTGAGTTTACATATTTTCATTAGTATACATCTCCGGAAAAAAATAAGAGACCACTCCAAAATGTTCAGTGTCTCTCGTTTGACTATTTATAGGCATATGTTTGAGTAGAATGAACATTTCGGTTTTATAATATAAACTACTGACAACATTTCTATCAAATTCCAATACAATTTTTGTCATTAAGAGCATTTCCAATAAGTAATGTAGAGATGAAAATTTAAGAAAAATTCAGACTGGTCTCTTAATTTCTTCCGGAGCTGTATATACTAATATATAGGCTACAGTTCAGTAAGTATATTCTATGGAAAAAGATAGTCACTTGACACAAAGACGTAAAGGTGCACTTTGTAACTTTGGATGCGTCACGGACAAATAAACAAACCTCACCACCATAATGTGCCTTTTGCCCCATTATCAGATCTGGGCCTCTGGAGCTGGCGGGACCCACAGTCCTCCCTCTGACCTGGTGTGGAAGACTCAGCCATCCTGGGGCACCGGAGACCTGTTTGTGACCACCCTGATCAGCGCCAATGGAGAGGTATTTGAAATCTATCTGCCACTAAAACCTCTTGTACTTGATATACACTTTATATGTTTTTCTAATGTTTCACTATGGCCAGAGAGCTGATGTCATGTTCTACGCACTGAGCTTTGAAGTGTCAGAATTGAGCAATGAACGAATAATGAATGAGTAAATTAAAAAAACCCTTTAATATCATAATACTTTTTCTTCCAGGACATGGCGATGAGGAAAGTCACCCGCACACAGTTTGAAGAAGAAGATGACGACATGGTGAGAGAAACTGTATGGATAACATACAACATATATAAACACATAACAGAACTCTGCAGAACCAAAGGCAGTTAGCAGCATCCTACAAACCTTATAATGCTCCCTGTGCTAATTTTCAAAATAAAACAATCTAAATATTTTTTGGCTTCTCCCCTCTATTTAATATTCATACTGAATCTGTGGGAGGGGCGCTCGTGGTGTAGTGTATAGAGCGCCCACCCCTCCATAAAAGCTCAGTCCTCGCATCAGACCGGTTAAAATCTGACCCAGGTCTCTGCATTTCATTCCCCTCTCTGCCCCATTTCATCTCTGTCTTTCTGCACTGTCAATAATAATAATAATAATAATAATAATAATAATAATAATAATAATAATAATAATATGTTTAATTTATATAGCGCTTTTTCTCACACTCAAAGCACTTAAATAATAAAATTAAAATAATAATAATAATTTAATAAAACCTTGAAAAGCCAAAAAAAATTATCTAAAAAAAAGTACTAAAATACTGAGCCTGTGTCTTTGCACCAGCAGGTTGCTCACAGCACCTGTGGGGACAGCGAGTATAACCTGCGGAGCCGGACGGTGGTGTGTGGATCCTGTGGACTTCCTAACGACAAATCCACCAACAACTGCTCCGTGTCCTCGGCCTCGCGCTCCTACCGCAGCGGAGGCCTGTCCGAGGGTTTACTGCCACACTCCTACGTGTTCAGCGCCAGCACCCCTCGCAAGGTGGGACACACACACACACATACAGACACACACGCACACACACACACACACACACACACACTCTGAAAACGGTTATTTTTATAAAACTTAAAGGTGCTATGAGGAACTTTTAAATATTTCTTAAACTAATTTTTCCTCTGATGATCATAAATGAAAAAGCAAACCAGACCATCAGTGCAAAGAATGCTCTTTATATGTAGTTTTCTTAATGCCTTTGTAATGAGTATACGCTCACCCAGAAACTACAGCTGGCGTAGTAAAAACACTACCGCTTTTGTCCAAAAGGGGGTGCTAGAATTAACAGAAACTGAAAGTTCCTCGGAGCACCTTTAAAGGCCTAATCAGAAAAACAAACACTTTATTCAGCTTCTCTTAGTGCTTTTCTGTATTCAGGGATCAGAAGTTTTTATCACAATTTATTTCTATTATATTTGTGTGTGATAATAATAGTTCATTTGTTTTCTTGTTTTAGGCTGGAACCAGGATGGAGAGCTGTCCAATCATGTGAGCCTGTGGGATCCACGACTAAACACTTCAACACTATTAGTTTTTTAGTTCTTTAGTTACTAGTTGTAGTTATCTAGTTCAGTTCATGTACTTTGGAATACTTTTCAAGATATTGTATGCAATAAAACTTTGTACCTGCTTTTTTATAATGTACATAGGCATGCTTTGAAGTATTTTCTTGAAGTATATTTGTATGGGCGACATCAAGGCATTCATTGAAATTATTTTGACCTTGCTTCAACATAGCATTATACAATATTAACCCAAATTTGTTCTTAAATCCTTGTTTACTGGTAAACAATAAAAGTTGGTGATATCCACATTAAAATAATATGTTCTTGTGATATTGATAATGTAATTTTGTGCTCAATTATTTTGAAAAATATGTTTGTATCGAAAGGATATTTTCCCCTGCAGTTAAAGTAAATTGATTCCGTCCTTGCAACAGATCTACAAAATAATGTGTATTTTTGCTGATATCAATAAAATTGTTTTCAGAATTCTGCTATATTTGTCTTTTTCAACCATAATAATGTGTCTTATCATAACATATAAATAATATAATGGACATCATATTTAAATTCTCTGGTTAAACCCATTTAATCTGTTAGTAGTTTACTTTACCTGGATGTTCTTTTAACTGGATATTCATGCAAGCTCAATACAGCTGAGTTGAATATTTTCTAAATATAGCCTCTTGTCTTTTACAATATATTTAATATTTGTTTAATGTGTCTATAGAGATGATAAGGTATTTTTATTCATCAATTCATCTATCTATCTATCTATTTATCTATCTATCTATCTGTCTATCTATCTGTCTATCTATCTATCTGCCTATCTATCTATCTATCTATCTATCTATCTATCTATCTATCTATCCATCTATCCATCCATCCATCTATTCTCATGGTTTAGTATTTACTATTTACAGATTATTCAATCTGAAATAACACGTGTAAATATTTATTTTGATAACTAATTTTCCACATCTAGTGTAGACCGGACTTTTATGTTGAAATCAAAAGCTGTTTCTACCCCGGAAGTGGGTGAAGTCATTGGCCTGCCAGTGTTGCTGCTGCAGCTGCACTCGCCTCTGTACCATTGATTTACCTGTACGTTGTTATTTACCTGTAAGTTGTGTCGCTGCATTGTGTAAACAGGACAAACGTGCACGTGCAAGTGGTTTTCAGGGAAGCGCTCGTTAACAGTTGGTGAGTTTTTGTTAACAGTTTGTCGCGAGGTCATGCTAAAAGCTAATGCTAAAAACTAACAACTCCACAACAAACTTCACACACAAACTGACACTCAACACACCGCTTTAATTAACGTACTAACTCTATGTCCAGATAATATTAAGCACATGAAGTGGTGCACAATCACTCACTGAATGCTAATATAATGTTAACAAGTAGTGCTTCATTTAGTAGCTTTGTTTTTATGTCCTCGTTTTGTGGCATGCTGCTTATAATTTAATTCACTTTTTTTTTTTCATTTTGAAAATAGACTGTAGAATTTTTAACTGACTTTAGTGACTTGAGAAAGCTGTCACTAATGAACTGAGTCCTTTATTGTTTTTATTTATTTAAATATCGAATGGCCTCAAGTGGGCGCTACATCTTTCCATTCATCCATTCATCCCTAAATCCTCAACCTGTCAACATTGTATTCCCCACAATAAAAATAAAAAAAGTTGGATCGTTTTTCACTAAAAGAAAAAAATAGATGTGTATCCTATCTGTGATGCAACAATTTAAAAAAAGTTCAAGCAATCCAATTAAATGTAATTATCGTCCTATACCTCAACTTTTCTTCCCAGACAAAACAATTTGACCCCAGACACTGGGACATAGTAATGCTTTCAATTATTTTCTGACACTTAATAAATAAAGTGATTATTATAAAAAAATAAGTGAAATAATTAGTTCTTAATATTAAGATCGGCTCAGAATTATTCAGTTTGATCACTTTGCCATTATCAAAAGATTAGATATGTGTTATAAAAATGCAGAAAAAGCAATTTACTTTCCCATCGAGATCATTGTCTCATTTCTTCCTATGAAGCGTTGTGTTGCCCTAGCAGCTAGAACGTGATGATGGATGTTACTGGCCTAATGGGACAGCGGGTAGCTGAGTAAACAGTCTGCAGGTGGGGCGAGGGAGAGAGGAACACACAGAGAAAATGCATTTGAGCTTGTGAGAGCAATGCAGCTGGTGTAGGAGGCCGCAGCGTCAGCACACTGAACCGCACAGCTTCCATTAGTGGCAAGAAATATACATCCGACCATTCCACACCTGAACCGCAGATTGTTTGTTTTGGTCTTGGCTCTGCTGTTTCACTTATATCAGTGCATTAAAGGTGCAGTGTGTAATAGGTGAACTACTTGAAGCCCCTATATGGCCAATATTAAGCCCAGACAATTTTTATAAACAAAATATCATATATAGGCATATGAGATAAGGCTTGGTTGCTGAAAGTTGCATGTTGAACAATTTTGAGTGATTAGCATATGCTCATTTTTGTCACAGGATCGATATTAAAGGTACAGTACGTAGTTTTGGTCTATTGTTGTGTTCCAGGACCCAGCTGGATGTTCAGGGTTCGCGCTCTGTTGGGGATCGGCTTCCTGGTGACATCACGGGCCCCGGCGGTCCTCGCTCAGACATGCCCGCTGTCCGCTGCCGCTAGCAACCACAAGAACGGCTGTTTGAGTAGCAGACCCGCCTCCACCATGGCTCACACAATCAAATATCTCGGGTAGGGATTTGACTCTTGTAAAGCACTTTGAATGGCCTTGTGTCTGAATTGTGCTGTATAAATAAACTTGCCTTGTCTCTTGTGTACACAAAGCTGTAAAGACATTCAGAGGCTGTAAAGGTTTTAAGACATTAGAATATAATGGGTAATATTTGTATTTGTAATTTAAAAAAAAGTGATTAAAATTGATGTGTCATATAATATTCTAACATTTTAAGATACTGGATTTTGATTTACATGCAGGCCTTAAAGTATTTCACGTTGTGTAATGAATCTATATTATATAAAAAAGGTGCTCCGAGGAACATTACAGTTTGTGGTAAGTCTTGCACCCCCTTTCGACAAAAGCGGTAGTATTTTTACCACCCAAGCTGTAGTTCCTGGGTGAGCGTACCCATGACAAAGGCATTAAGAAAAACTATATCAAAATAGCATTCTTCGCACTGATTGTCTGGTTGGTTTGCCGTTAGATGTAAATGACCATCAGAAGAAAAGTTAGTTGTTGTTGTTTCAGAAAAATTTAAAAGTTCCTTGTAGCACCTTTAAACTGAAACAGAAAAAATTAACTTTTCCATGATATTAATTTTATTTCCAATGCACTTATATAAGTGTGTGTGTGTGTGTGTGTGTGTGTGTGTGTGTGTGTGTGTGTGTGTGTGTGTGTGTGTGTGTGTGTGTGTGTGTGTGTGTGTGTGTGTGTTCTGTCCTGTTCCCCAGACAGGAGGAGGCGCAGCACATCGATGAGGAGCTGTTCAGTGAGTATGGCTTCAGCGTGGATCAGCTGATGGAACTCGCCGGCCTCAGCTGTGCCACGGCCATCGCCAGGGTGAGATGCCAGGCAGGACTCTTATTTTGAAAATAATAACTATTGATTCATATTGAAACATCACCAGTCCACAGCAATGAACAGTTTGATCTAACTGTCTGTTATAGTGTTATGATGATTTTATTAATGCACACTCCATAAGGACCTTTTAAATATTCCGCCTACTTGGTTTCTCAAATAAAATCAGAATCAACTTTATCAACTTTATTGTCATTGCACATGTTACAGAGCAACGAAATTACTTTTCAGTTTACACCCCGCCAAGAAACATAGAAAGACAGTGACCAATAACATGGGGGGACAGGAGAGTGTAACTGTCCAGCAGTATGTCAGTCAGGATTCTTATTTTGCTGCTGTAAAAAGCTGCTGTAGTTAAAATCCAGTTGTAGCGCATATTTGTATACATTTTCTCTGTCTTTTTGAACAGGCATATCCACTGACTTCCCTGGTGAAGACCCAACCGTCAGTGCTGGTGATCTGTGGACCAGGAAACAACGGAGGCGATGGGCTGGTCTGTGCTCGGCATCTCAAACTCTTTGTGAGTTTCCTTTACTAGACCACGTGACTGTTAGATAGTCTGCAGCAGTGCTGGAAAGTAACTACATATCTTATCTGAAGCAGTGTACATGTGAAGTCATTTTTTTAGTTGTGTCATGCTAACATCCTCCAAGTTTTATTCAAATTTATTTTCGTTTTTGAGCTCCGCCGTTTAATGTTACTTTCATTAAATGTAACTGACATGCCATGAGTTTTATTAAGTTAGAAAAAAACAATCCGACGTCCATTTGATACTTTACGAGTGTTGAACAGTTGTGTTTTCTTTTAATTTACCTTGGATCTAAGTCTTTAAAGGTGCTCTGAGGAACTTTCAGTTTGTGTTCATTCTTGCCCCCCCCCTTTGGACAAAAGCGTTAGTGTTTTTACAATGCCAGCTGTAGTTCCTGGATGAGCGTATATATACCCATGACAAAGGAATTAAGAAAAACTATACAAATTGCATTGTTTGCACTGATGGTCTCATTTGCTGTTACGTGTCATTTAAGATCATCAGAGGAAAAATGAGACTGTTTCAGAAATATGTAAAAGTTCCTCATAGCAGCTTTAAAGTTAAGTTTGAGGTACTTTATTTAATGGAGTATTTTTACTTCATATTATTTTATACAAGTTATTTTGTTAATTTGATTACTTTTGCTCAGTCAAATGATTTTCATGTTTTTTTCTCCTGTTGCCAGGGTTACGAGCCGGCCATCCTGTACCCCAAGAGGCCAAACAAGCCTCTGTTCCAGGGTCTGACCACACAGTGCCAGAAGATGGAGATCCCCTTCCTGTCTGAGATGCCTGAGGTTTGCTTTGTCAATACATAATGCAGCTATTGATATATCCACAGTGGTCAGGAAAATCCTTCTGTGTGTTATTGTGTTTATGAGTTGGCATTTTATTATGAAACAATCTCAGTACCATATCACACACAATTCATTTGATGTGAGAATTTCACAATGGTGCATTTTAGATTAAATGAAAATGGAATTATCCGTCTCAAACTAAATTGTTGACCAACGATGAATAATGATGCTTAGTCTGAATTAATGGCATCTCTGAAATGACACTTTTTTGAGTGAGTGTACATGTGGACTTTAATGAAAAAAGGTGGACTTTATTTTTTAGGCGATGTAAACCAAAAACTATTTTTGTGGAACATTTTATTTTGCAGGCTAAAATGATCGATGAGGCTCACACACATTAATGATAACTAAATATGCAGAGTCTGACACATTTCTTAGGTTGTTTACATTTGTACTTTGGAGGATAAAAGTAGATTGTTTTAAGGCAATGTAAATGTTAAGAAAAAAACAATTTAATGTGTGAATTATGTTTTATTTTTCAGGCTAAAATGATCAACGAGGCTTACAACCTGGTGATAGACGGCATCTTCGGCTTCAGCTTTGCGGGCGCGGTGCGGGAGCCGTTTGGTTCCATCCTAGCCGTGCTGAAGAAGACCACAGTCCCCATAGCCAGCATAGACATCCCGTCAGGTCAGACCTCACACGAGAATATGGATTTCAACCAAAATGAAACACAATGTATTCTTCTACGTAGCGGCGCACAATAATACGATGGTCCACTGCTTTTCTTGATTTTGATTGAAGATTATGCAACAATTTCGGCTTCTTACTATTTCCAATTTCTCCTGTCAATCTTGGCTCTTGTGGGACTCATAAACTGCACCTTCTTGGATACATTGCTGTTTTTCTTAAAAATTCAAACCCGGGGGAAGCTTGTGGTGTAGTGGTTAGAGCACCCCCTAATAGAGGCTCTGTCCTCAGAAGCAGCAGACCACGGGTTAGAATCCGGCTCGTGGTCGTTACCTTCTATAACCAAGATATCCTGATATGGGGTCCATTTGCATATTCACTCACAAGAACAGAAAGCCTGGGGGGACTCATGGTGTACTGGTTAGAGCACCCACCCATAGAGGTTCTGTCCTCAGAAGCAGCAGACCACAGGTTAGAATCCAGCTATGTCATTCCCCTCTGCCCCATTCCACCTCTGCCCCTCCTTTGTTACCATTTCCGTTATCACTGTTTTGTCATGGTGATCATTATTTAATGTAATTATGCACTGCAGTGTATAGATGCACAGGTGTTGTGTGGACTCCAGGAAGAATAGCTTTGGCTATGGCCTCAGCTAATGGAGATCCCAATAAAATAAAATAAATAAAATAAAATAAACCTGTCTAATAAAGTATAAAAATTCCCCAAAAATTCCCCTGAAATCTTGTTTTTGTTCTAAAGGTTGGGACGTGGAGCAGGGCAGTGCGGACGGCCTGCAGCCCGACATGCTCATCTCTCTCACGGCTCCTAAGAAGTCTGCCGCCATGTTCAGAGGACGCTACCACTACCTGGGGGGCCGCTTCGTGCCCCCGGGCCTGGAGAGGAAGTACCAACTCAACCTGCCGCAGTATCCCGGCACCGACTGTGTGCTACAACTGTAGGAGAGGGGGTGGGTTTGGTGAGAGGGTGTCACCTTTAAAGGAATAGTGCAACACTTCCAATGGCACTTGATGAATTAGGAATGAAGATCCAGGCACTTTGCTAAACAGCTAGCTAGCCTTGCTGTGTCTAAACTTGTGAAAGAGAGGTTGCCATATGTGGTATAATCATGTTGTTTAAGCTGTGTTTCCTCAAGATGTTATTACTGCACATAAATCCCCCTAAAAATACTGACTTGTAAATTTCGTTTTTCCTATGGATAAAAAAAAATTTGTGAGGATATTTTTTTAACTTCCAAAGCGTTAACACGATGGTTACTTCAGCTATATGAAAATAAAAAAAAGAATTAAAATAGAAATTGTCTGCGTTGTGTTTTCTGTAACGACCACAATTAGTTTCAACTCTCTGAAAATACTGAAACTAATTTCTATCGTGACGTGTGTGTTTTACCATCAACAGAAGACTTGCACAAACATACACATTTTGGTTTTTTATTAGTACACCTTATGATTTCATTGACTAGCAACTGGAAAGACAGCCTATCATAGTCCATCACATTCTATGTTAGAAATAACTGAACCTTACATGTTGTGTGTGTGTGTGTGTGTCTCATTTATACATTAGGTGGTGAAATTATGAAGTAAAAAGCATTCTTTCTTTTACAATCAGCTTAGTGGAGTCCAAAAGGACGCCCATAGTACCTTTTTATATATTATGTAAATGCAAGACAACGAAAACTTAAAGAAATACTGTATATGCGTTCGACAATGTGGCTCATAAATGCATAAAGGTGTTCTCATGTTAAGTGCATAACATGCTTTAGCGCGCAGACTAGTATATACAGTGCTGGTACCATGCTCTCTTTATATGTGAATGATTGTTAAAGGAAAAGTAAATACAGAGTCGGGGTTGAAGAGGGGTTTCACGTTGTTTTCATGCAGGTCGGAGGGTGGAAAGATGTTGTTAATCCACGGAGGAAACCTGAAGATAAAGACAAACAATAACAAAGTATTAATGGATCTAATGGCATTCATTCAAAACCAATGTGTTAATAGGAAATCCAGTTCTTCATAAATACCTCTAAAATATATATTTTTTAAAAAGGTACTACGAGGAACTTTTAAATATTTCTGAAACAGTCCCATTTTTCCTCTGATGATCATAAATGACATGTAACAGCAAATGAGACCATCAGTGCAAAGAACGATATTTTTATATAGTTTTTCTCAATGCCTTTGTCATGGGTATACGCTCAGCCAGGAATAACAACTGGCAAAAACACTACCGCCTTTGTCCAAAGGGGGTGCAAGAATGAAGACAAACTGAAAGTTCCTCGGAGCACCTTAAACTACAGTTTACTAAAACTAATGCAGTCTAATCTGCAGTCTTGAAGGTTATTAGGTTATTTTTTTTTTTGTCTTACAATGGTGAAAATTCTATTTTAGTTTGTTGGTTTGTTGCATCATACTTACATACGAGTGATTGAAATAAAATATTTAGTCTGGCCTTAATATTAATGGGTTGCACAAAATATTAGATAACAGTTTTAAAAACCATCTTCAGACAACGGCTTCGGAAAAAATGACTTCACTGAATGGCAAATATCTCATTTTGGAATGACACGGATGCTCGCATGCATTCTCCGTGTCAACATACCTGTGCTATTCTCCGACCTGCACCGCACCTTCTTTACTGTCCAACGGCAACGGGTTTATCGCTAAATATTCAGCGTTTCTAGTAAGGAAAAAGCAAAAAAAAACCATCAGTGGATATGTTTAACTTTGAACTTTAAAACAGTGAAATGGGTGAAATAAACAAATAAAATGATAAAAGACGAATCATCACAGCTAAGGTTGTATGACTGGTCTTTTTGTTGACTTACAGGAGGTTGTTTTTGGATTGGTTTTTGGTTTTGCATTTCGTTTTCGAGTTTGAGTTTACTAGGGAGGAGGATGACGGGACGGTAACATGACAGGTGGACGGACACGGGGCGCGTGAGGTGTTAGACAGAGAGACACAACGTGAAAACACACACACACTCAAATGAAACATTGATAATCTTAATCAATAAGTCGGTTGGACGAGCGGTAAAGTAGACAAATTTGAACCGAGCAGAGGATGCAGCAAGGTCAAAACTTAAAGCTACAGTGCGTAACTTTTCCATAGAAATGAATGTCAGGTTACATTCAAGCCATTGACAAATGAGTTGAGATCAGCTCCACACAACTCTTGGTAGACAGTCAGAAAAATCCCAAGAACTGTTCCGGTTGTTTAGTTCTGCTAAGAAAAAATCTTACCTCATGTAGATGTGCCGACAGTGTCCAGAATGCGCCAGAAGTTACGCACTATAGCTTTAAATTAAACGTGTGACTTCGGCAATATAACATGAATGAAGTATGGCGGTATTCATGGGGGAAATACACACTTTTCAAAGCATTTATTTTGAACACATCAGTTACTTTGAGAGTAAAGGCCCAGTACTACCAGCAAAATTTCACAGGGATTCAGTTTAAATTAACTGATTTTTCCGCCAAATTTTGCTTTTTTTTCATTGGCGGTAAGACGGGGCCTCATCCCAGATGTGTGTTGTTTCTACTTTACACGCAATAGAGCGTGACTGATATATCCGTATCCTGCCAATATGCTGCACAAAAATTATTAACAAAAAATTGTAGTTTATAAATACCAAAGATTTGTCATTTAAAAACACAAAAAAAGGTTGATATATCATAACTGGATTTTTTTGCAATCTGAAACATCTTAAGAGGTGTTTGCCTTGAACAAATCCAGTTGTTTGCGTTCAGCGACACACATGCTTGTCCAAGAAAACCTTGTATCTCCACAGCATTAACTGAGAAATGCAGTGATGTTTAAATATTTAACATGACATCCGGCTATAGTCACTTAAGAGGTTTGCATGAGTCAAAGAAAGAATCTCTGAATCAATAACTATAACCGAATCACCACCAAATCAGATGGAGTTACAAGGTTTTCGCAGCATGCCTTGAGCGCATGTGTGTAGGGCGGCCTACAGTACCGATGTAATGTATTAATAGAAGTGCTTACGCTGCTTCTCGTATTGCTTCTTCCCCGTGCGCTGATATCTTGCCGTAGCAGTATATCATCTCTATGAGCAGCCAGACCTGCAGGCCGATGATGGCCACGTACATCATGACCTCGGATACGATGGAGGCCGTTCCTCTGGTCGCTGCAAAGATCAAGAAATCAAGAAACCAGACAATGAAGCAACACGGGCCGTGCGTGGTTTACACAAAGCAAAAACTGTCTTGAATTTTAAGTCTGATGTACAAATTAAGGGATTTTATTCAGTGTGTAAAAGCGTGTTTACATTTTAAGAACGCAGTCTGGTCAAAGATTCAATGGACTGCATGATAGTGCTTGTGTCCTTATGTGTCAGACCTTTTCAATCCCAAACTTCATATCTCATTATTTCTAAATACATTAATGGCTTCCTGAGGCCAAGACAGATCTGCTTCTATAAGAAAAGCTTAAAGGATGAACTCAAACCGAAACCTTTAAAAGGTGCTACGAGGAACTTTTCAATATTTATGAAAGTCTAGTTTTTCCTCTGATGATCATAAATGACATGTAACAACAAACGAGACCATCAGTGCAAAGAATGCTATTTTTATATAGTTTTTCTTAATGTTCAGGTACGTTCACCCAGGAACAACAGCTGGCGTAGTAAAAACACTGCTGCTTTTGTCCAAATGGGGTGCAAGAATTAACACAAACTGAAAGTCCCTCTGAGCACCTTTTTATATAAATGCTTAAAATTCTTCCAATGTTTTTAAAACCTAATACATCTTCTCTAACTCCTCCAACTTCATGTTTTTATATCCTGCTACTGAATCAATCTATCGCTCATATTTATCACGGACAAAACAAAACTGCGGGTTTGTTTTTGACGTCGTATACCTTTAGCCACGACGGTGAGCTTGAAGACTTTGTTGATGACGGTGTTGTATTCGTAGTTATCGTAGAACAGGATGCGGTTGAAGAAGCAGCGGTAGGTTCCCGTGTCGTTGAAGGTGACGTTGAGCAGGTATATGGAGCCATCTTGGATATCGTTGCTCCTCTTGCTGCCGTTCCAGTCCAGACGGTCCATGAAGTCATCGTGTTCGATGGTGGGTCCCTCCTCGTTGTAGCTGTAGATCTGGCGTAAACAGAGACATGTCAGAAAACTGCTAAATGTACAAATCATGGACAAGATCAAAGTATTGTCATGTATTGCATTTAATGTCGATATCTTGCTTTCTTCTTTCTGTTGTATTTATTTAAAAGGTGGTCTTCGGAACCTTCAGTTTTTTTTTCAATTCTAGCACCCCCTTTGGACAAAAGCTTTAGTGTTTTTACTATGCCAGCTGTAGTTCCTGGGTGAGCATACCTATGGCAAAGGCATTAAGAAAAACTATGTAAAAAAATAGCGTTCTTTGCAGTGATGGTCTGATGTTTCATGTCATTTATGATCAGAGGACAAATTTGACTGTTTACTAATATTAAATAGTCCACTGTAGCACCCTTTTTAAGAGTTTGGTAGGTTTCCTCCTTAGGCTGTTAAAATGTGAATTTATCCCCTAGGGTTTAATTCAATTTGATCTTCTTTTTTAAAATGATATTACATACCACATATAGTTGTAACCATGGGTTATATTTGTATTGCCACATTAAGAAGCATGAGGGAAAATCGATGACAAAAATCAAGATCATCGAATGAGTTGCTACAGTTTTTGTTGGAAAGGGACACACTTTTTTGGGGGTGGGGTCAAATAGTCAAATCCCAAATTTTATTCTGAGCCTCATACATACAGGAACATGATCACAGCATCCGCTCCAGAGACAGAGTGTCCCACACAAGGCCAGCACAGTCGTTTGTCTTCTCTAATGCTCTCTGTGGTGTTAAATATCACAATTGATTCCATGTGCACCTCGTGACGACCTCAGCACTGGGCACGATCATGCAATCGGGTGAGAGAGAGAGAGCTTGGCTGTGCACTCTATAAGCATGCATATAAAAATAGCTTTTAGTGTCTGGTTGAATGGGACTAAAATCCACTTCAGAAAAACAAAACCTTCCTGTACTGAATGTTTTTGCTGCGTCAGTAGTCAGATTAAAAATTCTCCAGCAGGGCACATTTAGTAAGTCAGTACTGGTGGTAGGATGGCCTGGAGGAAAGGGGGCCGACCTGTAACCATGAGGTCTCTGGTTGGATCCCCGGCACCGGACAGGAGGGTGTTAGTAGTAAAACTAGTGGTGGCTGGTATTACATCTACGGTGACCCACCATCTCTACCATTGTGTCCTTGAGCAAGACACTTAACCCCTAACTTCTTTGACTCTACCAGAAGTGTGGTAACTTGAGAGGGTGCAAAGAACGAATTTTGATGCACCTTGTGTAAATTGACAAATAAATAAATTGAACTTAAGTAAGTAAAAGTAAGTAACACATTTGAATCAAGAATCAGCTTTAATTTGTCATTGCACATGTTACAGAACAACGATAATCTGTTTACAGTTATACCCCGCCAAGAGACATAAAATGACAGTAACCAATACATGAGTGACAGGAGGGATAAACTTATGCAACTCACGTGAACAAAGTCTTCATCCCCCTTGGGCCTGAAGTACCATTCGATGGTGGCCGATGCGTGGACCTCACTCCTCCTCTTGCAGGAGATGCAGCCGAGCTTGAAGCCTTTTCCCGCCACTGCCTCCGTGTCAGAGTCCACCTCTGCACACGCACCGCGACCCTCACACACTGTTTACAACAACAACACAAGATTCAAGTTATTTATTGTCATATGAACAGTACACACAGGAAGTTGCATTCTATGATTAAATTCTATTCTCACACACACACACGCACGCACATACACACACACACACACACACACACACACACACGTACATATGTATTGAAATAAATTATGTGCAATAGAACAGTGTGCAATTTTCAGTTTTAGAAAATAAAATATGTTGAATTTCCAGTGTACAGCGTAAAGTGCAAGATGTGCTAAACATGACAGTAGAAAAAACAGAATAAAAACATTTTAAGCTGTGTATAGATATAGATATACTTATGAATGGGAATAGATGAATACAACAGGGTCAATATGAATATACGGTGCAAGTATAATTCAAGTGAACGTAAACAATGTTATGGGTTAGGAGACAGACAATCATCACTCCAGCTGTAGTAATTTTAAAGGGAATTCAGATCATAGGTTATACTCACAGGACAGGGAGGAGAGGAGAGAGAGCAGCACTAGCAGCTGTTTCGCTGCCATGATGTCCCGGGACATTAGTGGAGATGATTCGGTCGACCACGAGCCTCAAGAAGTCCAGACTTTGACGTCACCAACGCTCCAAGTTTGGAGCTCCGAAAGATGACACTCATAAACTGAGCACCTGCCAAGTTTGTGTATTAATATTTGAACTTATTTTGGCAATTGTGCTGCTATGTTATAGGCCTATTGTAATTGAAGAAGGCTAGAGCTGCAATTTCTCTAAAAGCAGTGCATCTGTCATAGGCGAATATAACTTGAGTGTGTAAGGCAGCAAGCCACCACAAATGTATTATATTGCCAAATATTTCTGTCTACAAGCGTCCCTTTGTTCACCACTATTGAAACCCCAGTCTGTGCCTCAGTTTCTTGGCTCTGGCCAGAAACAGTTTCCCGTTTATGACAGAATATTTCAGATTTGGAGACAGTCACACTAATTATCTAATACATTCTAGGGGTGTGAGCTTTTTAGCCCTTTGTGTAAAGAATCCAGATTGAGCCCATAGGGGGACACAGGGTTTCTCAATAACAACCTGAGACTTGATTTGAATTTTTTCTTTTGTTTCTTTTGATGTCCTACTCTGAGATGCACAGAAGCGGTCGTTACACCTGCATGGGGCCCAAATATAGCACCGATAGGATAATAATATACAGTCTATGGCTACGACACAATGCTTGGAATAAGTGTTTTTATAATGTAGGCTACAACATGGCTACTGACTAAGAATCAACAATAGGCCTACACTCACACCCAAGAAGTGAATATGTATTTAATTGGCATGCTCTGTGATAAGAATTAAATGGCTACCTCTTAACAGGCCACACGCGCCCCGTAGTAAACACCTTGGCCAATCTAATAGTGCAGAGATACGGATCAGTGAAATCAGATCCTACTGTCCAGATAGAAAGGCCTGCTCCTGCTGAGTCGGGAGAAAAAATATAAAAAAAATACTGTCCTCCTCTCCCGCGATGACAGCTGAACTGAAGACCTGTAATGTTAATCTAATGATGGTCCTCGTGCTCTTCGGAGAGATGCTTCGCTCGTGCAGGCTCCGTAAAGGCTAAAATAAAGAGAAAAAAAGAGAAAAAGAAAACGATGTAATATTATTTAAAATCAACCTCCTGTTCCAGTGAGCGGTGATTTCTCCTGCGCCACACACACTCACACACACACAGACACACAGACACAGAGGAACGCTGCAGATGCACTGCGGTAAAACATGTAAAAGGCTGTGCGCGTGTTGTGGTCGAGCAGATGATGCACGGGAGGTCAGTTAAAGCTAATTAACGCCATTGTTTTTGAACGGATACAATTTTTTTTAAGGTTTGTAGGTAAAATTTGCCGCAGGGGGCCCTCACCTCGCATCCATAGCGCCTGTTAGGAGAAAGAAAGGGCTCGGGCAGATGCGCTGGTATAAAGGCGGACTGGCCCTTTAAATCGACTCCAACTAGGCGGGTGGATCCAGTGATAACATTTTTCCATTTTTAACTGATAAGACCAGTGGACATGATAACGCTGGGAACAAACAGTCAATAACTTCCATTACTTTGGAAGACCATTTCGATCGAAAAAAACTTCGGAAAAACATCAACATTGAGATGTTTTCTTTTTAAACGGTCAAATTAAGATGAAAGTCAAATGTTTTATAGGATAAAAGTAAAACTTATCATGTAAGAAGTTGTAATTATCATCTCTTAGCTCATATTTCGTCTTTATTAATACTATGAGATGTGTATGCTATCTCCTTATTTCAGAAAAAAAGGTCAATTATGAGATAGCCTATTAGGATTTTTTACGTCATCGTTTTGAAAGTGTCATAATCGTGAGTTTAAAAGTCAAAATTGAGATAAAAATGTACATTTATTAAATGAAAAGCTCATTCTTTAGACTAGCTCATAACTATGCCTTAACTGGAGGACATGATAGGGCTACTTGACAATAAAAATATCCTCATCACGAGAAATCCTTTATGAGAAATATATCTCAATGTAGACTAACTAACTGTTATGTATTCAGCTTTTTAAATATATAATACACTATATGAGTTTAACATCGACAGTGTGATCGCATGTTACAATAATAAACACTATAATAAAAAAAAATATCCTCTGGTGTCCCGCTGTCAGGACGCTGATTGGCTCATTCAGAATCAGCTCCGCCTCCGGGCAGCTGCTAGCATCACTGGCCTGCTACTGTTATTGTTTTGTTTGTTCGTTATTTTGCACTGACAAGCGACGGCACGTTTTCTGTGGAATTCAACATGTTGAAGAACAACAATGTCGCGCTGCAAATAGCGAGAGACGTTTTCCTATAAAGTAAACAAGCTCGGCATATCAAAGGTAAAGTAACTAAGCTAACCATAGCTGCAAGTAAGCTAAGTTAGCTACTACAAGCTAACGCAAGATTGGTTTAGCAGGAACAGTGAGGCAGAAACACAGAATATTGTTTTCGTGCTCCATAACCAGACTTCATGTTAATAATACTGTTTTTCAATGTGAATACAGTGAGCGCCGTGTACCATGTGGGAAGCTAACATTAGCTAACTGTTAGCCAAATGTGACAGCATCAGGTGGAATCTACTGTACAATACACATCCCAGTTGGTTATGCTTACAAGTTGTTTTTATTGAAAAATGTCTTAATTCTGACGCTAGAGAAAGCCAAAATAAAGTGAGTCCATGTCACAGTCTGTTTATATAAGGATGTTAGCTTAACGGTTCCTTTTTGTTTACTGTTGTTTTTGATCTGTCCTCACTTCCTGTATTTACCTTTTGTGTTGTAGCATTGTCTTCAGTAATACGTTTAGACATTGCAGTGTGTCGACTTACATGCATTGTAAATGTTTTATGATCAATATAGGCTAGCACAGCTCAGCAGGTTGTAAACTATATATAATATTCATATAAACATATTCTGTACTTAGGCCTACATAGATATTGACATTTTCCCTAAAAGTATCCGCCCAGCAAGTGAATAAAATACTGACGATAACAGAAGTGTATGCTAAAGGAAGTACAGGAGCATATGCACCGTATACGGAAGTAACCTTAGAAAACCAAAATACTACAGGTTTAAGGGTTAGTGTGCCGACTGTTACAAGATAAAGCATTCAGAATAGGTTCTAAAGAAAACCTGTATACACACACATTAGAAAAATAACTCATAACGTGTTTTGATTTACAGAAATCATAAAAAAAAAAGTCATCCATGTTTTTTTTTAAATGTTCTCTCTTAGTTTTCCCTGACCATGGATCCCAGCTGCAGTGGCTCAGCCGGTCTGACGGTGCAGGTGTGTTTCCCTGGCGCCCGCGCGGCCGTGTTGGACAATCTGAACCGGCAGCGTGAGGAGGGGCGGCTGTGCGACCTCTCCATCCAGGTGCAGGGCCACGTGTTCAGGGCGCATCGCTGTGTGCTCGCTGCCTCCTCGCCTTACTTCCATGACCAGGTATGCCAGGGTTAACATATTAATGTTGGCATTTTTTTGTAATGCTTTATTGGATAGTTAGGAGTTAAAATCCAGAGTTAATGCACAGCCTAGGCTCTGTAAACTATCTACGGTGGGAGCCTTTGTTTACGTACTCGTCTACGGGTAGCTGATTGTGAGCAGACATTCACTGATTTTCACTCGAAGGGATTTTGACAACAAGCAATCTCCAGACTCGCTGACTCCACCTTTTAAACTATAGAATTGCATTTAAATGTAATCATTCATCTTCCCCTACTGTTGTTGTTTTGTGACCAATTCACTGGCTTCTATTCTTTTTCAGAGGCCTATAACTAACTCAGTATGTCTGTCCCTGTCCTTCCTCAGGTGTTACTGAAGAACGTCACCACGGTGTCCCTGCCCTCGGTGATGGACCCCGTGGCCTTCCAGAGCGTCCTGAGCTCGGCCTACACCGGCCAGCTGAGCATGGTGCACGACGACATCGTCAACTACGTGACCGTGGCCAGCTTCCTGCAGATGTGGCACATCGTGGACAAATGCACCGAGATCCTGAAGAGGCCACGCCCCTCCGCAGAAGTTACTGAGGCGACCGCCGCTCACTCGGGTGGCACCGCGTCCCGGCAACAGTCGCCAAGCAGCACGGACTGTTTGTACCTGGAGAGGGAAGGGAGACGGAAAGAGAGGAAGCCCGACGCCTTGCCTCCGTTGGCCACGTGGAGACGGCCGCAGCAGTTTGCCAGATGGGGGCGACCGCGGTCCTCGTCCACCCAGCACTTAGCCGACTCTCAGCTGGACGTCCCGCCCGGCTACTCAGAGGGCTATTACACCAGCTGTGAGGAGGCCTGGGGGTCCAACCAAAACCCCAAAACAAGTCACTTTGCTCATGACGGGACGGGCCAGTTTAGCAGACACCACGGACAGACTTTCACTAGTGCTGAAGCTTTGAAGCAGAAAGTCAGGTTCCATCAACGAACAGCGCCGCCGTCGTTACCCAGCAACGATAAGAATAGAGAGATCGAGGACGGAGATGAAAGGAGGAAGAACGAGAGAAGAGAGATAGAGGCCGACGAGGGACTAGGAGACGTGGAGAGGAAGGAAGGATTCACACAACTGGGACACTGTGGTAAGATTAAGATACAACAGCCTCATTTTACTGTGAGCATGACAGGATAATAGGCCTCTGTCCAACAAAATGCCATGGCAATTATAAATTCCACTTATCCAAACAAAGTCATAGCTGTATGTGGAACATTGAAATTGAAAATGTCAAGTTTGATTACAGCTTTTTCTCCTAATTTATTTCTGGCACAAGCCATAATACAGAGTTACTGTAAGTAAGTTCAATAAAACCTTTGCAATTAAACAGCTAAACACTCTATCAATACACCTTTTCAACCTTCATAAACGTGACCATGTTTTAATCTGCTCCCTCTGCCCACAGTCACAAGCACATATGGTTAATCGCAATTGTTGGCCAAATCCATTTTTTTTTTCAACAGTCAAATGTGTACATGATAAAATTGCTGTCATTAAACCGTTTGTAAATTATTGTAATCATTCACACCCCTATCTTCTATTCTAAAGCTTCTCCTTAGTCTAACACACATTTTTGTTTTGACATTGTCTCCGGCAGACTTCCACCCAGTTTCAAATGAGGTCGTGCGACCGGAACCCGCCGCGGGGAATGCGAGTGCCGAGGAGCTGAAGGCAAAAGCTCAGAGAAGTTTACCAGTAAGTGAACCTTCCTCAGACCTGCCCGGTTCTATCCACGCTTCCCAAACAGTTGACGGGGGTCCTGCGATGGGGCGGTTGCCGTGGCAGAGCGGTCCCTGGTCCCAACAGGGCGCAGAGGAGGGGGGAGGCGGCTGCAGCAAAGACCAAGAGGACGAAGAGGAGGAAGAGGAGGACGTTGACTTTGAATGTTTGGCAGCAGAAGGAACCTTCAACAGAGGCACTTATGACGAGATCGCAGACGGCACGGGACAGGTTTCCCAGAGGCCTTTGGTGCCCGCGTCTCCCGACTTCACCTTGGCAACGACCTCCGAAGTGAACTGGCCCTCCACCTCTACGGGAACAGGACAGGGCGACTCATCGGCTTTAAATCGCAACATGTCCCCCTCCCCTTCCTCCGCTGCCTTTCCTCCACCCTCCTCCCCTCCGACCCCTTCCTCCTCATCCTCCGTGTCCCTCGCCGGCGCCCCCTACATGGGCAAGGTCCACTTCTGCCACTGCGGGAAAGCCTACACCTTAAAAAGCATGCGCGACAGACACGTCAAAATGCAGCATCTTAACTTACGCCCCTTCGGCTGTCCCGTCTGCACAAAGTCGTTCAAAATGAAGCACCACCTCACCAAGCACCTCAAGACGCACGGCGGGCTGCGGCCGTACGAGTGCGGACTGTGTGGGAAAAAGGTCATTTGGAGAGATAGCTTTCTGAGGCATCAGGCGAGATGTGAGAGACTCGCTTCTTCTAGCTCGGGAGCCAACGGCAACAGCACAAGCACAGCAGCGGCGCATATAGACGACAGATACGGTTATGGGTTTGAAGATGGCGAGGCTTTCATTGCAGCGGGAGGACAGGTGAAGGTGGAACAGGTGGATTTTCACGGGGAGATGGAGGAGGGGATGGGCGTCGGCCTGTTGGGCAGTGTGCCTGGGATTGTGGATTGTGGACAAAATCTGGGCGCTGGCGGCCATGTTTTTAAACAAGAGGCGAGTGAGGGTTTTGGCGGGAATTAAACGTTGATGTCAAACAGTGAGTTATGACACTTTATACACATTAACATGATGCACACAAATACATAGACGAAGGACAATGACAACTTCAAAAGTCTATGGATGGACAACAATCACGAAATGTTTCTATAGCAGCCATTTTTATTTTATCTAGGGAAGCACTGAAATTATTATTTTCTTTGTCTGAAACTGAGTTTAATATTATACCAACAAAGCACAGTATAACTTCAAATGAATTTTTATTCAGTCATTGACACATCATCACTCCCATGCTGGTTGCTATTTGATCACTTCATCAAAAATATCATTGTTCGGTAAATATATATTTTTTTTTAAGTACTTTATTGTGGAAAATTCGGTTAATCTCTAGTTCTATCCATTTTATGCAATTTTCTTTCTTCATGTAAATGGTGTTATGAAAAAAAAGGGACAATGATCATGCGTTTCATTCCAGTGATTCTTTTCAGTTTGTGCACTGCCTTCATGTAGACTCCTCCTTGTTGAGTGATGCTGTTAAATTTAATCTCTCTGACTGGCAATGTTGTGAATGTAATTCCTGAGCCAGAATAAAGCTCATTTGCTTTTTGCACATAAATTATTTGCCACTGATCTGCATTCAAACATATAAACAATGGTATATAGATTATTTTCTGTGCCATATTGATGTCTCTTCCCGCTATGTAAAGGAAAGCCTTGGTATAACCTTGGTGTAACCTTGGTATATTATGTAAATAAAAGCCGTTTGGATTTTTTTCAGATTTGATTGTGAGAGTTTGGAATTATTTTACAGCTCTGTGGATCATTCTAGAACACTGAGGGCTGGTTATAGAACACTGGCTGATTCTAGAACATTTCCTTTTGCAGCAACAATGGCGGAGCACCAGAGGTCCCTGTTGCTCAACACTGTTTGAAGAAAAGCATCATCTTACATCAAAGAACCAGACATCTATTGCTATTCTAATTAAAGGATAACCAAAACAGAGAAATTGAAAAAATTACATAAAAACTGAAATAATTACCAAAAAAAAGCACATTCTAAAACTAATTGCGAATTTCACCACTTTGTCTGGAATGTTTTAAGCCCTTCATGTGATGCAAAAATGTCCCAAGCACAGAGAAAATAGCCTACTGCCTCCCCTTTGTGCCAATTATTTCAGGGATAGAACATGCAGAGGAGGGATGAAGCTCTTTCCTAATTGTTGTTTCAGAAGTACTGTAGTTGTCCTTGAGAAAAGTTCTACATCAGCATAATTTCTAATGATGAGAAACATTGTGTATCTTTGGCCCAGTATCAAGTGTCTTAGTTCATTCATTTTGAAGGACAAAAAGAGCAGCTTGATGTAGTTAAGATCTCGGGTTTTTTAGAGGATGCTTTGATATAAGGATTATTGTAAAATATAGATGATTGGCCCCTAGAGGATACTTCACAAGTGTGTGTGTGGGTGTGTGTGTGTGTGCGCGCATGTGTTGGTGTCTTTTTCAGTGGTGGATCACGGGTTGAGTTTGGAGCTGGTACTGTAGGCTACACACACCTTCTTTATAGGTACACACACACTCACACACACTCACACTTACACTCACTCACACACACACACACACACACACACACACACACACACACACACACACACACCCCACACTTATTTTTCCTTACTTCAGATCTTCAGCTGCTCATCCTTGAAGCTGATTGAAAACATGATGCTTTCTTTTGGTGCCCACTATTACCATGGTTACAAACATCCCGCTACCATATATAGGGTATAATTTAGAGTTTTAATACCTGCGACAAAAAAACATAGGAACCCTCGTACTTTTGTCTATTATTGATAATTTTTCAACCACCAATAGATTGTGGGGATTCAATAAAATAATATTTATTAATAAGACCTTATTGAATGAGCATTTTTATCTAAAATGTTGCACCATTTAGTTAAAGCTATAGTGTGTAACTTCTGTCGCCCCCTGAGTAATTCTGAGTAATTAAAAAAGTGTTGGCGCATATACATGAGGTAAGCCTTCAGTGATTGCGCACATATTTTATATCCTGCGCCAGTGTCAGGAGGTGGGGGGGGGGGGCAACACCAGTTTTTATAAACGCTGCCATACTGAGAAATACAGAGAGCTGATGGGCTTCATCAACTTTGTGTCAACTCGTTTGGTAATGGCTTGAATGTAACCGATATTCAAGCCATTTATATGAAGAATTAAGTGTGTAGATGTTTATCATTGTGGCTTGGCTGCAAAAATAGATACTATAAAGACGACGAGCATAGTCAGATTTTTTTTCAAACAAACGTTTAATAACTGAGAGAAGACATGACATTTATTTCCAGTTAGGCTACACATTAAAAAACAAACAAGAGCTCAACATGAAGAGGAAACTAAGCACTCAGTTTTTCTAAGTAGCGGTTACTGTAGCACCATCAGCAAACTCCAGGCAAAATAATAGGAACAGAGAATGTACAAATGAGAGTGTTTTTTTAAAAAATTATGAGCAAAGTAAAAGTTGACATATTACGCGTCAGAACATTTGAAACTGCCCTTCAGTACCAAATTCCCTATTTCCCACTTGCTGCTTCCGCCTTAAACGTTTCAACCACTTACTATCTGACCATCAGATACTGTAACACCAACATGTGTCTCTGTCTTTCTCTTCTTCGTAAAAAAACTAAAACTACATTGAAACCTCAAACTTAATTTAAAATGCAAACAGATAACTCACAATAAATAGAATAGATTCAATGAGAGGAAGGAGAGAAGAATTTATTTTAGTTGTAGTATTAAGTTTGCGATAACAGTGCATATTGAAAGGGCATTTTATATATTTTCGATAGACTTGAAAGACATCATACCGTACAGATTTTTATTAATTACACAGAAGCAAAAAAAAAAAAAAAACATTAGATTTATCACTCCTCATATACTGTGGGCTTCCAGTTGGATTTCCAAATGCAGTTTTCACTCAAGCACATACAACCAAAGCAGGACTACGTTAACATCTAGATTCAACATACTAAAACAAAAAACTATGGCGTGTACGGGACAGTGTTCCTGGAAAATCAGCGAGATACATATAAGCGTCACTCAAGTACTAAACAAATCAGACAGTAGGTCAAATAGAAAAACGTAACATCTGCTATATGAACGAACCCCGGGACAGCATGACAGCAGACAGTAGCACCTTCAAAAAACTAAGATACTTGAATAGGTGATTACTTTTTTACAGTGTAGATAATTCACCCAAAAGCATGAACAAATCAAAAAGTCTTCTAACAGCTCCATAGTGAGACAAAGATATACTGAGTACGTTTACAAAAGAAAAACTGTCCAAAAAAATACATACAGGGAGGCTTGTGTTAGTGTGTTAGGGTTTCTTGAGGTTGGGAGTCCGCCATTTGCACATATATTCCCCCTCTAACTCCTCCTCCTCCTTCTCTTTGGTCCTGTCCCGTCTGCGTTGGATCTGTGGGTGTTGTCTGCTCGGCGGAGAGCTTAGAAGATGGTGCTCCAGCGTTTGGGGGGTGGACGGGACTTGGTGTCTCCCTGGACAATAGAAAAGAGGGACAATGTGAGTGGCATGGTTGAAAAAAAAATATTAAAAATTCTGTCTATCACAAGAGATGGCGTTAAAGAGCAATTTGAGGGATCTGATTGTCCGATACTTTTCCCCAGGATCCACACTAAAGAAAAAAACTGTTGAGGTAGATGGCATTTTCAGAAAAAACAATGAATGAATATGTATGAGTATGAGAAATGGGATATTTTGGTTGTGTCACTGTAAAAATGAAAATGTTGCTCTTAAAGCTACAGTGCCTAAATTCTGTCGCCCCCATGAGGAATTCTGAGTAATTACAACAACACTGTCAGCGCGTCTACATGAATTAGGCCTTTGGTGATCTTGCATGGATTTCATACCTTCTGCGGTTCGTCCATGTTTTTTCTTAGCCTTAGTATCAACAAATGTAACATTTCTTGGGCGCTTCTTGGTATTTTTCTGAGCTCCTGCACCAGTGTCAGGGGAGCTGGTAGGCTTAATCTACTGTGTGACAACTTGTTTGGCGATGGCTTGAATGAACCCGACATTCATTTACATGAAATAGTTACGCACTGTAGCTTTAAGCTCGTTAGTTAATCACAATGACAGGCTACTGTGAAGGTGCGTCGATGGAATGAAGGATGAATGAAAAGTATTCCAAACTGAAAATGATGATTCTTTATTCTTTATTTATTTATTTATGTATTACTCACTGATCTGTGTCGAGAGCATCACTGTTGCATTTGGGCAGAACACACACACACAGGAAGACAGTGTTTAAGAAGCCTGTAGTTTAACACATATTATACCATAGTCTGTGTGAATACCCTATTCTGATTGGGGGAATGTTTGGTTACGGCTGTGTTGCTATGGTGCGGATGGGGGGAGCTCACCAGGTTGAAGATTCTGGACAGTGTGCTTTGGTCTCTGCGTTTCCTGAGCGGTGACTTTGCGCTCTCGGGGCGCGGCGTGGAGGCCTAAGGAAAGATTCTCTATAAGCAAAGACCGGAAACCAAAGGGCCTGAAACCACCTTTTTGCTGCCTATTGTCATCGTACGACCTTAAAACTAAACCCTTAATTAATATACATGGATGTCCCTAGTAACAACACTTTTTTACCATAGAGATGTCCCATTATTTTAACAAAACGGCAACTGTGAAACAAACAATTACTTAAGAATGTTATAGAGGGCACAGTTATTGCTGTTGGACAAAAAGAACATCTCCACAACTGATCCTGTATGTCTTTCAAAAAAAGATGAAAAAGAACACACTCATATACTTCTGTATGAGTGTCTTAACTTTAGCACATTTTGCACATACATGTCTTTGTTTACTATCCATCTTTTGTAATTACATTTGGGATCGACCACTTGGTGTCTAGTTCAAAGTGTTCATTGGGTCTTTAAAGCCCTTTGCTACAAGCTGTATTTCCCTAGTGGGCAGTAAAGACAGACGGATGTGAAGTTCCTGTCATTATGTAACTTTTTTGCAGGTATGTGATTACATGTATCAATAAAGGTTAAATAAAAAAATAAAAAAGTGGTTTCTCTGCAATAGCAACAGTTTGGAAAAGATCTGTTATTGCGAGAGACATGAATGTAAACAGGTGACAGTATGATTTAATATTATCATACTGAATAAACATGACAAATAATAAACACATCAGCCGCCCTTCAAGGAGAAAGAACAATGGATGACAGGGAGAGAGAAGGTATAAGGTCCTTGAGTTGTAAGTGGATAATCGTCGGTGAATAGGGACTGGTTTGGCTGTTTGGCTGTTTGTCTGTCCACAGTAGCTTGACAGAATGTGGGAAGAACAAGAAAGAACAAGGTCAGAAGCCATAACATGTGGGCCGGTGAGTCACGTTTGGCAAAGAAGGGATGAAGGAGTTACAGAGAAAAGAGTGGAAGAGGAAGAGGAGGAGGAGGGTGATGCAGGCCAAGAGGTCCTAAGAGAAAATGTTTTACCGGCGACTCTGGTTCATAAATAGTCGAGCAGTTTCAAAGTCATCCAGAAGCAGGGAATCGCTCTGGAAAGGTGGAAATGATGAATGTCAAAAATTACTGTTTAAAGCTATAGTGCGTAACTTCTGTCACCAAACCATGAGGAATTGTGAGTAATTACAGCAACACTTTCGGGGCATCTACATGAGGTAAAGCCTTTGATGATCGTACCCAGTTTTTTTCTTAGCAGTAGAATCAAAAACTGAAACATTTCTTGGGCGCTTCTTGGGATTTTTTTGAGATCCTGCATGAGACAGTGTCGGTGAGTGAGACACCAGTTTGTAAACGCTGCCATACTGATGAATACAGAGAGAGTTTTGTTTGGCTTAATCAACTTTGTGTCAACTGGCAACGGCTTGAATGTAACCAACATTTATTTATTTGAAAAATGTACACACTATAGCTTTAAATCTTCTTTTTTTTGACTGATCAACTAGTGAATGAAAGAGATTTTCTGTGGAACTCAAGAGTGAGCTCTGCCATTCAGCTCCTGTGTGGGTTTAAATGCTGCTGAATCACGGCTCATTTTGAATATGTGTCTCGATTCCTCATAAAAGGAATAAAAGATGTTTATTTTCAAGGAGCGCAGTGACGAAATTTAAATTGAGGAGGAGACAAAACGAGGTGGGAAGGTTAGGGCTCAGGTGCACTGCAGACCAAGGACACACAGCGGAGGAGAGAGAAACGGGAACATTGCAAACACACACACGCGCGCGCGCACACACACACACACACACACACACACACACACACACACACACACACACACACACACACACACACACACACACACACACACACACGTGCACACAGAGCGGTGCAATCAGCAATGGGGGCTTTTTTCTTTGATTCGTGGGGGAAAGATTGTGTGACGTACCAAGCCCAAGGCGTCTCTCCACTGGACATGAAAAAGAAACAAAGTGACATGATGAGATGAGAGAGAGTAGTAGTGGCACCTGCATCTGCCTCAACACATCTGAGAATAAAGATAGATGGTAAAATTAAAATGGTGGGTTATTTATTTCCAAGTTAAAAATTTTTTTTTTAAAAAGAAATTAGTTTACCCAGTTTTGTGCCCTGGCCCGTACAATGAAGCATGAGTGGTTGCACATAAAACGTGAAAGGTAAAACTATTTCAATGAAGTTTGACAAAAGTAAAATCAGAAAAGAATAAACCCTACCACCCTTCTTTGGATGGCGCCAAAGTCATGCAATCCTTAAAAACTTAAAGGTATCCTAAATATCCTACCACCCCAAGGAAACCCTAAGTTAATATCCTATAAAAAAAAGATTTGAGAGAGGCAGCTATTGAAATCATTAAATGTGGAATTCATGTCTAAAAAGTGCTCAAAGCTCTCTTGAAACACATTTTGTATAATGGCTGCATCTCTGTATTTTCACCCTAGTCGTCTGTAGCTATCGACAAAAACATATAATGTGAAAGAAATGAGACTCACCCTTGATTTCTTAGTTTGAGGAGAGGAAACCTGAGAAATAAATATAAATATAAATAATGATGTCTGATCGCAGGATTAAAACTTGCTTGATTAAAACTTGCCCTAATTAGATATCGTTAATATTATGTGAATGAAGAAGTCAAGCCAGTTTGTAATCAGGGAGAGAGCTGGAGAAAACAGTTTGGAGTAGATCTGTCTGTGACATGCTGCTGTGCTAGTGATGTCAAGAGATATAATAATAGATGAGACTTGTAAGGCACTTTTCAAGAACTCAAAGTTGCTTAAAGGTGCTACGAGGCACTTTTAAATATTTCTGAAACAGTCTAATTTTTCCTCCGATGATCATGAATGGCATGAAACAGCAAACAAGACCATCAGTACAAAGAATGCTATTTTTCTATAGTTTTTCTGAATGGCTTTGTCATGGGTACACTCACCCAGGAACTAAAGCTGACACCCAGCAGCCCGCCTTGAAATGATTAGAATTATGATAATTATTATAATCAGGGTGTATGATGCAGCTGGGACCGAGGTAAAAACACTACCGCTTTTGTCAAAAGGTGGTGCGAGAATTAACAAAAAATTAAAGTTCCTCAGAGCATCTTCAAAGATCCATAGTGAATCAAAAGAAAACACAACTGAAAACACAACTCTCATAAAGAATAAAATGGAGGAAATGTATTTGCTTTGTTCTAACTTAATGCAACTCATGGCATGTCAGTTACATTAAAGTAACATTAAACGGTTGAGCTCAAAAACTGTTTTAATACATTTGAATAAAACTTGGAGGATGTTAGCATGACACAACTAAAATAATGGCTTAACAGGTGTATGATTTATGTCATGATGTTGTCAATTTGACACCATCCAATGCAAGACACTTACAATGCTCCTGAAGAAATGCATCACAGCATTTTCCTGGGTCTTGCGGCGGGAGGAGGATTGCTGGGGAGAGGAGGCTGAGTGCCGGAAGGACCCCTGTGAGAGTTGAACAGAGATCAAGTCAGTGTGTGGGTTTACATGGTGTAATGCTACTAAATCTATTCAAATGGCATCCTGTTATTGGACTCTTATATTAAAGAACATGTAAAACCAAATCCACAAAATCCTTCTAACTATGTAATTAGGGGAGTTAGTTTCATGATAGTAAAGCATCTGAAAAGAGTTAGGGCCTGTTTACCAATTGAAAGGAAATATATTGTCATTTAGGTTTGATAATCTTTACAGAAAATCGGTTTAGAGGAGGCGGGCTATATGCTCTGGTTCAAATGACACAATATGTATTTTGGACCAATCACTGCAGTTCTATAAAAACAATGACTGTTTGATACGGCCACACCCACTCAGTCATGTCAAATGGAATAGACACTCAAATAAAACTTTTTTTTTTAATAATATATTTAAAATATTTATGAACATTTATTTGCAATTAGGTTTTTCTAAACAATTATTTAGACACCGAATTTTGATATCAAATATATTTTTTACTACTTTAGACCAGGTTTCCAGAGGCTTTAAGCACCATGTAACTCAGCAGCATTCAATTTAAAAACCTTTTCATAATTAAATAGCTTTGCGAGACATCACCGCTTTCCCAAAGTTGGTCCCAGCGGCATCATACACCCTGATTATAATAATGATCATAATTCTAATAATTTAAACACCGGCTGCTGGGTGTCAAGTTTCACAATGTGCGAGAACGAGAAACCAAATGAGATAGACAATAAGTGCAAGAACAGAGAAATATCTTTTTTTTCTGTCTTGAAAAATCTGATAATTAAATCAATTGAAGGTAATTAAAACACTACAGCATGAAAAACCACATGGCAGATTAAACAGTAAGAGGGTGGTGTAGGGTGGTGCAGTCAACCACAGCATGAAAGCACATTTAGGAGATTCACTTCTGCTGTATCACTTAGCATGAAAATCCCCTAATGAAACAAATTGGAAAGTTGACTGTTAAGCATGGCTTTAATTTGACCAGATACAAATCCCCTTTGTTTGGAGTGCTGCCAATCCATACAGCTCATTAAAATAATATTAAATAAAAATGTTTAAGTGCAATATATTTATGCAATAGTGTTGAATGTCTAATTGTGCTATTATATTTTTGAGCCCCATTTCAGGCAGTTCAATTTGAATCTTGTTGTATGTAAATCTATCTATATAGCACATTCCTTTCACTAAGGCCATTTAAAGGGCATTACATTGAAAGCATATACAAGAACAGAACATAAAAAAGACACTTAGCATTAATAAAGGAATCTTAATTAAAATCTTCAATATCTTCAATGAGTCAGAACAAACACTCACATCTGATCAACCCAGCCTTGGCCCTGCACTCTGATGTCTATTCATTTCAATGCAAAAATAGTATTCTATCATAATGTAGAAAAAGATGCTTCTATCTATCTATCTATCTATCTATCTATCTATCTATCTATCTATCTATCTATCTATCTATCTATCTATCTATCTATCTATCTATCTATCTATCTATCTATCTATCTATCTATCTATCTATCTATCTATCTATCTATCTATCTATCTATCTATCTATCTATCTATCTATCTATCTATCTATCTATCTATCTATCTATCTATCTATCTTTTTTAGTAATATACCAGGGAAAAGATCTGAGCAGAAAGTTTTTGTTGAACATCATTTCAATGAAAATACTCTGAGATGTGAAATCTTTGTGCTGCACCTACTCAGAAAAACTGATATTTTAGTCTGTCAGATGAAAGGGTGTCTGTATGGGAGCAGCTCCGGCTCATCGCAGAGAGTTGAATCAAGGGAAGTTGAAAGAGTTTTTTGTCTGAGGTTGTGTGGTATTGCGTCCACTGCATTGTAAATTTAGCCTACTTTTTCCATCAAAACATTTTAGCGCGGTTTAGATATTATCCCCACTGCTTAATTTACTGTAAGTTAAACCCATAGACTGTTAAAACCTACAAACTGAGGAAAAATTAAGCCAGTTACAGTCAACATTTAAACAATAATTGATTTTCATAATTTTGAGAATTTGATTGGGGTTAACCAGCTACTGTAAGAAAGCCCAAACTATAAAATGAACAGTTTAAGTTAATGCTAATTAAGTTTAAGTATTGACTTTTTTCTTAAAGATTGTCCTAACATCTATGGAGGCAAGTTGAAGGAGATCAGAAATATGCCGTCCATTGCACTGAAAAATCATGCATTTCTCAATTTTGGAAATATATATACTGTATATTATTTTGTTCCGTGATTGGTTGATAAAATTCTTCTTTAATAAAACTTTTACAAACGAAAGTCTTAAAACATGCACTGTGTCCCAAAGCTAGAAACAGGGCTGGTTCTCCTAAAAGTTATTGATTGCTATGTTGGAGAAACAATTCTTATAATTCATAAATCAGGTTTAATTATATCGTGGAAATGAAACTTAAGGCTGCAACTGCTAACAAAATGTTTCAAAATTGAACCAAGCACTAAAAACGATATTGCAAAAAATAGAGTAAATTGCAGCAGTAACATTTAATTTAAAAAAACAAGTACCCTGAACTATTCGTTTAAATACAAATCCATGGACGCTCACCTTGCTCCTTTTCTTCTTGTCCCCTCCAAAGAACTTGGTAATTTGATCCATGAGTCCTGGTGCCTTCTTCTTCCTGCCTAGCCCGAAGCTGCTCTGCCCTGAGGTGCTGGCTGTGGCCATAGCTATAGTGGTTGGTGGAGGGTTGGGTGGGGTTGACCTTTGGCTATCTGCTCAGTAGTCCTCTTCCAAAGACACAGTCCACGGCCCACAGTGCTTCTTCGAGGTTGGTTTGCTGCTCTTCTGACGTGCTGAGGGGCTGTCTTTGAAGGTGTTGGTTGTCCGCATTGGTCCCGGGGCACCATGGGACATTGGGGGGGTCAGCTTTGTGTGTGTGTGTGTGTGTGTGTGTGTGTGTGTGTGTGTGTGTGTGTGTGTGTGTGTGTGTCAGTGAGGTCCATGACTTCTTTGGCATCACTTCAGGCATTCTTTGGAGCTTCAGTGCACTGTGTCAGTCACTGCCGCCCTCCACCCCTCCATGGGCCCGGGCCATTGTTCCTATCCCCATCTGGGACAACACAAGGGTTATCTCTCTGAGTCCGCACTCACACCCCGATGCAAAGCAGGCCAGCGACAAAACTGTGGAGGCCCATTGTTGAGGAATAGGCCTCATATATTTTTCTTAATGGATAGTGTTTAAATTGGTTGTACAGTCGACCCAGATTAACATATGGAGAGAAAGAGGGGAAAGCTTGTAGTGTGAGAACCTTCTCTCTCTCTCTCTCTCTCTCTCTCTCTCTCTCTCTCTCTCTCTCTCTCTCTCTCTCTCTCTGAACACGAGCCAAGTGTCTGTGTCGGCCGGGGTCATAAAACACACTTGTCATGACTTTGCGTGTTCGGATTTTCCACCATTTTGAAATTCCATTCACACAGATAAGAGCTGTTTCTGTAAGTTTATGTAACGGAGCCGAAAATAAGTTGAATTTTTATTTGAAGTCCTAAACTAAATGGGACCAAACTTTGATGATTTGCAAAACAAGTTAAAATTGTTTAGAAGGTGCGGTGTGTAGAATTAATTGTTTTTTTTTCAGAACAGACTTGGTAGAAATGTAATATAATATTCACAGGTATGTTTTAATTAGTATATAATTGCTTGAAAAAAAAATATATATTTTATTTCCTTAGAATGAGCCTTTTATATCTACATCAGAGCAGGGCTTGCCACCATAGAGGCCGCCATTTTGCACTGCCAGGATTCTACAGTAGCACAGAATGGACAAATTTAATTGCCATATCATGCATTTTGAGTGGGTGTCCTGGGGAAATGCACCTCTTTGAAGACCAAGAAGAAGTGCTATACAATAAATAACGAAATACATTTTCACCTCATCACTTGATATTGTGGAAAAACTTGAGGCAGTGGTGGATGACGCCATCTTTAGTAACTAAGCTCTAGAATGTCCTTTATTCTACCATGAGAATACTGAGACATTTTACTTGAATATTTGGCTGTGTAACATTTTATTAATTTGTCCCTGCACCACATTGCAACACTATACGTTCATTCAAATTCATACAAACCTAGTTAATAGTGAAATGTAATGATGTTATGGAGCTTGAAAAGTAGCATTTTTCACTTGTAAAACCACAAAAAAGTGATTGAACTTCACGTTTTACTGTCATGTTAATGTTAAATTGTCCATTGAACGGTCAACATAACATACTACTCCAAAACCATTTTAATGCAGAAAATGTGTTAGCGTTGATTTGTCAAATGCTGTTTTGAAGAGCAAGAGAAGGACCTGTCATGCTCAGGAATGTCAACATTTATTTAACTGTGAGAACCCTTTGCTAAGTTACATGCATGATTTTAAAGGTGCACTATATGCCGTTTTAGGGGATGAGATTTGCAGAGCCTCTAGTTAGTTTACAAAATATATTTTCTCCACATGTAATTCTTAGTATTGAATTATTCTATCATCGTAAAACAAAACTAAGTTATTTGGAGACACCCGGATACAAACATAAGACTAGAATATGTGTGTAATCAAAACTGTGGGCCCTGCTGCTGTATACAACAACAGTAGCTTTTCAGGAAGCTTTCGAACTTCAAACAGTGTTCCAGGGATCACATTTCCCTGTGAGCAAAGTTTGTTTATTCAGTTATGAGAATAAAACTTTAATTTCTCTGACACACACTAAGTTACATAGTGCATCTTTTGAGTATTTGTCTGTGTACCTTTAGATCATATTTGCTGCTGCACCACGTTGCAACACTACAAGGAGTCTTGGGGTGTGTGGCTACAGGGAACAAAGCAGGATCTGTTGCAGGCTAAGTTGTGTTAGAGAACACCCATGCTGCATCAGAATATTAATATTTTAGAACAGATGGCTTTCTGTCAACGCTGCTTCTTATTTCAAGTCAGAAAGTAACTTTAATAGAGGAAGAAAAATAACTCCCTTCTGTTGAACCGTAGGCGTGTGGCGAAAGATTCATCTGTTTTCATATCACAGAATATATGAAAGATGAAAGCACTTCTACGTAAGTCTTCTAAGAACATTTCAGAGGTGGATGTACAGCGATAGTTTCAGATTATTATTATTTTTTTCATCATGTTTTCTTGTTGCCTTTTTTTGGTGTCGGGATTGATGCCTCCATGGTGGCAAGCTCTGCTCTTATCTCGATATAAAAGGCTCATTCTAAGGAAATAAAAGAAACAACAACTTTTATTTTCGAGCAATTATCATACACGACTACACAAACCTACTTATGAATATTATATTCCATTTCTACCAAGTCTATCCATCTATCTATCTATCTATCTATCTATCTATCTATCTATCTATCTATCTATCTATCTATCTATCTATCTATCTATCTATCTATCTATCTATCTATCTTTTTTAGTAATATACCAGGGAAAAGATCTGAGCAGAAAGTTTTTGTTGAACATCATTTCAATGAAAATACTCTGAGATGTGAAATCTTTGTGCTGCACCTACTCAGAAAAACTGATATTTTAGTCTGTCAGATGAAAGGGTGTCTGTATGGGAGCAGCTCCGGCTCATCGCAGAGAGTTGAATCAAGGGAAGTTGAAAGAGTTTTTTGTCTGAGGTTGTGTGGTATTGCGTCCACTGCATTGTAAATTTAGCCTACTTTTTCCATCAAAACATTTTAGCGCGGATTAGATATTATCCCCACTGCTTAATTTACTGTAAGTTAAACCCATAGACTGTTAAAACCTACAAACTGAGGAAAAATTAAGCCAGTTACAGTCAACATTTAAACAATAATTGATTTTCATAATTTTGAGAATTTGATTGGGGTTAACCAGCTACTTTATCTATCTATCTATCTATCTATCTATCTATCTATCTATCTATCTATCTATCTATCTATCTATCTATCTATCTATCTATCTATCTATCTATCTATCTATCTATCTATCTATCTATCTATCTATCTATCTATCTATCTATCTATCTATCTATCTATCTATCTATCTATCTATCTATCCATCCATCCATCCATCCATCCATCCATCCATCCATCCATCCATCCATCCATCCATCTATCCATCCATCCATCCATTATCTAAGACACGTAATGGCTACTATTATTGAACTGCTTTCCAGTGATGAACTCAGACATTAAAATGTCCTGGGTGGGTAAATACATCAGCCAAAGACACAAACAGGCTCCTGTGTCATGCTGCGGTAACACTGAGCCTCATTACAGGATAATGCCGGACGGTCTAATCGTGTCCCCCTGTCAATGTCTGAACATAATCACTGGAGACATCAAGGACCTGTTTTTGTAAAGAAATAAACACCAACATCTAATTTTTAATTTTTTTTATGTTCAATACATTATTGAAGCGTTTTTTGCACCTGCACTTCAATTTTGTTTTTCTCATTAGTGACTGCATAACTTTTAAATGACTGCACTGACTGTATTGGTTGTTGCATTCGGTCTGTAATAGCAGGAATCAGAACAACAACACATTAAGTCAAAAACACATTAGGTCACATTCAGATCATGCTCTCAGGCAATTTTTTATTCATGAAACACATAATAGCTGTTACAGTTTTTCTCAGTTGCTTTGGTGCTTTTCTCAGATCAGAATGAAAATTCTCATAACTATTAGTTCAACCACCGCAGCATTTAGTCATTTGAGCACATCATAGTAGCAATTTCTCCTTCCTCTGAATAAATTGCACTAGAACACGTTGAACTAGTTATCAAATTCTGTCAAGCAAATGTTATACATTTTCTTTATCATAGATACTTTCCTCGCTGCATTGCAAGGGATAATATCCGTTGTGATATAGATGAAAATATGTGGCCAGACAGACAGGAACGTCTGGATGTGCCAGAATGATTTACCTATATATGTTCAGTTACAATATGTCCTGTTATATTGTTCACATTTGTGCACAGCTCTACCAAAAGGTTTGTTCTAAATAAGTGACTGAAGTGTATTTTTCTTTTGCACAATGCTGTAGAATTGCAAAGAGCATATACAGTAAAAATGTGAAACATACGTATTCAGTGTCTTGTAGTCACTTACTCCCCTAACTACAGCAATGTGTAACTTTACTGTAGTTTCCAAATGGCTTTACAAGTAGTGTATAGTGCTGTCTTGAGTATTTTCAGGTAGTGTCACCGAGTTCTGACCTGTTTTTTGCATTGGAAAACACTGAGAGAATAAACTGACATAATGAAAACATGACAAAGCCATTTGACTATCTTGTTCATAAACAATGGTGTCAAGACTTCTCATTTTGATGACACTGGCAGTTTCATTGACATGAATACTTGCTTTTGAGGAATAGACTATCCATTTTGAGCAAGTGACGTACTTTTGCAGGTTATCCACTAGGTTTTGCAGTTTGCACTAATTGTTTTGAGAAATGCACTAACTGCTGTGCAAATGTTAATAGTGATGTGAGAAAAGCACCAAAGTGACTGAGAAAAACTGTAATATCTTTTACAGCAATAGTGAGTAACTTTTTCATATAAATGAATGTCGGTTACATTCAAGCCATCGCCGAATGAGTTGACACAAAATTGATTAAGCCTACCAGCTCCACAAAACTATCTCTGTATTTCTCAGTATGGCAGCGTTTACAAACTGGGCTCGCCCCCTGACAGTGGCCGGAACTCAGAAAAAAAATCCCAAGAAATGTTTCAGTTGTTGATTCTACTGCTAAGAAAAATCTTGAGGCCTTTATTTGAACTCATCGGCCGAGGAATGCTGAATATGACAGTGGGTGAATCTTTCATCTGAAAGTGAGCGCCCGATGCATCAAGTTGACAAGTGTCCCTATATAAACACACCAGAGTAGGGTTGGACTCAGAAGGGGAGATATGTTTGTCCGCTGGTACACTATGGCCCTGTCTGTTTGTCTATGCAGGGCAGGGCCTCCGCGCAGCAGCCACCCACAGGCCCCTCTACAGAGGTAGGGTGCAGGAATGCACAGAGTGGGATGACCACACTGCTTGTGCCCGCGAGGCCAGAAGAGCCTTGGATTTGTTCCTTTGCGACCTTGCGAAACAATGGCGGCCATGCAACAGAAGCAGTGGGACACAAACACGGGAGATATCCTTGAAACCCCGGCAAAGGAATGTTGATCTAGACGACCAAGACGCCCACCCCAACAGAGGCAGCTGAATATCTATCCAGGCTGCTAGGGAGAGAAAGAGAGAAAGAAAGAAAGAAAGCCAGCCTCTGTTTCCAAAATATGAGCAGAAAATGAGCTTATGAGACTTGAGATTGGCTTGTTATACAATAATTAGTTTAAACTGTTTTTTATGACTTTGTGCAACCTGTGTGATTGCTACCATCAGCCCAAGAGTCTGATACGGTCGTAGAGGGCGTTTAAGGTCACGTGGGTTGAAAATGGTCAAATAAAGGCCTTGATTTAGTGGATTTACTGTATGTATATTTTATTATATAAGAAGTTATTACTTTTTAAAACCATTACAAACCAAACCATCACCCCATCATCATTATAAAACCAAAACACAAAAAGTAAACCTGCCGTTCAGGTTCAAGTAAAAGTCCATGTTTCATTGTCCTTTGCAAAGGAACCGCCTGGGAATCTCTACAAAGAAATTCTTGTATCAAGGCGCCCTCATGTCTCCGTGATCCAGCGCCATCTTGATGCCTATCACTCTGAAATTAAATCAGTCCCTCACAAATAGTACACCAGACAACAAATACATCCACGTAATAAATATAGTAGAGTAAACAGACTATACGGTAAACTTCATTGTCCCCAAAGGGAGATTTTCCAGAGTGCTATGGTTAGGTACACTATATCATTTCTGTCTGTCTGTCTGTCTGTCTGTCTGTCTGTCTGTCTGTCTGTCTGTCTGTCTGTCTGTCCGTCCGTCCGTCCGCCCGCCCGTCCGTCCGTCCGTCCGTCCGTCCGTCCGTCCGTCTGTCTGTCTATCTATCTATCTATCTATCTATCTATCTATCTATCTATCTATCTATCTATCTATCTATCTATCTATCTATCTATCTATCTATCTATCTATCTATCTATCTATCTATCTATCTATCTATCTCTCCCTCTCTCCCTCTATCCATCCATCCATCCATCTATCCATCCATCCATCCATCCATCCATCCATCCATCCATCCATCCATCCATCCATCCATCCATCCATCCATCCATCCATCCATCCATCCATCCATCCATCTTATGCACTTACACTCGAAAAAGAGCAGCTATCACAAGCAGTGAAACCATTTGTCAATGTGTTGAAGTGTTTCAAACTTTTCCCAAACACAAATGCAACAGGTGGTTTTCTTCATACAGTGACAGATTTCCTGTCAAAGAACAAACATATTTGTCTCACGGAAACTTTGAAAGCCTCTCATTCTGCTGGTGGTATCAGATGGAATGATCACATAAATTGATTGAAGTGTCAAATGCTTTGTTCTACCTACACCAGCAGTGACGGGAATGTTTCATTCTACCTCAAATCCTGTCAGACTAATTGGTTCTGAAAATCAAGCGTGTATGTATGTATGTATGTATAGTGCACTTACGCAATTCAAAGTGCTTTACAATAAAAGCATTATAAAGGAACAGACAGAAAGACAATTATCAGTACAGTGCATGAATACAATTATACTATATCAAATATAATAACGTGTATAACAATATTAAATAAATTAAAGATGCATTGTGTAACTTTTGGTGTGTAAGAGAAATTAATATTATGTTTTAAAATACTGTATATTCTAATGACTGAAAAAACAAATCCCTGGAACACTTTAAAGTTACAGAGCTCCCAGAAAAGATTTAGATTCATGATGAAAATATTCAATTTAATGAAAATAAGTTTAGTAAACCAAATACTGCTGGCTCTGCAAATGTAAACAAATGTCCCTCCCCTGAAACTACATAGTGCACCTTCAAATAAAATACAACAGAATTGCTATGATGTCACTCTAGCTGCATCCGAGAGTATAAAAAACCCTTGGAGTTGTTCTGTGTGTGTGTGTGTGTGTGTGTGTGTGTGTGTCACCCTGGATGACCTCGTCGTGTTCCATCCAGCCGCTGCATCTTATAGATGACAACATCGCTATGATGCTCGGCATGATGTCACCATCCAGTGGACCATGGAGCCAAGACAAGTCTCCACACTTCCTCCCTGTTGGCTGAAACAACATCTAATTGTGTTTACAGTTTACATTTTATAAATGATAAATGATAACAGTATCTTGGCTATTTTTGTTTTTACTATCTCTTAAATGCAGTTTCTAATGTCTAATCTTGATTTATTTTATGCCCCTGTAAAGCACTTTGAATTGCCTTGTGTCTGAATTGTGCTATAGAAATAAACCTGCCTTGCTTTGCTTTGCCTTAAACCATGTGGACATTTTTATTAGACACTATTTTCTGTAAAAGCACAGCATGTTGTATAAACTGCAGAATACATTGACAAATGTGTACAATTGATTCACACATATTTCTTTTTCCACAAGCATGTATTTTTTTTTCACTTGAAGATATTTATAACTTATTCTGTAAATATGGAGTCATATTAATGCATTTACCTTTGTGAACAGGTTTTTGCATACGGATCACTTAATAATTTGTTTGTTTGTCGAACTATGTTGTTGTTGTTCTTTTGTTTGTCTATTACTTGGCAACGCTATTGTGTATAACATAAATGCACAAGTATGAATAAACTATTTTTTCTGTTTACATTTTATGTGTATATGATACATAAATAACCACTTTCTTAAAGCTGTTGGCATGTTGGTTTGGAAAAAAAACTTGACGCACTTGATTCTAATTCTGAAGCGTATTGTGTCTTGGTTGTTTCTGTAAATTCCCCTATTGTTTGAACTAATTGGATCAACATTGAAGACGTGAATGGTTTCATTTTCCCACAGCGCGTCCTCACAGCCAACCCTCTGCACTGGTAAACAGCTCAATGCAAATGTCTCAGTGGGTCCAAAGCCAACCATTCCATCAACATTTTGGCACGAGCCGCCACAGAGCGCTGGAGCATAATGCTACCGTTTGTTTAGCATCACAACAATATCATGCTCTCTTGTTTCAGAGGAAGGATGAGGGGATTTTGCTGTAAATATATAATGATTTAAAATGTCAGAAATGAAAATGGTTACAGACTAAACAGCTTTCCTTTTTTTTGCTTTTATTTAGTTGTTTGTTATGACACAATCAGACATGTGAGTCAATAACAAGGAACTTGAAAAAAATATGCGATTTTAGGCTTTTTTTGGGTAAGACGGGCATCTTCTTTGACGGCCATCTTAACATGATGATTACATAGTGCACCTTTAATGTAATACGTTATTTTGACATGGTCTAATAATGTGAAAACTTGATTTCAGTTTCTTGATTATCACACAACCTGTGGCAGCGGCAGAGATTAAAGTAATCCACGAGGCTTCGTATTCAAAGCAGGCCTGTTTAGCACCTTGGTAACAGAACAGAAAATAAGTGCTGCAATCAAGCACATTGGGACAGACATTGGTTTCCTCCCGTATGCATGGAAACAGCACATATTTTCTCAGTATTGGATGGCCAATCACACGCTCAGGGTGCGTTGGATTTGACACGTGTGGAGACCATGGTGGAGACATATTGTTGTGTCTGATCCAGTTCACACTGAAACATGTTGGTAAGGCAACCAAGGTCACTGAATAGAGCAAGGTGTTTCACAGGAGAAGCGTCACTGGAATGAACGGATCTATGAAAATGTATGTCAGCCATCTTTGTTTTGCCTCGCAGTATCTCTGTGGCATGAATCAACAGATTTTTTTTTTAATTAATTTATTTTATTTAACCTTTATTTTTTCAGATAAAACATTAACATAACATTTTGTAATAATTGCAGGCTGCACCCTAACCCTACAGCTGATTGATCTAAAGTGCAAATGTGTCTGACATTTAGAGCAGGGTTGCCTGGCCTAAGAAGCCGTGTTTGAAAATAGCATGTTCCCAGCACAAATAAAAATGAGAGAGACTTAAATACTCTATGAACAGCCATATTGCAGTACAGTTGAATAAACAGAATATTGTTTGTAAGTGTGTGTGTGTGTGTGTGTGTGTGTGTGTGTGTGGATGTAGCTGGTGGGTGTGCTGTCGTGAACCTGCGACTCCTGCTGACTCATATTCACCACATTTATCTGAGCAAATAAAGCTTTGAAAAGTAATTGCCTTTCGGTTCCAGACGACAGCTGATAACAAAGCGCTTTGTCTTTGCACTTGACAGAGTGACACTCATGAGGTAATGGTAAATGGACTTGTATAGCACTATATCTCCGTTTATCACAGACTCAAAGCGCTTTACATTGTTTTTTGTACACATTCACCCAGTCACACACACATACACCGATAGCAGCAGCTACCACGCAGGGTAGGCTTAGCACTAGGGTGCTAAGCTAACTAAGTCAACTATCGGGAGCAATTCGGGGTTCAGTGTCTTGCCCAGGGACACTTCGACATGTGGCGAGGAGACGGGGGATCGAACCTCCGACCCTGCACACCAGAGACGAACTCCCTACCCACTTCGCCACTGCCGCCCCAATGGAGATGGATGAGAACGTGAGGAGACGAGTGTGAAAGGGAAAGTTCCATATGTTCTAGATTCATTAGACATAAAGTGAAGACTTTTTTAGGAAGGTTGACATTTCTGTAATATACTATAAAACCGATTTTTAAATTGACCTATGGAATATTCTTATATTTTGAGATGCTGGATTCTTGATTTTCACGAGCTGAGAGCCATAATTTACAAACAAAAAAAAAACAAAAAAATAGATCACTTTACGTCTAATGAATCTAGAATATATGGAACTTTAACTATTTTGAATTAAATTACAGAAAAAATAGCTATTACATGAAATTCTAATAACATGAGAATCAGTATATGCTGCTTTTTGTAAAGGTTTGCTTGTTGAATACCTTGTATGTTGAACCAAAACATCAAGAAAAATGCAGAATGTTTCAGTGTGAAGCTTTAAAAAAAAAACTCCTGAAAGAAAGTACACCACTTTGCACTTTGACAGAGTACGAGAAGATGGATGACATCGCTAGGAGACGAGTGTTGAGGCAAACCTCCCTCGCCCCCTCTACTGACGGAGTGAGGAACTGTGTGACATACTGAACAAACCCTGCGTTCCAATCCCCATATTTCCCTACTATTTAGTATGCCAGAAAAAGATTTAGGATGTCCCAATACATGCACATCAATTGTAGTATGCTAAAAAAAATACATTAATGCCCCGCTTACTGCAATAGCATTTTGGAGTATTCGTCTTTATTCTTGACATTTCTCGACATAATAAAAAAAAAACTTTCTTATCTGATTTATTTTTCTCTCCTGTGGCCCCAAAACTATTCTGTACTTAAGTATGTAGTGTAGTAAAAAGAATGAGTATGTGATTTGGAACGCAGGGAAAGTGTCCAATCTGCGCAGTAAACACTTATTTGGTTCCCCTGAGACAGTGTCACACTTCTCACAGTAAATCAACAGCTTACAGACGCACAATTTCAACCGACACCAGAAGTTACACACTTCAAAAGAACTCTTCTCTCTCTTGTTGACACGACGACAGATGATTGTTTTTCAAAATTGGACATGAAACTCATTCAACTCAAAAAAGTAAATATCAAACACAAGCTAAAATGCTTCTTTCTTTCTTTCTTTCTTTCTTTCTTTCTTTCTTTCTTTCTTTCTTTCTTTCTTTCTTTCTTTCTTTCTTTCTTTCTTTCTTTCTTTCTTTCTTTCTTTCTTTCTTTCTTTCTTTCTTTCTTTCTTTCTTTCTTTCTTTCTTTTCCCCTCCACACAACACATATTCTCTCAATTATCTCCAAAATGTACAGTGCTTCAAAAAACAACACTAATATTTATGCTTCTAATATCACGCCTTAAAGGTGCTCCGAGGAACTTTCAGTTTGTGTTTATTCTTGCACCCCCTTTGGACAAAAGCGGTAGTGTTCTTACTACGCCAGCTGTTGTTCCTGGGTAAGCGTACCCATGACAAAGGCATCAAGAAAAACTATATAAAAATACTTGTTTTCTGTTACATGTTATTTATGATCATCAGAGGAAAAATGAGACTGTTTCAGAAATATTTAAAAGTTCCTCGTAGCAACTTTAAATGTTGTCCTAAGTATATCCTACATGACGCATGAACCTAATTCAGCCACTATGCATTCCTTAGAAAATATTAAATATCTAATGTTTTTTAATACTTTCTAAATATATATATATATTTTTGTGGTCTGAATGCGCTGTCTGTCTTTAGACGTGTTGAAATGTATAGGTATTTATATAAGATGTATCTATTTTGTTTTGTAGCTATAATTTTCAGACATTAACAAGAGCGTACAGTAAAGTTAGATAACAGAAATGAAACACAATAGTCAGGAGAGGTCAAGAAGCCTCAGGGGAAAAAAATGGAAATGAAGTCAAACAAAACGAAAACACAACAGACACTGTGGTCTGTCCAGCAGTAATCACAGTAATCTGGCTTCTGACAGCTTTCCTATTGAGGCGAGGTAAGTCCATTTCATATTATTGGAGTAAATGGATATGCTGCTGTTGCCAATGCCTACCTCTCGTGGCTCAGTGTCATGGCAACCACAGGTGCGACTCCGGTCTGCTATCCACCTGAGAGTCTAGAGCAGCTTATCTTCTTATGCTTGTAATGAAGTTGTTAAAAACAATTATATATTGCACAGGTGGGTTGGAGAGGAAGTGGTGAGACTAGGATTTATATGTTATGATATCGAGGGATCACTGTGAATTTACGTAAGGCATCACGGCTCCATGCTTCTGCCCTTCAAGAGCTTGTTAGTGTCTGTGTGTCCACACAAAGACCGCAAATGGGTTCTCCATTTCCTCACTTCTCAATTTAGGAATTGACCTAAAAGAAAATATCTTTGTGGGTCAGTTGGATTTCATATTATGTTGCACAGCATCTTGAATATTTAAACTGAAATGAAATCATTCTTCAGACATTCAGACAGGAATTGTTGAGTCAGACATATTGGTTTTGACCTACAGAAAGTTTTTTTCATAAAAGCGCAAATGATAAAAACAAATGCATCCAAATACACAATGCGTCATTGCCTCATTCACACACACACACACACACACACACACGCACGCACGCACGCACGCACACACGCACGCACACACACACACACACACACACACACACACACACACACACACACACACACACACACACACACACACACACACGTTTAATTCCAGCCATTCTACATTGCTGTTTAAATGTTTCAATTGTTTTGTGTCTTATCAGCTTGTTTGCATTGTATATTGTGTATGTATTGTTGTTTTTGCTTTGGATTTGTTTGACTCGACATCTCTCAGAAAAAAAGAAAGAAAACAAGAAAGAAAGAAAGAAAAAAAGAAAGAAAGAAAGAAAGAAAGAAAGAAAGAAAGAAAGAAAGAAAGAAAGAAAGAAAGAAAGAAAGAAAGACAGAAAGAAAGAAAGAAAGAAAGAAAGAAAGAAAGAAAGAAAGAAAGAAAGAAAGAAAGAAAGAAAGAAAGAAAGTAAGAAAGAAAGTAAGTAAGTAAGAAAGAAAGAAAGAAAGAAAGAAAGAAAGAAAGAAAGAAAGTAAGTAAGTAAGAAAGAAAGAAAGAAAGTAAGAAAGAAAGAAAGAAAGAAAGAAAGTAAGTAAGTAAGTAAGAAAGAAAGAAAGAAAGAAAGTAAGTAAGAAAGAAAGAAAGAAAGAAAGAAAGAAAGAAAGAAAGAAAGAAAGAAAGAAAGAAAGAAAGAAAGAAAGAAAGAAAGAAAGAAAGAAAGAAAGAAAGAAAGAAAGAAAGAAAGAAAGAAAGAAAGAAAGAATGAAAGATGAACTTCCAGCAATGGTAAGCTCTGGTTGCCCCTAGTCTCATGAGAGACTGGAGCTCGTCCTGCTCGTATATCTGCATCCAGCATTAAGAGCTTCCTGCATTACTAGGACGTGAGCGGCCAGGCAAACCGAGCAAGGCTGAGGGTACATCTGGCTGCCAGGGAAACCGAGCCATGCTCAAGGTACATCTGGCCGCGTCAGGCAAACCGAACAAGCCTCACGATACTTCTGGCTCACTCAAGGTCAGTGACCAGCAGAGCTTTCCATCCTGGCTCCACAAAGGGAGCCTGGAAGTTGGTTTTAAGTCTCAAAAAGCTCCTATTTATAGACTTTCCACCAGAGATTTATGAGGTCAGAGATGGCATCACACCACCACCTTAGTTCTACTGTAGAATGTACCTAGTGCAGTGTGGAATATTGGAATATTCAGTGGCTTCTATTGGTGAAAGTTCTAGAGTGCAACGGTCCCCTAGGAAACCACGCTCGTTCGAATAATTCCAGAAGCTACAGTGGCCTTCAAGGACATGAAGCTAGATGCTACAGACTGCATCATCCACTGCCTCAACTCTTTTCACAATACCAAGTGATGAGGAGAAGATGTGTTGATCCATTTATTGTATATAGTACTTATTTGACTTCCAACAGGTGCAATTCCCCTGGACACCCACTATAAAAAAGCATGGTCGATAGTCGTTAAGTTTGTCTGTTCTGTGCTAATGTAGAAACATGGCAGTGCAACAAGGCGGCCTCTGTGTGTAGGGTGACCACTGACCTGCCCTTATGTAGATATTAAAGGCTCATTCTATCTAAGGAAATTAAAGAAATCGTGGTGCACATTACATCACTACTGTAGCCTATACACACAATCGCACGCATACATTTTATATAAATATATTTGTAAGGAGTAGAATAGGCCTATATGCTTACGATTGTAAATAATTAGATTTGAAAAAACAATGTATTAGTTCTTGTTTATATAAAGAAATGCTCTATTTTGAAATCCATGTCTGTCCCATGATGCCTAGCCCACTCTGTTTGGTCTGAACAGGAACTGAACTTAATTGTTTTACTGCCATGTGATTACCATGTTCTAGTTCAGATGACACCACTCAATTGATCTCTTGAGTATAAATAAATAGGTTAGATGAAAACATGATGGGCTCTAGTTTTCAGAGTATGGACAATTGTCGAGAAATCACATACTTTTTCTTTTTACTACACTACATACTAAAGTACAGAAGAGTTTTAGGGCCACCTAGAAAAAAAAAATCAGATAAGGAAGTTTTTTTTTCATTATGTCGAGAAATGTGAAGTGTAAAGACGAATACTCCAAAATGCTATTGGAGTTAGTGGGGCATTTATGTATTTTCAGCATACATCAATTGACGTGCATGTATTGGGACATCTTAAATCTTTTTCTGGCATACTGAATAGTAGGGAAGTATGGGGGTTGGAACGCAGGGTAAATTTTACTGGTTTTGCAGGTGGAGCTGTCCGTGGTGCTGAAACAATTCCTTTACCCTGGACGGCACCAAACACTGTAACGGGACAATGTATCTATTGATCTTACCCTCTCTTCCTCAATGTCTTTTCACCCTGCCTAGCACTTATTAATCTTGTGTGTATAAATGAGTATGTGTATTTATTTATCTTATTGTATATGTGTTTTTGATTAGTATGTATTTATTTGATTTGTACTTGCTCGTATGTATTTTGTTAAAGCACTTTGCAAACCATTGTTTAAAAAAAATGCTATATAAATAAATATATTATTATTATTATTATTATTATTATTATTATTATTATTATTATTATTATTATTATTATTATTATTATTATATTATTATTATTATTATTATTATTATTATTATTATTATTATTATTATTATTATTATTATTATTATTATTATTATTATTAATAATAATAATAAAAATTATCAAGATTGTGCTGAAGAAATCATCACTGTATTTCTTGTTAAAAAAAAATTGGATGCCGTCTCCTTGAAGCCTCAGAGTGCATTTCCTCGCCCTTGGCAGAAAGAGAGTCGCCATGGTAACTTGGGGCCCTTTCAGGACATTAACTGAGAAACCAAATACAAAATATCGGCCATGCTCCCAAAGCATAATAACCCCTGTGATTAAAAAGAAGAAGTAACATAATGGCTGCTATTCATTTTCAGAAAGGCTTCTAACCAAACAGAGAATTACTGTCTTCATCGCTAATATCTCACTATTGCTTCCATCATCTTCTCGGTAAGGAAATGCCGCATCCTATCCGTGTTGAGTTCACAAACAAATCAAGCGGACTTATAATCAATAACAACTTCACATTGTGTACAAGCACCTGAGGACAGGAGAGGGCCAGAGATAACATCAGCCCATGTGCTCTCAAGTTACATAGCATGTGCATCATCTCTGTCGTCGTTTCCAGATGGTTATCCGCCGGGCAGATCTCTCAGCACTGCACGCTCAGTTTGATAATGATCATAAATCTGTTCTCAAGATCAATAACAAAGATGGAGGACGATCGATGGTTATTAGAAAAGTGATGAAGTGTTTCCTGGACGAGTCTGTTGCACCTTCACTTACTGTTTGGTCTAATTTAGGATTAAAAGGGCAAATACACTAATTTCAGCCTCGTAATAGGAACTTTTAAATGTTTACCAAACAGTCTTATTTCTTCTCTGATGATCATTAATGACCTGTAACAGCAAACGAGTCCATGAGTGCAAACAATTCTATTTGCATCTAGTTATTATTAATGCCTTTGCTCGGGTCTGATTTACTGGGAACTTTGACAAAACGATCGATGGCAGGAAGAATGAAACAACCTGTGTTTATGAACGGTACTAAATCAAAGTTAACTTTGCTTTAACCATCCTCATATTACCATTATTGGTCTGACATAGTCACATATAAATTCATTACCTCATCGCGATGCATCCTACGCTCTCTCTTTCACTCGCGTACTAAACAAATGCACAGGCCTCCGACACGCACCTGAGCGCTGGTGTCATAAAAACACTACTGCTTCTGTCCAAAGAGGCCGCTCGAATCAACACAAACTGAAAGCTCCTCATAGCCACTTTAATGTTGCATTTCCATTAAAGCCTACTGCTCCACTAGTGGGTCAAAGTTTCCCCTAATTTTGCAAAATATCGCAACATTTAACTGATGGATTTGAACAGACTTGACAAACAAAGGTTATGCAGAGGCTCAGAAGATTTTATACACCTTTTTTATTTTATTTTTATTTTACAGGGGCTTAGCAGTACCAACCATGCAAAGTAAAACGATTTTCATACAGATTTTTTTGTTCAGTGTGCATACATGTATGTTCAACACAAATCTGCAGTTGTCGCATGTTAATCTAGACCAAAGTGGAATAGAATAATCCTGTTAATCATATTATTGTGATAATTATAATGACGTAAATATATTTGTATACTGTAAAGTCCACGTGCACAGTGTGCACTTGCATAACACATATTGCCCTCGTGGAGTTTTCAATCAAATGTGTAATTAATTATTCAAGCTTAAATGTGTAATTAATTATTCAAGCTTTTCTGTGTATTCCCATATCTCACTGGCTGCAGCTCACTGGAAAGGTATTGGTGGTTTGATCTGGTGACGTTGCTTTGGAACAGCAGGGAGGGAGCAACTGCCAAACGCACGAGCTCCATCCTCAACCTGAGCTCCACGAGGAGAGGATATGATACGTCTATTCTACCAACATGTAACTTTTGGTCAATAACAGTCGAATAAAAAATAAAAATAAATATGGAGGTTCTACAGGTGGAAAACCAGAGTCAGTCTTTCAACACCAACACTGTAAAGTTTCCCGCTATACACATCCTGGGAATGGGAGTAGATAACTTCATTTCTCTTGTGATTTTCGGGCTTATTTTCATCCTCGGAGTGCTTGGCAACACCATGGTGATAACGGTTCTCGCGCGCAGTAAACCTGGACAACCCAGGAGCACGACCAACATCTTCATCCTCAACTTGAGCGTGGCCGACCTGTCCTACCTTCTCTTCTGCGTCCCGTTCCAGTCCACCATCTACATGCTGCAGACATGGGTCCTGGGCGCGTTCATCTGCAAGTTCATTCACTACTTCTTCACCGTGTCCATGCTTGTGAGTATTTTTACGCTGTCGGCGATGTCAGTGGACCGGTACGTGGCAATCGTTCACGCCCGGAGATCGTCCTCAATTCGGGTCGGAAGGCACGCCATGGTCGGTGTGGTGCTGATTTGGATTTTGTCGCTGGTCATGGCAGCTCCAGTGGCGCACTATCAGACCATAGTGGAGAGGGTGGACAACGACACTTTCTGTTGGGAGGTTTGGCCGGATCACCAGAGGAAAGTCTACGTGATGTGCACCTTTGTTTTCGGATACCTGCTGCCCCTGAGTTTGATATCCGTCTGCTATGCGAAGGTTGGTGGTGGAGCATGGATAATAGTGAATGTAATGCATGCACACAAGTATTGTAGACTAGAGTAATGACAACAGATTCTGATGCCAGTTTGACAGTTGTATTTGTTCTTTTAGTGTAGAAATGTTGACTTTTCATTTGCACCGAAGATAAAATGAGTCCATAATATATGTAGAATGTTGAAATGTGGGATTATAATGGAGAGAATTGGCACAATGGATAAACGAATGAATACGCATAACTCCAGAGAGTCATGACAGCCAATCAAGATGCCAGCGAGCTTTAACATTATGCAAAATATTGGCTAAAATCACAGATAAAGTGACTTGACTTGTTTGGAATCTGAAATGAGTCTTGAATATCCTCTGCATATTTAAGTGTTGAATTAAAATGACACTATAATATGGATAATTAAATATCTAGGACAACAGCCGTAATCTTATAAAATGTCTTTATTGTTGCAGGTTTTGAATCATCTGCACAAAAAGCTGAAGAATGTCTCCAAAAAATCTGAGCTCTCCAAGAGAAAGGTTGGTGTGAGCTTATTTCTGTGTCTATAGTTGGCTGGTCTGTGATGTTGGAACGGTGAATGTGTGCACAATGCTCCATGACGGAAATGGTAGACTTGCATGTGGAGTGGAAACAACTGAATGATACGTTTGATAATCCTAAAAGAATTGACAAGTTTGATCCATTATTAATTGTTTTAGTCATTTTTCAAGGAAAAGTCCCAGGAAAAACCTATGGATCCTGTTTCCTGTGATAACAAGATAATTTGAGTTGTCTCTTGCTCGTGAGATAATCAACTCTTTCACGAGATAACCACACTTGTTTATTTTCAATATTTAAAATGATATGGGTTGTTTGCTTGAGATCAGGGGTTAATTCTCTCCATCACAAAAGGTTGTTCCCCCTTATGTTCATCTACCCGTGATGCTCAAATACAAGATGACAAAATGCCGATTTTGATAAAGTGTAACATTTCGATTAAGTGTAAAATTTCGTAATGAAATGGCTATTTTTTTTGCATTCCTACCAAATTGGGCAGTGTGATCAGTAACACACACACTTCCCAGATACAGCTGTATTTGATCACATGACACGGCCAATCGTTGTTGCCTCCTCTGCCTTCCCCTCCACAGACAAATCGTATAAAAAAAAAACTGTATCTGGTCCTCATACATTGCTGTTCAATTCGGCTTTTTAAATAACCTTTACGTCTTTATTTATTTTTATATTCCTGCATACTTTTAATTGCAGTCAAATTCTAATATTTTTCTGTTTGTTTTTGCAATGAGCTCTTTTTGTTTTTACTTTGTAAAGCTTATTGAATAGCACCCAATGTATGAATTGTGCTTTTTAAATAAATTGTCTCTGCCCTCCCTCCCTACAGACGGCCCAGACTGTGCTGGTAGTGGTGGTGGTCTTCTGTGTGTCGTGGTTGCCCCACCACATCGTGCACCTGTGGGTTGAGTTTGGCACCTTCCCGATCAACCAGGCCTCGTTTGTGCTCCGGATGCTGGCTCACTGCCTGGCCTACAGCAACTCCTCCGTCAACCCGATCATCTACGCCTTCCTCTCAGAGAACTTCAGGAACTCCTACAAGCAGGTCTTCTGGTGTCGCACGCCCAACAAGTGTCCCGTCAACAGTAACCGGGACGTTCGCAGTCGGCTGGAGACGGCGCCGTCAACTAACATCAGCGTGACTTACAAATGTCACGAGCCGCAGATCAGCAAAATGCTCTGATGTTGCCTCATGATGTAGAGAGCATGTCCATGTGTTTGAGGGCAACTTCACATGTATTTGTAATTTGAAATGTTATAAATAGGATAAGTTGACCAATATTTTTACTCAAAGGTGCCCCGAGGAACTTTCAGTTTTCGTTCATTCTTGCACCCCCTTTGGACAAAAGCGGTAGTGTTTTTACTACGCCAGCTGTTGTTCCTGGTTGAGTGAGAATATTTAAAAGTTCCTCGTAGCAAGGAAAAAACAAGTGTTTGTCGATTCTAGTGCCCCTTTAGGATAAAAGCAGTCGTGTTTTTATGACACCAGCGCATAATCGTGTTGCGGCTGCATTTGTTTAAGAAGCGAGTGAAAGAGAGACCTTAAGATGTATTTATGTTTGGTTCAAATAAGGCAGTTTGTGCCACATAGTCATTTGACATTTCACTCAGTTTGAAGTGGAATGTTGTGAACTGAAATTGAGCATCTGGTGGTGAGAAAACATCTGAGCACAGACTCGAGAGCACAGCAATTTTGGTGTGAGCTGCAACTAGCACCAAATAATCCATTAGTGAAGTGGGGTTCTAGTGGCTGAAAGTTTTCCAATATATTCCAAACTTTTGAAGATGTTACTTAGGTTGCAACAACATGTTGAAGTAGGTGGTGAAAAGTGGTAATATAGCTCCTCGAGATGGTCTGAACTTTTGCTAAGAGGCTTTTTGTTCAAGGTACTATGAGGAACTTTTAAATATTTCTGAAATAGTCAAATTTTTTCCTCTGATGATCATAAATTACAAGTAACAGCAAACAAGGCCATCAGTGCAAAGAATGCTATTTTTATATAGCTTTTTCTTAATGTCTTTGTCATGGGTACGCTCACCCAGGAACAACAGCTGCCATGGTAAAAACACTACCGTTTTAGTCCAATGGAGGTGGAAGAATGAACACAAACTGAATGTATCTTGGCGCACTTATGAACAAGTACATTTGGTCAACTGTAGACCTTTTTATAAAGTTACAATAATCCATTATGTTGACTATTTCAAATATGTACTTATTGGTTGAACTTGGGTTTGTAAGTTATCAGTTCGAAAAAAGAAAAAAAACAGGCGAGGGAAAGTGGTTAGAGAAGATTTGAGACCAACAGTCGTCTTTAAGTCATGGGAAGGTTGAACAATTGCAATCACCAATCACCATTCACCTACCTATAGATTGGTCATAGCCTATGTTGAAATTCAAACTAAAATGCAGACACTTTGGTCTGATTGCATCGGTTTTTAAACTGCAGTCTCTTCACCTTTACCTGTTCTTCAAGCCCTGACAGAGATTATATTTAGACCTAATTAGACTCTGCTCTGATTGTGTGATAGATCTGATGGTGAGAGCTTTATGTACATATACCTTGTCTCTATGCCGGAGAACATCATGTCCATGTACAGCACATGAGAGTAAACAGTAATGCAGCGTTTAGATAACGTTTAAAGCCCATTGCTGCTGCACACCTGAGCTACCAGAGATCGTTCCCAAAAGGAAAGAAAGAATGGATTCAATGTCTGTAGGATAAACTACAGATAAAGAACCAGGACAAGGTTTAGAATGTGACAATATATATTTCATTTAATACAGTGGTAGGAGGATTGCCTATTCCTAGGAATGAGGGGCCGACCAGTAACCATGAGGTCTCTGGTTCGATCCCCGGCACCGGACAGGAGGGTGTTAGTAGTAAAACTAGTGGTGGCTGCTATAACATCTATGGTGCCCACCATCTCTACCATTGTGTCCTTGAGCAAGACACTTAACCCCAAAACTGCTCCAGGGGCGCTGTACTATGGCTGACCCTGCGCTCTGACCCCCTCCGAAGTGTGGTAACTTGAGAGGGGGTATGCGGAAAGACGAATTTCAACATAGCCTTGTGTTAATTGACAAATTAAGCATCTTAACTCAACACACATGCAGATGCGTTCTTTAAAGCTGCTGATTGTTTCGATATCCCACTTTAATAATAATTAATTTAATAATGTGAATTTCTGATTTTGTGTCTTAAAGTTAATGTCATCGTAAAATGTTTTCACTGTTTTTGTTTTCTTAGTATAAACTAAACAAATGCATTAAAAACAATAAAAGAAGTGTGTAATATGTTTGTGAATACATGCCTTATACACAGAGATGAATACATAAATACAAACAAGTCTATTTTCCCCTTTCTATTTAAAAGAAATAGCTCATACATGCATGAACAACAACTACAGTAGCCTATAATCCACGCACGGTTCAGTTTGTTAGGATGTAATCAGCTTTACCAGAGCAGTGTCCTATAGCTTGTCCCTAGCTTTTCTGATGGCACAGATTACATATCGTTTCCTGTGTCCCCAAGGGCTGAATTTAATTAAGTTGGCTTTTTTCTGCACACAGGTAAATGCTGGCTGCACACTCCTTTCTTTGATGTGTTCCACCAACAGCGGCCATTTTAGAAAAAAAATAGATTTTCATTCTAATGACGCTAAAGGGATTTGCATAAAATTGTCACAGCTTGAGGCATTGCAAGAAAGGATCTTTTTTATGTGTGAAAATTAGATTTACTGTTTAGAATAATGTCTGGGGGTGAGAAAGCTCTATTATACAGTAAGTTAGGTTGCTGAAAATATATCTCATTTGAATATTCTCTGTTGTTGCATTTGACATCCTGCTGTTGCTTCAAACAGGCGAAGGCTCAGAATGACATAGGAGGATGTGTTGTGAGACAAGTGTAATTATTCAAACAGCAGGGTGATGATTTATACCTTTCTGAGATCACATAAACAGAAAGCTGTCAGATCTTTACCAGAGTCCATGTTTAAATCAAGGTTGTCAGGTTTTAGCTTACATTAAATACGTGTAAATAAAGGAAATACAATTTATTGTACTATTTTTTTATTTGAACAATTTACAGAAACAATTATAATGATTTTTGTTGGTTCTTGTGCTTTCCACCGCTGAGGATTTTTGAAGCAAACAATTCTTCTTAAAAAAAAATCAAATTTGATAAAACTGTATTTCTTTAAAAATCATTGAAATTAACAGTAAGTCCATGTAGCCAATAACCTCATTATAATAGATAGAAATGATCTTTCTGCTCGCTCAGGTAGATCTGTTTAAGTAAACGGCACTAGTAGGCTACATAATCGGAGTAACTGCTCAATGATTAGCTTGCAATTAGGGCGAAATAAATGAGACCTTTTCGGACACATTATCAAATTATTATCAAATGATCAGGCCTGAAATGAACTTGCTGTAATTTAATGTGATTAAATGCATATGTTACAAATACAGAACATTTTAAATAACCACCTCAATACATGATGTTTTGAACATAAAATAATAGGCCTAATACCAATAAATACGTAGATAAAACTCCAAATCGATTACACTAAGTAGGCCTACAGGGTAATTCTTCATATTTCCCTTAATTTTCATTTGGTCATCCACAAGTCAGATAGTTTATGGAAAAACATGTATCAACAAAGAGTTTGAAGAAGAAAAAAAGCCCAACATTTGAAACTTTGCTTGAGTCTATCCCTGCCGTGTTGAAAAAGTATCAAATTTCACCCATCAGTTTGTTGGGTGACTAGTAACTATAGAAACAGAAGCTGCTGTCTGATTGGCTGGGTTTGTGTGGACAGAGACCCCGCATTTATTTTTGCAGAACCAGATAAAAACGACGACAAAAATATAGTACCGATGTTTCGTTCGAGGAATGTTTTATCACAAAGCTGAATGGGAGAAGTAGGCATAATCCTTTATACAAATTGTAGTCCTAAAAAAACAATTGTCTTTCTGTTTTCATACAACAATATAGGCTTAGGCTATTCTAACATATAATAGGCCTACATGATAAGGCTATGTCTAGCCTCTCACAGCCAGACCAAACTACAGCTAGTAGTAGTAGGCTATGTCAAACAGATGCATTTTTAATTATGTATTTTTTAATCACGGACCGGATTCGGCAGGGATGTTTGACGCATCATTTCAAGACACAGGTAGGATCTGTTGATAAATAGCAACACTTTGACAGTTTTTAACGATATCTTTCCTTCTACAACTTTACGCCTGTTGACTGGTTTCTTTCCCGAGGGCCGTCTTTTGAACTTCTCTGCAAAGAGGTGTAAAAAGTTGAGTTATGAATCGAGTTGGGATAACGTTATTGATAAATTGGTATTTGAAAGCTAGCTTGTTGCTAGTTCACCAGTCAATTCAGTTAGCAAAGTAGTCTAATTGACATTTGTTAAACGTGACTTTTCTTGTTCCTTATATTTATTATTTACACCAAACTTGCTGTAGGGACAATGGCGACCCCCAGCTGAATAATAAAGCGAGTGCACGCGCCACAGATAATGTCGAAAGTTACCCGGAGAAAGATGACGTCATACCTGATCTCCCCACCATCACTCATCACAGTATGCAATACTCATCAGACATCAAAGATCAACAGGTAAAAAATAATCACAGAATGATAAGCATTTTCGGATTTTTTTTTTATATAGCCTAGATGTATGGCAAATGTTGTGAATGAAAAATGAGAACATTACAAAACTACAACAAAAATGGCAACACTCGCTAAAAGGCAAGTCAAGGCAAGTCTATTTATATAGAATAATTCAGACACAAAGTCATTCAAAGTGCTTTGAATAGGCCTACACCTAAAGGCCTACTCAGGTAAATCCACTGAATGAAGATAACATGAAGTGAGTGTACCAGATACTAGAAAAGTCATAGCATCCATTTTGATAATCATACTGCACCAGTATTGTTGAACACTTCAGTGTGCTTTTTTTTTTTTTTGAACACTTCAGTGTGCTTTTCTGTTTGTTTTTAATTTGTAATATATTCAGGGCGTCCTTGTAAAAGAGAGCTTGCTCTAAATGGCCTTCCCCTGTTTAAATGAAGGTTAAATAGAACATAAATGAAAAAATCTTGTTTACGTTGAACTTGTAAAACAAAGAACACGGCGGACCAACTGTTGACATGTTACTATGAATGCAATGAAGGGAGAGAAATAATAT
>OX442367.1:3769107-3842266 GCA_949357725.1 Hyperoplus immaculatus
GAATTTTCTTTGCAATGCATTTGACAGTTTATTAGAATCTCAACCTCCGCCCATTACCACTGTAGTTTATGTTCTTACATCGAGGATATTTAAGTATATTGACTTTTAATTTGTTGTCAAAATCACTTTTGGTCCAAATCAGTGAATATCTCCTCACGATCCGCTACCTGTTCGTACTGTGTGTGCTCAAAAAAATGTTAGTGTTAATGCACAGCCAAAGCTCTATAAACAGGCATTTTTGTTTACATACTGTACCAGTTTACAGTGCCTAGGATGTTAACAAACACCAGAATTCTTTTTAAGCGCACCCACAATACAGACAGATAGCGGATCGTGAGGAGATATTAACTGATTTTGACAACAGGCATTCTCCAGAATCGCTAACTCCACCTTTAAAGTTATGTTAATTTTTTCAGGTAAGATTTCCTTAAATCACTGTTTAACGAATACTCTTTAGAGATTCACAGCAAAGCCAATGAATGACTGTTGACTTGCAGCCTCTTGTCTCAGGCTGTGTGGAGAGGAGTAGAGAGTAGTTCAGATGAGTGATGGGGTTCTGTTCAGGTTGTGTCACTGATAACAGATCAGCTGAGGCCTGAAGGCTGAAATAAAACCATATAGTATTTCCTAAAAAGAGGGTGAAAGTGCTCTCAAAAGGGTGATTGAGAGCAAACGATGACATAAACCGTGAAAGATAGAATACTTTTTTTAATATTCAAATTCCTATGATCCCTTGAAAGTTACATATCCTGTGAATTTTAAGCTTAAACACAGACTAAAAATAAACTTAAATGTTGGAAAAATACATTTCTTCCTTTAATTTTGTTACTTCTTAACTTGATTTTCTCATTTCTATTGTCCTGAACCGTATCCCTTACTATGTTGTGCTACTGTGTACATATTGGTAGAGATGCCTTTTCATGTTGCAATGATTTATTTCCATTGAAAAGCGTTAGTTTTTCCAAGGTAATTAAAAAAGCATCTTGTATCTCCAGCCCACAGTTAAATGTAGTGCGGTAGAAATGACCAGATTTCTCTAGAAGTATAAGGCCGAATTGGAGAGAAACCATCAAGTTAAATAGCTTAAATCTCTACTTAATAACAGGGCATTACTTGAGTTATTTGCCACCGCTGATGTAAAACTAAACTGATGTTTTCTCTGCGTCTGCTCTCACTTTGTATTGGGACTCTGAAAGCCGTTTGATTCTCACTTAAAACTTTGACGTGCTGTGTGTGTCCTCCTGTGCCAGAGCTGACCTCGGTTAAATCTGCCTTCCCCACGCATCACGGAGTGATAATGACAAATCGGAGGGATGTTGTTTACTAATGATTAGTAGAGATTGTTTCAGCTCACTTGTAAAAGCCATGTTTAAGAGCTATATTTATTGTTCCATTTGCACATTTTGTGAGTGTGTTTGAGAGAGGACTAATCGTTATTAATTAGGGTCATTCTTTTTAATGTGTGTGTGTGTGTGTGTGTGCGTGTGTGTGTGTGCGTGTGTAGCAGGGAAAGAGTGTGTTTGAGTGTGCATGTCTGTTTAAGTTTATGTGTGCTTCTTTTGTATGCAGTGTGTTTCTGTGTTTGTACGTCAAATGTGTGTGTGTGTGTGTGTGTGTGTTTGTGTGTGTGTGTGTATGTGTGCGTGCCTGTGTGTGTGTATTGGTGTCCATGCATGCCTGTGTGTGCGTGTGTTTGAACATCTGTGTGTGTGTGTGTGTGTGTGTGTGTGCCTGTCTGTGTATGCACGTGTGTTTGAACATCTGTGTGTGTGTGTGTGTGTGTGCGCCTGTCTGTGTGTGTGTGTGTGTTTGAACATCTGTGTGTGTGTGTGTGTGTGTGTGTGTGTGTGTGTGTGTGTGTGTGTGTGTGGATGTGCATGTGTGTGTAGCCCCGAAGCCATAGTCAGCAAGCTGTGACAAAGGTCCATTACCTTGTCTGATCACAATGGCCCGTGATCTATTAGCATCATCTAAAAGCTACATTAGGATGAAGTGGAGACACTCATAAACAGCGCGCTCGAATCGGGCCCTTTTAATGGGATCACCGGTTTTACATGGGACCTCTCTGGCTTATTCCCCCCCCCTGGTTTGTAGGTTAATGCATTTTCAAGTACCCACCAGACAACACTCAATTGACAATGAGGCGTATGCATCAGCCATTCAATTTAAAAACGAGTGAAGATCCACCAGTGAATTCACATGGAAAGTGAACGGCAGCTTTTGTTGTTGTCCTGTGGTATTATTAAGTTATTAATTCTGAGTCTTCTGATGTTCCAAAACCCAATTAGGGAGAAAAATGCATACATGAAAACCTCTCTGTTAACATAAAGAGAATATGACGCGGCCCTTTAAATATTTTAAATCATACGTGTACATCCTTTGTGGGCATGTTGGGAATAAAATTAGATAAACAAAGGCTACAATAAATATAGTATATATTCACTCTCAGTATCCCAGGGTCAGGCCTAAAAATAAAAGTGCCAGTGAGTAAATGTATGTAGCCTATGTATCTTGATGGTTCAAAGATGTCAAATTGGATTATATTTTACTTGAAAAGAGAGTAGTAAAAGTTGTAAATAAAGTCCAAAAAAACAAAACCCAAACATGATTCTACATTCTTGTGACCCCTCATATTTATCATCCGACCCCTCTTCGGGCCCTAAACCAGAGGTTGATAAGCACTGTTATAAATCTAAGAAGAAAGTAAGATTTTTGTAAAAAGTTATTATGATTAGGAGAAATATATCAGCAATTACAAAACAAAGAGCAAGAGAACAAAAATCAGTTTATCCTTTTGCCGCTGACTGCTGCTCAGTTTGTGATCAAAGGGTTTTAAAGATCCTGGATTAAGGTGGTAACTATGCCGACCCCTGTGGTGAAACTGGATTAGTGCAACAGCGCAAAGAAACACACATATGGCTAATAGAAGCTGAACAATCGGCAGTTAAAACAATGTGTCAATACCCCGACGTCTGCTAATACCAGTTTGCATAAATAAAGGCTTTAAAATAACTATAACTTGAGTCATTAAGGGCAAAATAATTGAAATTCAGTTAGAAAGACATCCTCCAAAGTCTGATTGTATGTAGCCAAATTTTTTGTACTTTTATATCTCTCCTTGTTTCGCTGCTTTCTCTGTCTCCTTTATTTCTATTGTCCTCCTTTATTCTTCCTGTAAAAGCAAGGCAAGTGTATTTCTATAGCACAATTCGGACACAAGGCCATTCAAAGTGCTTTACAGGGGCATAAAATACATCAAGATTAGACATTAGAAACTGCATTTTGAAAAGAACACATAAGATGTGCCTGCTCGCTCTTTTAATGCAGATTTAAAAGACTCCTGCATTATGACATTATTACATTACATTTAGCAGACACTTTTATCCAAAGCAACTGGAGTTTAAAACAAGATGTCTACCTTTTTCAACCCTTATTCAAGAAACTCACTGACATAGGATTTCTGTTAATTGTATATTTGTGCAGAGATGCTTTATGTGTGGCTTGAGTTCCGTTTAGATATTCTTATATCCAACAGGAGTATACATAGTACCTAGTTGGAAGAAAAAAAACAAGCTTAACTAAAATGAATAAATCATACTCACCTACTTCAAAGGTTTGTCATCGTGTCATTTGTTGGGCTTTAGACCTGGATGTAAATGAGACCAACAGACTAATGCACTAAGGGCTGACGACGGACATAAAAGAAATGTTATGAAGGACGCTGAAATCAATAGAGTGGAACTTGAAACACCACTGAATACATTTACAACAGAATGATAATTAGTGCACATGGGCTCATATCTGGAATCCCCATTAATTATTGGTTGTATGATTTTTTTTTTTTTTTTTTCAAAACTATAATGGTCGGTATGGTCTTCAGATGAGAGATGAGATGAGTTGGGTTGCAGCGGTGTTTTAAACGCCTGTGTTTTTGATATGCAGAGAGGGCGCATAGAGGCCTGCTCATAATATAAGGCTCATAGTAGCACCTTTTATTGTGTGTGGAAATTATCATAATATAACCTGCTGCCTTTAGAATCCTGAAAGATCCAGCTTTTGAGGTGTTGTTGCTAAGAGGGAATGCAAATGATGTCTGCAAACTGGATTCCATTCCGTTTTTCTACACTGATCTGTATGTTTGTAATGTTTCCATTTCTTGCTTTTTGTAAATTGCATAATATCAATAGATATACAGCTCCGGAAAAAATTAAGAGACCACTCCAAATGTTCAGTGTCTCTTGTTTTACTCTTGAGAGGCATATGTTTGAGTAGAATGAACATTTTCATTTTATAATATAAACTACTGACAACATTTCTAACAAATTCACCATAAAAATATTGTCATCAAGAGCATTTTCAGTAAGTAATGTAGAGATGAAAATTTAAGAATAATCCAGACTGGTCTAAAAAAATAAAAAAATAGAGGCAAAAATATGAAGTGTCAAAATAATAATAAAAGAAAAGCCTGGCCAACACGATCAACAAATAAAATATGACAGTCAGTCTCTGGCAACGTGACAAAACCAACAGTAGACATTTTGAAAGTGTAAAAACCTGATGAGTTTATGTGTTATGCGCGTGTTCTCCATTGAGGCCTGTCTCATCTGAGGAGCGGGCCGGGGCGTATACTATATTATATTATATTCTGCTGATTGATAAAGTACAGTGAGCCATATGGAGGAGACATCTGTGAGATGATTTATGATTTGGTTTGTGATTTGTAAGCTGCCGGTTGCATCAGTGACATCATCAGCATTACTCAACCCTTTTGGCCCGGGACGCGACGGCAAACACATTTCCTAATTGATGAAGAAAGACGGAACGGCAGAGTGTTGAGATTACAGCAGATTACTGTACAGGATGTGGGAATATGACACTCTTTTCTGGGAGGTTTTGATGCATTTTTTTTGGAAGAGAAACTCAAAAACAAGTCACATACAGTAAATTCATTGTTTTAAAATATTGTTAAACCCAATGGCTTGGACAGAGTGCAGTCAAAGGTGGAGTTAGATAAGTAAATAGCTCCTCACGATTCACTACATGGTGAAAAAATACACTGCTTATATATAGGCTCGTATGTGTAAAAACAAAAGGACACGGTGTCTAGCTACATGCCCGTTTACGGAGCCTAGGTAGTGTATTAACACTTGATTTATTTTCAGCGCACACACTGACAGCTTAAAAGTCACTATTGGATGTGATTTTTCCAACTTCATAAATCCAGATAAAAATGTAAAGAAATTATTTAGTTTAGAGAGAAAAATAAGTCACTTATTTTTTCATTTCCTACTGCTGGTCTCGCTTGACACTTCTCAATTAGACTCTTGCTCAGGCACCATCAATCATTTCAACTGACCAGATAAATAGAGAAAAGGTTTGAGGGGTGTGTGTGTGTGTGTGTGTGTGTGTGTGTGTGTGTGTGTGTGTGTGTGTGTTAGGGGCGTGTTGGCCGTTCGTCCACTTCCAGCCGTCAGTTCTCTGCCCGGTGACTCTGAGGTGATGCGTCCCAGACCTGCAGCGCTGCTACTGACAGCTGGGTCACACCGCCGCCGTCACAAGTCAGTTTTCAGGGTCAACGGACATGTGTGTGTGAGATCCCCCTTTCCCTTTTCCTTTCATTTTTTCCAATATATTTTCTGTCCTCCCCATTTAGTCCTATTCCCCTCATATTACTGCACGCAAATGCATCGTAAACAATAACGTTTTTTTATTACTTATGTTTGCTACTCGATGTCTGAATTTCCTTCGGGATCATAAAGTATCTATCTATCTATCTATCTATCTATCTATCTATCTATCTATCTATCTATCTATCTATCTATCTATCTATCTATCTGTCTGTCTGTCTGTCTGTCTGTCTGTCTGTCTGTCTGTCTGTCTGTCTGTCTGTCTGTCTGTCTGTCTGTCTGTCTGTCTGTCTGTCTGTCTGTCTATCTATCTATCTATCTATCTATCTATCTATCTATCTATCTATCTATCTATCTATCTATCTATCTATCTATCTATCTATCCATCTATCCATCTATATGCACTGTATAATGAGAAGATATTCATTCATTTTTACAAAATTATTATTTTGACAAGGAGCATTCTCCAGATTCGCTGACTCCACCTTTGAGCATAACCAAATGGATTGTTCGGATGGTGTGATTGAATGAAAGGATGTTTGCATGTCACTTCAGGAACAACATTAGGGTTTTAAGCTAAACACACACAAGGAGAATAAACAACAACAACAAATCTTTTCATGGATCCTTTTCAGATCCCTGGGTCTTTGAAATCAGCAGATCAGGAACATATGACGACTTCAGCATCAGCATCATGTCCCCCTGACGGCTCTAAGTCTCCCTGGAGGGAAATCCTCTTTGTGTGGGCCGTCCCAGCCTCTGTGTCTTTCAACAGGATATCCCAACAGAAGGTGAGGTCAACTATGAGCAAACTCCACACAATAGGATCTAGGGTTAGGATTTGATGTCGCACAAAGCACTGGTCGTATTCTTTGAAGATTTTTAATTTGACCTCCTCTCCCCCTCCCTCCTTCCCCTTCAAGTCTGTGAGAGTTAATTAAACATTGGACAGCTTGGGGTCAAGCCTTTAGCTTTAAGTGAATCCTGTCATCTTGACTGTATGTTGCAGAAATGAATGTATTAATGCAAATAATCTAAGGTGCTACGAGGAACTTTTAAATATTTCTGAAACTGTCTAACTTTTCCTCTGATGATCATAAATTACATGTTACGAGACCATCAATGCAAAGAATGCTCATTTTATATAGTATTTCTTAATGCCTTTGTCATGGGTACGATCACCCAGGAACTACAGCTGGCGTAGTAAAAACACTACCGCTTTTGTCCAAAGGGGGTGCAAGAATGAACACAAACTGAAAGTTCCTCTGAGCACCTTTTAACTTCAGCTAAAATAATGTTTTTTTTCTGATTTTATTAGTTATTGGTAAATTTGAGTTTTTCAACTCCAATATTACCATTTTACACACAAACTTTACATTTATGTTGCTTCTATCTCTTAGTCTTCCAATACATTTTTTTACTATTTTTCTCTATTTACCGAACACTACAAACCCGTTTTAATCTTTGAGTATGAAATCCAAATGAATATTCAACTCTCTACACTATTTCAACATACTTTTTCAACTTCCTCACCTAGCGTTAACACTTGAATTACACTTTGTTTTCATTCCCTGTTCTCAAGCCAGCTGAAAAGTTGACTGAATTCTTCTCTTTCTCTTCAACTGACAGCAAAAACAACCAAACCATCTTCTGCTCTTCTACAAAACTACAACTACTGTTTATCCACAATTTATTGTCTAAACTTCGTCTGACATTTCAGCCCCCTACATTGCTCAAACTTTAAATGTATCTTTCATTTCAATACTTTGCTTTTCTTAATTCAATGCACAATTCCCCTTCCACAACTTCCCAACTTTTTCAGTATTTCAATAAATATTAAAGCCAATTTAAGCAACAAAAAAAAAAATCTATTGGCAACTTATTGTTCTAATGTAAAAAAGCTAAATGAATATTGGTAAACGTGAGAGTGTTTGAGCCCCATGTCCCTGCAGAGTGAGTGTTGGCAGGGCGCTGGTGGAAGCTGAGCTGTTGGCTGCCCTTCCATGTCTTCTGTTGTTGTTCTGTGGCGGCCTCAATGGGATGGGTAGTTTGTGAAATGACAGGACATGCCAACAAATTGCATCACTTCTGGCTCGGCGGCCAAGGACAATGCCATGCCATATGCCAATCGGGGGGGTTACGGGGTAGAGGGATGAATGGGTCTCATTTCCATGGGCCTGACCCCTCCTTTCCCTCCCCAAAACTCTGTGTGTGTGTGTTACCACCACCACACACTCACACCCAGAGAGCCCTGCCTGCCTGCCTTGCCTGTCGGGAGGCCGCCTTGGCCAGTGGTGTGACACAGACATACGAGCTGACACATCAGCCATTAGCCAAAACAAAACATCCAGAGATTCATTTCAACACAGTGGAGGAACCTCATTGTCCTCCCCTCTTAGGATTTTCTCTTTTCTGGAGTCGACAGAGTCATCAGAGCCACACATACTGTAGGTTACGCACTGTCAAACTTTAACTCATTGCCTCATCAAGGCACACAGCACAAGTTTGATTTTAATTTAGAAAAACTTTGTATATTCTTCTTAACTTTGCAAAGATTTTGAGTTTACTTTCTAATTTCGTAGCTGTTTTTTTTTTTGTTTTTTTTTACCAAGCTGTGTATCCGCTCAACATGTTGTATCTTCCTTTGCATACTTTCTACTATGTATCAACTTTTCTTTTTTTAGACTTTCAGAGTTTAAACACTAGCAAATCAACAACTGTTATTTAGTATCTCTTAATATCTCAATCTCTTAATTCTGAGCAAACTATACCCTACTACACTTTCTGCAGGAGGACACCACCACATTATGGAAAGTTAATCCTTTAGTGTGTCTCTGGGAGATCACAGATTTAAAATAGTGTTTCTGCTGTGATTTGACCAGGGGACTGAGGAGCAGTGATTTAGGAGCTGGTTTTACCTTGACATGAAACAAATGAGGATGGTACCAGAAGGTCAAGCCGCCTGCGCCATCGCCATAATCGTGCTAATTGGGACAATATGTGCGTGATAAATCACCCTCAGGTCCTCTAAACGTTGTCATTTTGCAAGAAAAATAAGTCGTAGCATTACTTTTCACCACTTTTGCTTCAAAGTGAGGATTTCCCAGTGTCTATATTGTTGAAAGAGTTGAAGTTTTAGTTGCCGACCATATGTTTTTTAAGAGCATATGTTCTGTGAAAGGGGTTTAACCTTCTACGTTGGGGGGAAGTTGTGCGGTTAATTCTCATGCCACCTCTTTCTCTGGGCCCGTGCCAAGGGTTCCTCATAGTCCCTGGTCCCTGCGAGGGAGGGGGGGAGACCCCGCAGATCCCCGATAACTCGCAGCCAGATGCCAGGAGGATAAACTGTGGTGGCTGCAGGACCACAGCATCAAGGTTGTGTCCAAAACCGGAGCCTGCGATATTAGTCACCGGGAGGGCGTGATGTATGATGCCAGGTTGGGTTCTCTGGCTCTTAACTGAAGTCACAAGACAATTCAAAACAAAACAAAAAAATAAATAATAATATAATAATAATATAATATGAGGTAATTTATTAAAATGCAGAGAGAGATAAAATGTATACATAAACTTTTGCTTGATTAATAAGAATGAATATTGGAATAATTATTTCCTAAAGTAGCCTATATGTTGCTCATGTTACTCACAGTTAATCATCAACTTAATAAAACTCCTAAAATAATTTATGCTGCATTTTCTCTGCTGTTACATAGCAGCAACTTCCAAAACCAACCAAACGAAAAAACAAAAACATAGCCTACAATACAATACGGATACGGTTAACTCTCACTGTAACTAAACATGTCAAATGTTTAGTTACATGACAGGTTGGCTTATATGTTAGCACCTGTCACCACACAGACCATCAGCCACTTTATGGTTGTAACCATTAATAAACATTTAGACTTGAAGGGCCTTGGGTTTACAACACACATTCAAACACTTTAGCTGGCCTAGAGTTGGTGTGCAGGTGCTACTCTCCTCATCAGAGTTGTTATAAAGCAGCTGTGTGTATAATTCTGTTCCTTTAACACATTCAAAAGCAGCAAACAGAGTTACGAGAGTCAAGAGATAAACTGGAAACTTCCAGTTTCGCTAATGGGCCATTTACAGGCGTCTGCCCAGAAAGTTGTTGCTGTGTGTGTGTGTGTGTGTGTGTGTGTGTGTGTGTGTGTGTGTGTGTGTGTGTGTGTGTGTGTGTGTGTGTGTGTGTGTGTGTGTGTGTGTCCTGCTTGGGGATAGAACATGTAGGAAAACATTTCAAATCAAAACAGCAAAAAAATAAACGATATTGATCATAGAGAAAAATGTGACAATTGAAATACCATATATGTTTGCTAAAAACATTTTTTAATTTTTTTTATTTCAAATTTTCCGTTTCATTTGGCGGCTCGCCGTCTGTCTCGAAGAATTAACAGTCGTCAGAAAGTCTGTCTCCTGAATGGAGACACGGCGTGCAAATGTGGGAACATGTATAATTCATAATTATACATGCAGATTTATTCTATCAATCTTACATAATCTTTTTCTCAATTGTTTTTTCTTGGAGATAACTATATGGGAGGGGAGGAGGGCAGAGACAGACAGACAGAGGGGGCAGACCTGTGGATGATTAGCTTCTTTTTGTCCTCTGTTTTTTTCTCTCTGCTTTATTTTCCCTGAGAAGATTAAATATTTCTGCTTGAGAAAATCTTTTTAAACCCGCCACTGACTGCTGCTGTCCTGGCCCCCTCCCCGTCACTGCCTTGAGCACATACAGGGTCCCCCTCCCAGAAAACCCACAGTTCTCCCCCATTTTGTCATTCCAAAATGTGGTGAAAAAATGTAATCTTCTAACAAAGCATAGAAAAGGGTGGCTATAGAGGAATTTTTTTTTCTTTTTTTTCTGCAAGTGGCCTCTTTATTGGGTTGGGGGGGGGAGTGGGTTGGATTGGCGGAGGGCTCCTTCACAGTATCCACACACAACAGGGCTCCAATCTGTCAAATAATTAGCCAGTGTGGGAGGACAAAGGTTTTTATTTGCCCGAATTTCATACATCACTGCTTGAATACATCATCACTGTATTGTGACGGGTCATGGGAACTTCAGCTCGCAGGAGACTGAGACACAGACACACACACACACACACACACACACACACACACACACACACACACACACACACACACAGAGGTCTAGAAAAATAATGATATTGAAAAGGAACAAAACTGAATGAGGAATTCATAAGGGCTTATGTTAAGGCTATAAAGATATCGCAGACGTACGACGACAAGTGTTTTTTATGTTAATCTGAAAACGGCATAATGGTGAACTGGCCCGCCTCGTGAGAGTAGGGGGAAAAAGGCACTGCTTCTGGAGCTGAAGTGATGGGTTGTAATGGTGAACTGGCCTCGTGAGAGTAGGGGGAAAAAGGCAGTGCTTCTGGAGCTGAAGTGATGGGTTGTAATGGTGAACTGGCCTCGTGAGAGTAGGGGGAAAAAGGCACTGCTTCTGGAGCTGAAGTGATGGGTTGATTGACTGCTTCTGGAGCTGAAGTGATGGGTTGATTGACAGATTGAAATGTTTCTTTATACAAATGCAAACAAACAGAAAACAAAAGAGAAATGCAAAATAAATTCACACTTTAACTTCGGAGGCTTTGATATTTCTAACATTTGAGAAGTTAGACCCAAAACATTATGACATGTTGGCTTGTTAAAAGTATTCAGACTTTTACTTTAAGGTGCTATGAGGAACTTTTTAGATATTTCTGAAACAGTCTCTTTTTTTCGCTGATGATCATAAATGACATGTGATAGCAAACGAGACCATCAGTGAAAAGAATGCTTTTTTTATATAGTGTTTCTTAATGCCTTTGTCATGGGTACACGCTCAGCCAGGAACAACAGCTGGTGTAGTAAAAACACTACCGCTTTTGTCCAAAGGGGGTGCAAGAAAAAAAAACACAAACTGAAAGTTCCTCGGAGCACCTTTAAAGAAAGTAATGAAAAGATGACTACTAGAAATTTAATATTTCGATAATTGATGCCAAAGGTAATAGAATAATAATAAGTGTCCCATAGAGAAAAAATGCATTGTATATAAGAACAATTCAATCATATCCAAAGTTAATTTACTGTTGACCTTATTGGCTACAGACTGACATTACTTTTTGAGAGACTTGGATTTAAGAGCGCAAATCTTTTCACATTGCTCAGAGTATAGCTATACCTAGTCTCTATGTATTCTAATATAAATGTGTTCCTTTTCAAATTACAAAGAGACTTAAAGAAGATTTTAATAAACAAATTAATGTTATAGTAAAAACCAAATGGTTGGTTGTTTGGTAAGGGATTCCAGTTTTTAAAAAGGATGTGTTCGATTGACACTCTGAAGCATTTCATGTCGTGAACAGAGGAGATCTGCTTCACGTGTGTGTTATTTGAAAGTGTCTGTCAAAATAAGCCGTGTCTGTTCATTGGGATATTATTTACTCGATCGTTTTCGGGGGATTGAGCTATGTATATAATTGTCCCCTCAGCGAAACCTCTTCTTCTGTGCTCACTGAAATCGGTAGAGTAATAAAAAAGTTATCAGGAGCTTGATATTGTCTCGCTTTTATAAAGTAGCCGCTCTTTTCACCTTTGAGTTCCTGTGGCTAAAAGGGAATGGACTTCTGCGTCGGCCATTGTTTGGTGTGTGATTGCCCCGGTCCATCACAGGTTCCTCTGAAGGATTAGATTGATCCACTGAGTGAAGATCAACTGCTGGTGTCTGTATACTGTACTGAGGAAATCCAGGAGAGTCAGGATGGAGGGTTGGGCTCCTTAAGCTGTTTTTAGGCCTTTTCCCTTTTAGTTGGGACTGAATTAAATGACAGTGGAATCAGTCATGGTTGTGGTGATGTATTCTTTAGGGTTGTTTCTTTAGAATTTATTTTTCAGAACAGACTTGGTAGAAATCTGATATAACATTCACAAGTAGCCTATGTTGTGTAATCGCCTGGAAAAATATTTTTTTTCTTTTCTTTTCCTAGAATGAACCTGTTATATCTATGTAAGAGCGGGGCTTGCCACCATGGAGGCCGCCATTTTGCCGGGATTCTACACTAGCACAGAATGGACAAACTTAACGCACCTGTTGGAAGACCAAGAAGAAGTTCTACTGACCCGAACTGACCCGTGTCCAGAGAAGTTTTCAAGCATTCAAGTGAGACACACTTTTTTAACACACTAATTTAAATTTTGCCAAAAGAATATTTTTTACATAACGTTTATTTCATGACTTGTATCCTATACTTGGAAACTGATCTATCAATTTGTCATTCAATTAAATTAGAATGAAATTGTGTGTTTCATCAAATAACCACAACATTAGACTTGGCTCATTGTTTTTGGTTCAGATTTAACTTTAACTTAAAAACCAGCCAGGAGTCCAGAGCTTCTGCATTTTTTATTGAATAGATAAAATAAACCACACCATACTCACTATTAATTAACAATATTAATGACAGTTATATACAGTTTGAATTAGCAACAGACATGCAAGGTTTAACACATGCTTCTGCTTCCAAATGACTTACAACACTTTAACATTTTATATTTTTTTTTTAATTTTAATTTTTTAGAAAAAGTTCAATGTTGTGTTTATGACAGAGGAAGCTGACAAAGAACAGATATCTAACTTATATTCTGTTTTGTTTAAACTCATATTACGTAACATATATTACAGCAATGTTGCACTTAACAAAAGACACACAGAAATTGCTCTTTTTTCTCCTCCCGTTTATTTACCGCTCCGTCCTTTTGTCAGACGTAGAATAGAAACCGGCCGGAATAGGCGGACACACCAAACGCCGCCATAAAATCACAAAGTTAAACACACTCCCGATTGTCATGTGTGACTGAGTGACATTCTCAAATCTCGTCTTGGACTTGGTCTCGTTTTTTTATTCTACCTCCCTCTCTCTCTCTCTCTCTCTCTCTCTCTGTCTCTCTCTCTTTCTCTCTCTCTCAGACTGTGATTTATACACACAACATGTTGCACAATGGGCGCCTTGTTTGCTAAATGGGATAGCCTTAATGGAGACTTATATTTCCAGGATTATATCTGTATTCAGTTGCAAATGATTTGGGAGGAGAGGGAGGGAGGGGGTGTGTGTGTGTTTATGTGTGTGTGTGTGTGTGTTTATGTGTGTGTGTGTGTGTGTGTGTGTGTGTGTGTGTGTGTGTGTGTGTGTGTGTGGTGGGGGTAGAGAGAGAGAGAGAGAGCGAGAGAGAGAGAGAGAGAGAGAGAGAGGGGTCGTTTCAATACTCTTCCTCTGTCTATGAATAATAGTATCATTTGAATTAAGTGGACACCTGGTGCAGTGGCTACGGCTCTGAGGCGCGCTGTTGACCCGCTAGCACTGCCAACTTCCCTTTTTCCCAGCCTTTTCCTTATCCGTCCGTCCAAGCCTCCAATTTCATTCTCCCCTCCACCAAATGCCACACACTTGTAACTTTAGTCTCCCCTTCGGCAAAAAACCTTACTCTCCCCTGAATAGCGAAAGGGAAGGGGGGGGGGACAAAAAACAAAAAAAAACTTTAAGAGACTTGGAAGAGAGAGGGAGGGAGGGAGGAAGAGAGAGAAATTCTTATCAATCTCCTTCTTAGATTTTGGGGAGAAAGTCATTTGAAAGCGCGGCGGTGTAACGTTTCAGGGAAAACTTCCAATTAAATACTGTAAAAAAAAGGAAAAAAAAGAAGATAAAATAACAGTAGCCCCCGGGGACCGAACCCAGCCCGGACCCTTGGTATTAAAGCCCCCTTTTGTTGATTTATTGTACATTAGCCACTGAGCCATGCAAGGAAAGGAGGACATTTCAGAAGGGATTCCTATTTGTATGCATCCTGCGTCTGCTCCACACACAATCAGGCCTGTATTGCGTTTTGCAAATTTATACCAGGATGTAGGTCTAGAGTGTCCCCCCCCTCCCTCCCAACACACACCACCATTCCCCTCTTACCACCCCCCCCCCTCCCACTGAAAGAAAAAAGAAAGTTTTTCAAGTAAGTGTCTGCTTTCATGAGCACAAGTGATTGAGGCTCACAAACAAAGCTTTGTTTCTAAACTCACAGATGTACAGGCCGGCCCGTAGCTTTGTCCCCCCCCACCAACCTCCTGAGAAGCATTCATAGATTTTCTATTACCAGCACAACATTGGATTGTTTGGAAATACTTTTAGAGTGGGACGCAATGATAATAACCCAAAGCTTTTCCCAGGGCTGTATTTTATCACCTTAAGAAAAGGAACTAAATAGAAGAAGTCTTTTTTTTAGTCCAGATATCAGATGAAAAAAAGGAAATGGTTATCTCTTTTAATCTCCCTCTTTTTATCCAGTTTTTTTCTCATGATTTTGTGAAAAAAAAATGTTCCAACAAAACCATAGAGACTTTGTTCTTTAAAACAAATGACAACATTCATTTTTGATACTCTAAATTCTGAATGAATTTCCCAAGATTTCCGTGATTTAGTGTATCCATGTGCCAACGTGTGTTAACTGTCCAGAAGATCCACTGATAAGATAATGTTATGACAAAAGGCAAAATTGTTCATCTACACTTTAAAACAAAAGAAGCCAACAAGTTGAAATTTTACTTTTAAAAGACCCTCAAAAGATCTGAGTACTTTTTTTCCAACAAATCCAGGACATTTAGCTTTGAAATAGCATCAAAACAGCTAATCATTTCAGCTGCACCCAAATAACCCAATTATTAGGCACTTAAACCTCAATCCGCTTGTCTGACATAAATGTTTTTCATTCAGTTTAAGACTAAATAATACACTTTCTAACAACGGATAAAACCTTATCAATGTGAGGCTTCGTAACCACAACTATGGCAAAGGAAAAATACACACACACACACACACACACACTCATGCTAGAGTTAGATGACAGAGGAACAATTATGCGTCTAATTCTCTTGTCGATACAGTTATGTCTTATGTGGTCGATGGACATGTAGTTGTTATCGCTGATCGATGCAGAAACACTTCATAACACACTGCTGCCGTGACAACCTGCTGATCCCCATTTAGCTATGATTGCAGGCGTTGGCGTGATTCTGTTTTGCGGGTTATGGATTAGCTAGCGCGGCCCTGAAGTGGCTAGTGCAGCAGCAGTTGATGATGTGATTAAATCAATGATCATCTCTCCCAAAGGCTCTTTGATTCCGTCTCATTTGGCCGCGCAGCACATCAAGACCAGACTGTGTCGGAGGCAGTGGGACAAATTACACAGGTTGCACTTCACAGGGCGTGATGCGTTCAATGTCTACAACAAGACAAAAAAAAGGGCTTTAGAAATACATTCTCAGATTTACATGATTTTTGTTGATTAGATTTGGGGGTTGAATTATTTTTAATTTTGAGACTTTTAGGGTTTAAAGGGAATATAGAAAAAAATAGAAAAATTTAAACTTTTTGAATTTTGTTATCCGCCAAGGATTTTTTTTAAGGGTTTTAAGTCATTTTGTTTAAAGATTCATTTATTGGGACATTTATGTTTTTAAAGGAATTTGTTACAGATTGAATTTGATACTTGAATTTTTTTCTCCAGCGTAAAAACCTCTTCTCCAAATCGTCAACCTACTACATATACATTTCTTACATATTTTGTGACTGATATTATACAACGCATTTGGTTTTAAGTATTTGACCAAAGTTTGACTTTTTAACGGACTGCGTAATTTTACTGGATCATTTTATTTATATGTTTTATAATCTCCATTGTTTTACAGTGTAAGAACATCTTTTCACATGATCCACAGATGAGGAGTGAGCTCTGCTGCAGCTCTGCCTCAGTTGTGTCTAGACTACAGGAAATGCAAGATTGCATTTGTTTACAGGCGTGCGGTGCTCCGAGCGGCTGGTGGTGGTTTACAGAGTGCAGCAGCAGCAGCCAGAGAGGATAGTATGGCAGAGAGCTGGAGAGGCTGCAGCGAATGGGCCGGATGTGTTGTAAAACTGTTGTAAAGCAGATTAGACTCTTTTAACTGTTTGCGTCGCAAGACATTTGTTTTCTCTCCCCTCCTACTCCCTCCCCCTTGCCTTTCTTTGAATGGACTGTTTGACTCACACACGGTGCCATTTTGTGCCACGGACCACTGTGTCCTGGCTACACAACAAGAGCGTAAAGCAGGTAGAAGCAGAAACTTTACTGGGTTTAAAGGTGGAGTCAGCGATTCTGAAGAATGCTTGCTGTCAAAATCACTTTTAGTCAAAATCAGTGAATACCTCATGATCTTCTTCCTGTCTGTAATGTGTGTGCGCTGTAAAAAAAAATCAAGCATTAATAAAACAGCCTGGGCTCTGTAAACGGGACATGTTGGTAGCTAAGGTGGGCCTTTGTTGACATATCCTTAGTTTAAGCATGCCCTTTTACAGAGCCGAGGTTGTGATTTACCACAGGATTTTTTTTCAGTGTTCCACACAGTGCAGACAGGCAGCAGATTGTGACAAAGTGATTTTGACAACAACAAGCTTTCTCCAGAATCACCGAGTCCACCTTTTAAACTGAGGCCGTACTGTAGTTTGTGAGAATTTTTTTTTTTTTTTTCAACTTTTTTTCCCTTTTCATTTCTCTATAAACACCGGAGCGTCAACGAGCCTCGGCAGTATCGTGACAGTTGCCAGTTCCTTACGCCTCAGACATAACACAAACACAACACCGATGACAGATTGTGTCAGCTGTCCGGCCGTCTGTCCATCCAGCTATTGATTGTCTGTCATCGTTTGGACATAAACGACCCATGATCAACTGGCTGAAAAACATATTCTCAACATCTGACCTGTCGCTAGAGGTTAATCAAATAAACCATGGCCCGGCCTTATGGAGCATGACTTTGCAATTACCCGTAACCCGCTCCTCCTGCGCTGCCTTTTATTGCATCATTAATATGTAGGAAACCGGGATGACAACTGAGGGATGATGGCAACTCTTAAAAGAAAACACTGCACGGTGTGTTTACTTCCATTAAAGGTGGAGTCAGCCATTCTGGAAAGTGCTTGTTGTCAAAATCACACCTTGTCAAAATCAGAACATTTGAACATTTCCTCACAATTCTCTACCTGTCTGTACCATGTGTGTGCTGAAAAGAAATTTGGTGTTGATACACAGCCTATGCTACGTAAACAAAGGGGGCCCATGTACCGTAGCTAGCAACATGCCTGTTTACAGAGCCTAGGCTGTGTATTAACAATGACATTTTTTTTCAGGGCACATAGTACTGAAATATATATTCACTGATTTTGACAACAAGCATTATACCAAATTGCTGACTCCACCTTTAACTTACAGGGGAAACTTGTTAAAATGCTTGTGAACTCTTCTGAAAAGAACATGGACATCTCAGAGCTTTGACGGACAAGAGTGCAAGTTTACAATCTATCATAACTCCCATCTTGACAGTGACGTGGATGCCAAGATATTCATTTACAACGAAACAAACAAATCACTCACAGCAATATTTATGATTAAACATGGCTTTACAAGACATCTCAATATCAGAGAGAGGAGGATGGGATGGATGAAGGGCAGCTGTCCCTCTGTTTATGTCTTATACCGTCTCAGTTTGTTTCGAGGGAATTAACTAGACAGTGACTGACGTATGAAAACTTATGACAAGGTTGTACATTTACTCAAAAATTTGGACACTGCATGAAAATATAGGCTATACATATGTTTTTATTCTGAGCAAAATGGTGAATGCAGTCAGACTCAAATCCTTCTGATCAAAAAGCATACAGTAAATACAATGAATAAATAAAAGTTGAGTGTAATATTCGTTAAGATCATTTTAAGTGTTCACTGTTTCTATTCCCATATTCACCCTGTTTCGATAACATTTTGCCAGCAGGTTTAGCTGAATCCGGAGACTCTAAAAATGATCAATTAATGGCGTAAGAAAAAGTAGAAGAGTTTTTTTTCTCTACGCAATCGTATCATATCTAGAACACCTTTATAATGTCTCTAGTAAGGCTGGATGTCTTCTGTAGCTTCAATTAATAAAAACAGCAATCTTACCTGCCAACTGTGAACATCAGATCCTTGTATTTCGGGTTAAATATCACTAAAACCTGCTGCCTCCCGCAACAGGCCCGAGCCAGAATGGTGAGACCAAACCAGGAACTGAAACCCTGGGAACGTCTGCCATCTTGCATGATAAATATCAGTGATTTGCTCCAGGCTTCAGACTGTTACTCACAGGAAGTCACTGTTTCAGTGGGTTTACACAGATGGAGACCATTCTTAGTCAACATTCACATAAAAATCAAGTCTGGGCCCTTTTTCTCTGGTGTCTTTTCTTTCGTTTTTTTTCTTCTCTTTGTATGTAGACAGACAGACAGACAGCGGCGGAGGCTTTGCTCTTGTTTTACTGGGCGGGATACAACACCTTTATTTGTTTGCAGGATCTTTCTGAAAGGGTTTAAACTTCACATTTTCACAGTCACTTCACACGGACGCGAGTTACAACTCTGTGTTCTGATGTAGTTTCTTTAAAGATGCACTGCGTAACTTTGTGGGGTGTCTGAGAAGTGAACCTTTTTCTTAGGTATATTTTCATACCTCAATAAACAAACTTTACTCACGTGAAAAAATTGGCTCCATGGAACACTGTTTGAAGTTAGAAAGCTACCTGGAAAAGTTGCTGTTTAACTGTTGTTTGGTTCCGGCCGGGTGCCTCAAAATAATATGCTAAGAATGACATGTAGAGGAAAATATGTTTTGTAAACTAAATGCAAATCCCCCTCCTCTGAAACTACATAGTGCACCTTTAAGGCTATTATTATCACAGGACAAAATCTGTGGCCATGGTTACTAGCAGTATAGGCCTTTTGGTCAAAGTAATGAGGACATAGGCGGTGGGTGAGGAGCTTCCTAATAATGTGTCCGTCTCTCTGTCCTACTGGGAGGAACACAGGATCAGGAGGCTAGAGAATATTCACACATGTTGCTTCAGTGTGTCCCAGATGCCTTCAGGGCGCTGCTTACTGCTTCAGTATGTGTTTGTGCCATGCAGCGGAAGACATATTCACATCTTTGAATGCACGTCAGTAAACAAGTTGACATCCTGCACTCAACATTTTTCTTGAATGATACTTATTATCATCAGAAACAAAAGTTCCCATTGTGAAAAAAAAAATTGTGTTTTAATATTGTAGCTGCAAAAGCTAGTGCTAATTTTAGCCATTTGATATGCTGCTGGGCATTTTGACTTATCACAATGCATCATAATGTTATGATCTGATGAAACATTTTAAGTATTTAACTATTTAACAATTTAAGTCTTTATCTGCCAAGTAACTAGAAACTGCTCTGACATTGCTCTGTAAGTAAAAAGTACAACAATTACAGCTGCAATGTAGTTGTAACTAGTAGTAGACCGTTACAGGAAATAGAAGTGCTATTTAATAATATTACTTTTAGGAATGTTTATGGCAATTTAGTCATTAATAAAAAAAAAATACCAGATTTTTTTTGTTAGGCATTTCATGCAGCTTTTTAGGGGTATTGGGGATTTTCCTCAGGTTTTTAAAGATATGTAAAACTGACTTTTGTCTCAATTGTAAAATCTTTCAATTGTTGTCTTTTTTTGTGACTGGGATTAGTTTTGTGATGTAAATCGCCAACCTCTATTGCATTTTATCATTATATTATCTCATCAGTGCACTTCGTGAGGAGAGAAAGAGCTCTCTGATCTTACGTACAGTTAACAAATGTCGGCACGTGGTCACACTGAAGCTCTGCAAAGCCCTTTTACTCTAAGTAGCTCAGAATTGTGCAAAAAAACAGTACAGTTGAGTCAATTTACTTAGATACTCTTCTCTACTAACTTAACATTAAGGTACATAGGCCTATATATAAATAGAAAGTGTCTAAAAACATTGTGGTTTGACCCTGAAATCTAAAACCATTTCCTCTGAACCTCTAAATTGTTCTCAGATTAAGTGATTGCCCACTACATTATCTGTCAGAGACAGTTAATGTGAAATGCCTTTTCTGTTAATGCTAGATAATAAAACAAAGGGGGCAACCTGCAGGTAGTCTGCTGCATTGTTAGTCAGCTCTGAAAAGACTTCTTACTTACTTTCACTTTGATGCGGAACGGTCCATTCTTATTCGTAAAACAATTGTGCCGTCCAATTGTTTCTAGGGATGGGACAGAGGCGCCCTGCTGGCACATTCAAAACCTTCTCCTCTTTGTTTTAGGGGAAGATATTGCCTGAAAAGTTTTGGTTTCATCTCCATACTGTAGGATTCTACTAGTAAACATTAAGCTGACAGCAAGATTTGTATGTGATAACAGTGTCTGGTGTGTTTCATGTGAGTTTTCCTCTGCCAACCTCGGGTGATACTTTATCTGAAGGTTGTAATTAACTGCTGTTTTATTGCATCCATTGTTGTAATCAGCATTTAAGCTTGTTAGAAGGAACCATTTCCTTTTTTTTTTTTTTTTTTTTGCTGTTGGCTTGTTGTCATGTAAACTGGAACGTCAACACAGTCCCAAACATATCATTATGAAGCTTTTTATGTGTTGTAAGACAGCAAATGATGAGGTATTTAAATCTATATAATACCTTCACAGTTTCCAAACAAACTCAACTTAAAGGTGGATTCAGCGATTCTGAAAAACGCTTGTTGTCAAAATCCCAAGGAACTTTTTTTAGCGCACACACAGTATGGACAGGTGGCAGTTTGTGTGGAGAAATTCACTCATTTTAGATTTTGACAACAAACATTCTCCAGAATCACTGACCCCACCTTTAAGTTCCCTACATTCTACAGTGCCCACAATCTCTACCATTGTGTCTTTGAGCAAGACACTTAACCCTAAACTGCTCTACGGGCGCTGTACTATGGCTGACCCTGCGCTCTGACCCCCTCTGAAGCGTGGTAACTCGAGGGGATATGCGAAGAACGTATTTCAATAACTCAACTTAACTTAAATATTTACACATAGTTGAAATTATGCATACAAATTTTCATCTCTATTTTCTTCCTACCACTACTGGACCATTTTCCCTCCCGTTTTTTGATCATCCCAGCCCTTTGGTATCATCGGCTTTTTACTCATTTCCAGCCTGAAGTGGATCCTGACACCTGGGGACGTCATGTGAAACCATGAAGGACAGGAGGCAATAAGTCGGAGAATAGCAGCAATCTTCAGAAAAAGTTCTCTCATTCACTTTCTCTCACTGCCGTATAGTTCTCTGTCCTCTTATCCAAGCCTTGGAAGATAAAGAAGAAGAAAAATCAATACAGAAACACAGTGTTAGATAAAAGCAGAGAGGGGCGAGAGAGAGAGGGAGATGGAGAGAGAGAGAGGGAGAGGCAGAGAGAGATAGAAAGAGAGAAAGATGGAGAGAGAGAGAGAGAGAGACGATCCAAGTTGGTTGTAGTGAATTAAAACCATCAGAAATATCCTGGGTTCACTCAGCCGTCGGCCTACATAACCTAAGAGCCCTGTCTATCACTCGGCGCTCTGTGTTCAAACCCTCTTTGTTCACTTTGGATTTCTTTTTGGGTCTATTCCCCCATTTGCTTTGTGTTTGGGGGATGAAGGAGCTGCTCCCCATTCAGCTGCAATAACTGCTGAGTGAAGGTTTGGGATATTGAGCGTGAGGGAGGGAGGGAGGGAGGGACGAAGGGAGGGATGGAGAGAGAGAGAGAGGGAGAGGGAGAGAGGGAGGCTGTCTGATGCTCTGAGCTTCCATGTCAGCTGTGACAATTGTTGGGTCTCTCTGTCTGGAAGGACTTCAGTGATCAGTTTCTTGTTTTGAGGCGAATCTGCTTGTAATTCCCACATTCTTCCCACACTTTAAATGCATCGCAATGCTTTTGACGAACTTGAAGCTCAATGAATAAGATGTTCTGATCCTACCTTAACTCCAGTATGTATTTTTTTTAAAACATTCTTTATTTGTCTCTCCCTAGCCCCTCTCTGCATTTTTATTTGTGATAATGTTAGCGCGACTATAGAGACTATATTCTTCTTGTTCAATGTCCACTCTCTCTCTTTTATTCTCCCCCCATCCCTGTGTGTCTCTGGGCTCCTCAGGTACCAGATCAAACTGACATCTGATTGGCCCGGAGCATGTGACTCTCTGCAGGACGTATTTCAAACGGGGTTGAGGTCATATTTCACTGCTCCAGGGGCCGGGGCGCCGTCACGTATTAATTAAAATCCAAATACCCCCTGTATTGATTGTGTTATCAGGCCCTGTGCAGCACGGGCCCCAAGTATTGATCCGGCCCGGTGATTTATGATCATTTTCATGAAAAATCCTTTTGTGTGATTATATGAGGAAACAGAGGCTGAGTGAGTGTAATTCTTTTAGATCTATTCTCTAGAGGTGGAGGTGGTGTGTGTGTGTGTGTGTGCGTGTGTGCGTGTGTGTCTGTGTGGTGGTGGGGGGATAAACAGACTGCCACCCTGAAGACCCCCAGAGGACAGATATATTCAACTAAAAAATTGTTATGATCCAGCCGGTGTTAATGAAAAGTAAATCAACTAAAGGAGCAGGCTCCACAGACTCATGTGATACAGTCTGAAGCTGCAGTTGCTGCTATTTACTGTTGGATACGAATGATTTCAGAAATTTATTAATTCAACCCAACGTAGGATTTGACTAAATTCTCAAATATACTTAAAAGGTTCAGCCCAGCCAAATCTCTAAGAGAAAAACATATTTAAAACCCTTATAGAGCTGTCAATACAATGGAGGTGAATGGTTTTGTTTTATTTGTATTGATAGGAAGAGCCTTATTGCTATTGGAGGATTTTTGCAAAACCCTGAATTACATTACAAACAAAAAATGTGCATGGAAATGACTGTATGATTAAGGATAGTTTGAATATACTGTTTAAATATTTCAAATGCAAACATCAGCTGTTATTAGATTGATGGGACACAAATTCCTGTCGCCCACATAAAAGTCGGATGAAACAGTCCACAGCCGACAACCACACCCAGACATTCTACCTCTGCACGTTACAAAGGTCACGACACCACAGCTGGCTAAAGTGGCACTAGATGTAAAATCACCTGAATATTAACATCATTTCTGGGGATAGTGCTTGGTTGTCTCAAAGTGAAAAAAAGAACATTTGAAGATGTCAACAGCACCAAAGTGTCTGAACAAAAAAACATTCAAAGTGAATGGATGAGAGAGGAACATGACATCATCCGTCATTCTGACTAATTTTGTGTTTAGTTGTTTAAGGACAAGAAGCTAGTAACTAAAGATGGCATCATCCACTTCTGCCTCAAGTCTTTCCACAATATCAAATAATGAAGTGAATTCTACACACGGCATCTTTAAATGCCATGGAAAATTGCCTTAATTAGACCTCCAATGGAATGAAGCTTTCTGTATAACAGTCCCACCTCAGTATGAGCACAGAGGAGTCTGAAAGTCCTCACTAGACTAGCTGCTCTTGTCATGTCTTTTAGCTCCTGACATATCTGACATAATGTAGATGGCTGTCTGTGGCGGGTCAGGGGCCATTAGCTTGTCATATCTCCATCGCGCTCCGTACAGACACACACACTCTCACATTCCTCAGTCGACAGGACGCTGCTGTATCTGCTGCTTCGTTCAGCTCAGAGTCAATCACACAGGCGTTTTAGTCATTTTCATACGGAGAGAAACTGCTCGCAAGGAATCTTCTCAATCTGCAGACTCAATTTGAACTTTTCATATGGACTCACTGTAGCCCACTTCATTCTTGGTGACAATCTCCCGCCCAGACAACTTTGTTCAAGCCGAGTAGGACAAAATAAATGTTAAACTGTAACTCAGTTTGACAACGGACTATATATATATATGGTACTGTTTATACTATCTGTTTGGTGTGTTTTTTAAAACTTGTTTTGGCATGTGCTTTGAGTTGAAGTAAGTGATGAAACGTTTAATTAAAAACATCCTTATTCATTTCTACCACTTAGGTCTACCATGTGATTCATTTTATATTGTATTATATTGAACTTGATTGGCTTATGTTGGTATATACTTTTCTGTTGCTCATCATACTCAAACAACACACATTGATACATTTGTTCCTCTAACAGATTGTGCACACACACACCATGATCAAATCCAAGTGGTGCTTCAGGCTATGCAAGCACTGTGAACGGCTGCGTGAGTGAGAGAGAGAAATCTGGAAGAGATCATGGTCAAGTGGTTGCTAGTTTGATTCTTTTTGCGTGCCGACACTGGTTACAAAGAATCAATATCGAATCAAGGGGAGGGTTTGAGTTTCCTAGATAAGCGCTTTCTCGTGGCCACTCTGGCTATTCATCATAAGTCTGTAGAAACCTGATAGGTCAGAAGAAATTATATTCGGGGCAGTAGTAGCAGTGGGTACGTCCTTATCTCTCCGTGGCAGGGGAATAGGAGACGTGCCGATCAATACCAGGCCGTTGTGTAGTACTTGCAATTATCAACAGCTGATTCTGTCCCTCTCCCAGCTGCATCTTTTAATACCACATAATTACACGTTCTGGGACAATGCCTGGTGAAAGGGGATTACAGCTCGGGTGAAGTATGCTTCCTCCTCCTTCTCCACTATATACAGTGTGTGTGGATTGTGGAAGGGGAGGATCAAACAATGACATCAAAATAGATTGTATTACACATTTCACACTATTATTGTTTGGCTTAATTTACCATTTTTCATTGATCTTTTGGTGACAGCTGTACAGTGACACATAAGGTAACTATGGCATGTGTTTGGTGACGTTAAAGGCTTTAAAAACATGAAAAACTACAAAGATGTACTTTCATTTTTGTAGTTTTTTCTTATTAAAAATCTCATTATGAGCTCATTTTCTTTTGACTTTTTCAACACATTATTCTCCTTCAGCTTCAAGCTGAGTTCAGGTTGTTTTACCCTCCACACATCCAACAACACTGAGACATTTCCACAGTCTTACAATGGCGCCAAATTGTGGGAGGTCGTAACAAATGAAGCTAGAGGCTCCCAACACCTCCTGCGCCTCCTCTGGTCTCCTGGCAGTAGCCTATCGCAGGCCGCTGAAGGGCAGCTAATGATGGACCGGAGGCGGAGGCAGCGAGGACAGAGCGCCGGTGCCTTTGGACAAGCCAGGGAGTCTCTCACTTCCGACGCGGCAGCCACTAGTTTAACATCGGACCTGTATCTGCAAAACATGAGCGAGATGTTAACGCTTTGACTTTACGCACGAATTATTATTATTTTTTTACGTTTTTGTGCAAGAATGACCTCGTTTTACGTGCCGGTTCTGGACATTATGCAGTTTTAAGAGGCTTCACATATAGCCTATCTATCCTCCTATGGAAGGATAACTGCTTCTGGCGACAAATTCAATCTGCACATCCATCCATGCACAGCCTTTTACAAGTCAGAACTGGAGCGTCTCTTTTGAAGCTTAAACTCATCCAAAAATTCGTAAAGGGAACGAGTTCATCTAAAACGTAATCGGACTATACCCAGGAGCAACACTTTACCGACAAAAAGTCAAAGGCAGGACTTCTCCAAAAGCGCACGAGACGAGACTTCACAGGAGTTCACATCGGACTGACTGACTGAAACATGTTGTTGGAGCTGCTCGGAGTTTGTGCGTAAAATCAGCCGCACACGGGACAGGAAGTGAAGTAATAATTATTAAATACCTCATCAAACCCTCATTTCCATATCTAGCGTGAGTTGGACTGGACAGCAGCCAATCAACCAGCGAAGGGCAGCGAAGAGTCGTAAAAGCATTATCCTCCCTCCATCACAACTATACACAGTGACATGCGCAATCTGCACTGCACGGGCATCCACACACAGCAGCAGCAGCCTCCACCACCACCACCGTGTGTGTTCGCGTATTCCATCGGCCACGCTCCCTATGAACGGTCCCACATACGCCGCTGTTATTAGATGAGTCGGCGAAAGGAGCGTCCCAGAGAAGAGAGAGATCAACATGTCCCGACGCAAACAAGCCAAACCGCAGCACCTCAAGGCCGACGAGGAAGCGACACACACCAGACTCCTCTGTAGAGATGGTACGTAAGGGATTCGCGAGGCTTTTTAAACGAGTTTTTACTGGGTTTTTACTTTAGATGCTGTTAGTGGATCATCGGCACAAACAAGAAACACTGCCGGTTAAGAACAGCATCACTTTATATGGCTTTATTGAAGTACAAGAGTCAAAATTAACATCTAAAAATATGGAATAAAACAAATCATTTTTCTGTTATTAAACGATTTTTTTTTATTACTCACACGTAACCTTACAGGTTTAGGTCGGTTTAACTTTCGTGTTACTTGCTTACTTTTTTCTTTTTTTCTTCACATTTTCACATTATGCATATATATAAATTTCATAGTGAAATTAAACCTAATTAGAGTGAAAAGTTGAAAAATATGTTGAAAAAGTTTATGATGTGCTCACGAGAAAGGAGCATATTTTAATATTTTTTTTTAAATGTTTTATCAACAAAAAAAATCTGATCCAGATTTAGTAACTGGAGACTATGTTGACAGAGTTGGAGTTCAAACAATACAACAAACAATAACAATAGCCTACAAATGAAATCAAATTAAAAGTATAAAATATTTCTATTAATTTCTGATTAACAGTTTTAGGGTGAACGTAGAAACAGGGCCTGTTGTGAACTGCTGCCTACAGACTAAGCTCAATGAAATCTATTCGTCTAAAATATGAAGCTTTTTATGAAGTTATCCAGTGATTTGGCTTCCTGTAAATGTTCCCATTTCACTGAGAAACATTTACATTAAAACCAGGAGAAAATCATCTATAATGACATTGTGGCCTTAACGAAATTACTTAGCAGTGTATTTAGAGGAGGGACTGCTGTATATTACAGTTATGCTTCAATAACATGTTCCATATTTTCAATCAAAAATACTTCATTAATAATAAGGAATAACTAACAAGATTATAAGATAAAATAGATCTCAACTTCCAGTATTTTCTGATGTTAACGCTTTGCCTTGAGTGTGTGGAATAATTATTAAAGAACGATCAGCCTTGTAGCCCTATAGATCTCACTTTGTGGACCTGTGTTATGATACACTAAGAGTCTTACATAACTTCTAATATTATACAATTTAATTAAATAATTTAATGTTCTCGTGAAGGAAAGACACTTAACAGCTTCACACTGACTTATGCCAGTACTTATATTTTAACCATACATTAACATTAATATTAAACGGTTGGATATGTGTTTATCATAAATTCAACTGAAGTTCTATTTTTTTTTTAGTTGGCAAAATATCCAAGAAATTTGTATTTTTGGGGATTTACGTCCTAAATGAAACCAATGTGATGTGATTTATTTCACATGTGTGTATTTCTTTATATTAATATCTACCTCTACCTCTATCATTCATGGTTTATTATCAGAAGCAAAATGTCAGACAAAAATCCCGGTTAAATTTAAACAATCATAGTCACAGCTCTTTTTCTATGTTTTTCAGTAAAATAATATGTCCCTTTTTTATTATTATTATTATTTTCTGGCTGTGAGAAGCTGTATAGTGTAGAGTGTAAAGGAGAGGCCCTCCCAGAGTCCTGCCGCCCCCCCACCACTCTGAGCAGGGCTTTGATTGAGCCTGCTGACTTAACCTTTGTCAGCGTCACCCTGCGAGGGGCAAGTGCTCCGTGTCTCGATCATAATACAATTAGTACATCTGAACCACTGACCTCTGACACACGGAGGTCACACACCCAGGCAAAGAGGCCTAAACGCTGGCCTGTTAGAGCCCGTTGTGCCCGCTTTTTTCTCCCCAGCTCCAGCTTTGCAAAAAAAAGAATTATCTTCTGCTCTCGTCGCCAAACTACACAGCAAAAAATCCGACATAAATCTGTTTTCCCTCTCCCAGCGTTATAGATTGAGTGAGGGTGACATTTTCAAAATAATTTTTCTTTCAGTTGTTGTTGTTATATCTGGGAATACACTCAGGGCTTTTAAATCAAAAGTGATGTTTTCTTTGTTTTCACTGGAAGTAAATCTGACACAGTGCAGACAAAATGCTGAGCTTAAACAGTGAATGTGTTTTTCGCGCCTGTGTTTTTACTGAATCGCCTTGGTGATCTTCAGACCACCCACTATGAGAGCTGCTATAGCGTCTACTGATTATTTACTGACCAGTTCCCACTTTTAAATAGATTTTTTTCACTCACTCAGCTGAGGAGACTCTTTTTCTTTTCTAAAGTAAAAATTACAAAAGTTAAAATCAGTTTTTCTCATTGTCTCTGATGTAGGACAATGTATGAACAAAGTGATCACTCGTTGAAACAGCGATTGCATAGTGTGTGTGTTTGTGTGTGTGTGTGCGTGTGTGTGTGTGTGTGTGTGTGTGTGTGTGTGTTTGCAGGAGGGTTTGTTGAGTGTGCTAGTTCACTCGTAAATACACCGTTTCAGTCTGTGTTTAGCCTGAGCACACTGGGACTCATTCATATGGTGAAACATAGTGATAATTGGAGTGTATTGACTACGGAAACACACACACATACACACAAGCTACGCACACATACATACAATAATGCCAAATGCAGCAACAACACATTTAAATAGCTTTTTATTGTGTTTAAGAACAAAGGTGAAGCACATAATGTCAGCCACACAAAACATATAATGTGGTGTCTTATTTTAGGATTTGAGGTTTTGTGGTTAAATTGTTTTATATTACTAAAAAATATATTAAAAATATTGCATAAAAAATGAATGGATAATAATTGGATAATCATACCTAAGCTTTATAATATCCACTTTTCTACTCTTGGTCCCTTTTTAAATTGTAATTCTTCGATTGGTGTAGGGAAGGGAAGCCCGAGTGTATATGTAACATTCATTTACTATTGATTTCCCCAAATCTTTCCATCTGCTATTGCTTGCTGTTTCCTAATGGGGCAAAGCCTCAGCAGCTGCAACACCCATTCCAAAGTGTAAAATCTCGTCTCAATGAACGCCACATATCGGCTTCTGAGAGAGGACAAAAGGAAACTAAAGATTACTGTCAAATAGAAGGAACACAATAGACTAATGAAATGTCTTCGATATGTGATTCATACAGACAGTTCTACATATATAACCAAATGTAATTAATAAAACAAGAAAGCGTGGATTTACAATACAATGCCCGACAAATAATGGTAAAAAAATTAAATCTGTATCAGGATATTCTGTGTGTTATGTTTTTTTTCTTCTACTTTCTGATTTTCTACTTGACTTTTTCATGTAAATTTAGAGCTTGATTACATGTAAAAGTGGCAAACATTGCACATGTTGTATAGGCATTTACTGTACTAGAAAGAACATCTATTGAAGCTGCTACAGTATATTATAGATTGCGTTCTATCGTTACGATTTATACACTATTGATTGCCATGTGGTGTTGATGCAGAACCACAATGGTGTTCTTCTGAAAATGAGAAAACACAATCAAGTTTATCTGAGCTACATCATCGGTAATACAGTAATAATAATAATAATAATAATAATAATAATAATAATAATAATAATAATAATAATAATAATTTAATAATATGTTTAAAACTGCTTAAAGTATCAAATGGCTGTGATTTATGGCTAATTGTTTTATGGCTAAATTAGTAATTGTCAACTGACTTTATACGTCTCAAGTCTAGGTTTTTCTCATCAAGTTGAAGAAGACCAAAATGTAATGTGGTAAAAAAGAAGAAGCAGTTTCTGAACAAATTCTGACAAGTGCACATGTTACTGTATTTAGATGAGACCCGTTTAAAGAATGTATGAATGCACACAAACAAAAAAAATCAATATTCTGTATGGAATTTCATTATCTGTGTGAAAGCACAATGGAGAGGTCAGATGACTTCATTGAAACTTTATTGATTTTTGGGAAAAGTTATTAACATATGAAAACAGGGGGAGTTGAAAACCATCATTTTAAAGCAGTGTTATTATGGGGCCTGTTGGCTTTTTAGGATTTAAAGTGGTAGCCTATCACAAAATGTAATACACTGTATAAGCCGCTATTATTTGCAGTTAAAACTCGAAACTAAGATTCCCCCTAAAGTCATTCAAAAAAATTCAATTCCACACTGTGTGACAATGGTATATATATATGTATACAGTATACTCTATTTGTAGATTAGGTATTTTATTTTGTTGAAATGTTGTGCATAATTTTTTGATATAAACCTCCTTTTACTTCAGCTGGACATATTTGTTAACTTGGGACACTGTTTGTGTCTCTTGTGGAATTTTTTAGTTGAGTGAGTTTGAACAGTGCTAGCCCACACAACATGAGGTCCGAAATGTGGACTCACTGCTGTGTGTGTTTGGATTCACTTCAATGTGATAAAAGAAAAAAAGTATTCCTCTAGTGAAATATCAGGACAATAAATGACCAATTTAGTATTCCCTAATATTATTATTTTTTCCATTTTTTCCAGGCATCGTGGAGAGAGAAGGGATCAATGGAGGTGAGGAGGAGACACACATCTGTGACCGATGCTGTGCCGAGTTCTTCACATGGACTGAAATGGTCGAGCACCAGAAAGTCTGCACCGAGGATCTCCTGGTGCTCATAGTAAAGGACAATGAGAGAACTGAGGAATCTCCAATCGGTCCGTCTCCTGTTCCGAGTGTCGCGTTGTCAAGCGATTCCTCTGTGGTGTTTGACTCCACAGACGCTGGCTTTGAACTGGGAGATACGCTGGTCAACGACAATGACAGTCTGGATAACTTAGAGGAAAGAAGCATTGAGCAAGATGAAGAAGAAGCAATGGAGCTTGATAATCGCATAACGTCCAGCCGTCAAGATCCAACCAAACCCACTTCCCCACTGCAGAGTACCAACGTGACGCTAGAGATCCTCCATAGCACTAGGGTGGCGGTCGCACAGTTCTCCCAGGGCCTCAGCGGCTGCGGTACGGGCGGGAAGGCGGCGTCCGCGGCCATCCCCGTTATTCTAGAACACCTGCTGGCCCTACAGCAACAACAGGTCCACCAACTGCAGCTCATTGAGCAGATCTGCAGCCAGGTGGCTATCATGAACAGACAGCCGACACAGACGGCGTTGAACCCAGGCTCTAGGTCACTGTCTATGGGTAACCCTAACCCTTTCCCTCATCCCGTCCTGCCACTGTCGGGAACCGTACCCTCGAGCGTCAACGGACAAGCTGCTGTGTCTTTGTCGTCCGCACTTGAAAAGTCACAAAGTCTCACCTCACAAACTGTATGCGGACAGTCCACCTTCAGAGACGTGACATGTCCCTCCTCTTCCTCGGAGAACTCCACCCCATCTCTGTCCGGCTACAGCAGTGGCATGTCCACGTTGCTGCCTCCCTACACGGGCTCATACTCCGTCAGTAACAACATGAGCTGCACCCAGACACTGAGCTCCTCCGGCCTGGGACAGAGCAGAGGCCTTCTCAGCTCGCCCTCCAGCCTGCCGTTTCTACCTCAGAGCCCCCCTAGCAACAACAGCGTAATTTTCCCCAATCCCTTGGCTAGCATCGTGGCCACGGCTAACGCACTTGACCCCCTCGCGGCCCTCATGAAGAGCAGGAAAGGGAAAATGCCCAACGTGTCCTTGTTCGAGACCAAGCCGGGCCCCGAGGAGCCCTTCTTCAAGCATAAATGCAGGTTCTGTGCCAAAGTGTTTGGCAGCGACAGTGCTCTGCAGATACACCTGCGCTCCCACACGGGAGAGCGGCCCTTCAAGTGCAACATCTGTGGCAATCGCTTCTCCACAAAAGGGAACTTAAAGGTGCATTTCCAGAGGCATAAAGACAAGTATCCTCATGTGCAGATGAACCCCTATCCTGTGCCAGAATATCTAGACAATGTGCCAACCACTTCTGGGCTTCCCTATGGGATGACCATCCCTCCAGAAAAGCCTGTTTCCTCATGGCTGGATAGCAAAGCCGTCGTAGCCACTCTGCCCGCCACTCTGGGTCTTCCGCTCTCCTCTGCTATTACCAGTATCGGAGGCTCAAATGACCCTGTAAGTGTAACACCATCCGTTAAATCTCCCTTCCAGCCAGCTCCTTTTGAATGTGTATCTTTGTCGCCCGACCACAGAGGCAGTGAGGCTCCTATCTCTCCTGTTTCAGAGTCTGCGCTGCCTAGCCGTGAGACCGAATCATCCAATACATTGAGAGCACAGGGGGTGCACCTGCCCCAAAACTGCTCCCTTAGACCCAGCCCCAACCCAGTAACTGACCCAACCAGCACCACCATCTCATCTGTGGCCACCACGCCCGAACCCATCACTTCAGCATCCCCCTACTCCAACTCTCCACCTCTTTCGCTCAACTCGGACGAAAATAAATTATTCACAGGAGGTCTCTCTCTCTTGGACTCTATGCAAACGTCTGAAACCTCAAAGCTTCAGCAGCTAGTTGAAAACATCGACAGGAAGATCACGGACCCGAACCAGTGCGTGCTCTGTCATCGCGTCCTCAGCTGCCAGAGCGCGCTGAAGATGCACTACCGCATTCACACGGGGGAGAGGCCCTTTAAGTGCAGGGTGTGCGGCCGGGCTTTCACCACCAAAGGCAACTTGAAGGCCCACGTCGGAGTTCACAGAGAAAACCCTCCCGTTCAGGTGTTGCACTCGTGTCCCATTTGCCAGAAGAAGTTCACCAACGCGGTGGTCCTACAGCAGCACATCCGTATGCACATGGTGGGACAGATCCCAGACGCCACCCTGGTGGAGCGGCTACAGGAAGAGATGGAGGGGGGCTTCTCTGTCAACGAGAGGAACTTTGACAGCCTTAGCAACCATAGCAACGACCCCATCGATGACATTTCAATGGAGGATGATAATGAGGAAGAGGAAGAGGGGCTAGAAAACATGGGGGACCCATCCAAACCCTTGAACCCTGATTGTAACTCTCCTCCAAAGGCCGACATCATCTCAAGTATAGCCGCACTGGAGAACCAAATGAGGCTGATCGACTCTACCGTGGGCCTAAACCACTCATTTGGTTTAAATTCCCTCACAAATGGATTTAATGACGGCAGCCAACTCAACTTTAAATGCTTTGCGTCAGAGAAAAGGGTGGAGAACTGCGGCGCAAACAGCCCAAATGCGTCGGAATCCTCCTGCTCATCTCGCGTATCAACGTCTCCCATTCAAAGCGTTCCGGAAGGCGTGACAATCAAATCCCCCGCAGTGAGCGACAACAGGCCCGAAACCGAAGAGCCCTTGGTAGCGTCAGTGAAGAGAGAGCAATCTGAGTCTCCGGCCTCTGCAGTGGCCCAAGAGCTGAGAGGAAATCAGGCTGGCAAGCCAGGCGTGAAAGAGGAGACTCCTTATAGCATGTCATTCCAACTGAGCAGAGAAAGAGGTACATTTACAATGTTTTTTATTTTTTAAGGATGTATTAAGGGTCACCTATTATGCAAAGTTCACTTATTTTTTTCAACATTCATTTGCGTGGTGTGACTAGAGACTCCCAAAGTATGAGAAAGAAACAACCCTTTCTCTTTTTCTCCACCTCTCTGAAAACATGTGTTCAAAAACCTGACAGATTTATCTCCCCTTATGACGTCATAAGTGGAGTAGCCACACACCCGCATTACCAACCTAGAATGGGCCTTTTGGTAGACAGGGCTTAAAGAGACAGGCTCTCAAACGGAGCATTTTAGACAGAGGCTGAAAAGAGAAGATTCAGCAATGGCGCTGTGAGAATATAAAGTTGTTTTTTCGGACAATACACCATGAAAACTGTTTCAAGCCGCAACCCATATTAAAAATTAGAACCTGAAAATGAGCATAACATGTGACCTTTAATAACTTATTGAAAGTTACAATAATCCGACATTTAAAGAGAAAAAAATTAACACATGCACTTCCATTCTATCGGCAGGTCATAGTGTTCCCAGCCTGGTAACCAGCACATCACCGGGCATGGTAAAAACAGAGATGAACGGCCTCAGTCATCCACACAGCATCACTACTGACGGTCAGCAGCAGCAGCACCCAGCATTCAGCCTCCACATCCCCCCTGCCTACGCTCCGATCGGCAGCCCGGGGATGACCTCGCTGCTGGGGCCGGCCCCGTCTCGCCGCACACCCAAACAACACAACTGTAACGCCTGTGGGAAGAACTTCTCGTCAGCCAGCGCCCTGCAGATCCACGAGCGCACGCACACCGGAGAGAAGCCGTTTGTCTGCAACATCTGCGGCAGAGCTTTCACCACGAAGGGCAATCTGAAGGTAGATAAAGGATTGCTTTTAGAATAGAATAGAATGCCTTTATTGTCATTGTATCATTTGAAATGTACAACAAAATTAGGAGTGACTCTTAGAGGATTTCTCTGTCTGCTTTTTATCTGATGGCATGATTGCCCTAAATGAAATGTGATATAGTGTTGTATGATTTTGGAGGGTCTTCCACAGCAACAGATAAAATACACAAGTAAATAATTAATCAGTAAAATTATAGTCAATTTTTGTGAAAGTGTTGAACTAAGGTTTGTGGATCTAACTCTGCATTGTGTTGTGGATAACAACAAATTTCCTGAGAACGTCTTTCAATATTTTAATCCATGCCAGCCCAGCATACATCGTGCCAATGTAACCTCCCAGCAATTGTAGAGAAACAACCCATTCACTGGCTTTCTGGGGTATTTTTGCTCCATGAATTCCCATTGAGAAGTCGAAAGAGAAACGAGAAAGAGAAGCCAGTTTGTAAGATAGAAACTGATCTTCCGGTAAAGAACATAACTTTCCCTTTTTATGGAAAGTACACATTCCACATTAGGACATATTTATTTTCATGAGAATACATTTTTCACTTGAGTAAACATAAAGAGTTTGGAACCTTTGAACATTTCAAAATAAGAGTCTTGTTTCAGATAACATAGCCTGTATTTATAACGCCATATTTGTATTATTATTTTCTTATTTCATTTATTTTTGTTGATAAAATATCAGAAAAGGTAGAATCAGTACATACATTTGAAGAGAACAAGGGAGGACAATTCAACAGGAAGAGTAAAGTACCTGCTCTTTTAGCGTAAGTGGTTTGATAGCTCACTTGGACCTTCCATGCTGATATGAATTGAAACAAAAGCATTCCCCTAATCTAATATCTTCTCATATCCAGGTTCATATGGGGACTCACATGTGGAACAATGCCCCAGCGCGGAGAGGCCGGCGGCTGTCAGTGGAGAACCCCATGGCCCTGCTGGGCGGAGAGGCCATGAAGTTTGGGGAGATGTTTCAGAAGGACCTGGCAGCCCGGGCCATGAATGTAGACCCTGGGTTCTGGAACCGCTATGCCACAGCTATCGCTAACAGCCTGGCCTCTAAGAACAACGAGATCTCAGTGATTCAGAACAGAGGCCTCCCCCAGCTTCACCCTCTGACTGCGGGCATGGACAGAGTTAGCTCTGCGGGGAGTCAAATCACCGGCCGAACCAAGACTGGCATGATGGACCTGGGAAATAATAGACATTTTTCTATGCTGATTGATGACAGCAAAGAAATAGGAATCAATTGAGAAAAAAAAGAAGCCGAATGGTGACTTGATACTTATGCAATCTATTGTGGACGTTAAAATATTTGTAAAAACATCTTGTTTGTTATTATGTACTGTATTATATATAGACTTAAAAAGAAAGAACTTTTTATCAATTGACAGAGAATAGTAGGGTATTCACATTTTTGCTATTTTACTTTGCCGTCATTTGTGAATGTTTTTTTCTTTTTCTATACATTAAAATAAGTTGTTTAACTTGTACCTTGACAATTCCTACGGTGCTTGGATGTATGGTTGCTCTGAATATAGGGAAAGGAACATATGTTCAAATCAATAATGCAAAGAGTCGGCTATCTCGTCCGGACAGCTGCCCAATGCTGCTGGTGCAAAGCACAAGACATGCTCACAAAGATCCGCAATCAATGTTATGGTGAGAGATTGTCGACAGTTGGACCGAATAAAAACTAGAAAAGAGCTGTCTGTATTTTCCATTCACTACCTCAGTCTGTTTACCTCAGTCTGTTTAGAGAGGAGTTGATTTAACTTGATTTTATTTCACACACTACTTCATAGATTTGTTCAACAAAGACCGAGCTTTCTACCAGGTTTATTTTGCAAGTTTTTGCAGACATTAATTTTCTTAATGGTGTTTGAATGCATAATTATAAACACAGTAAGAAAATAAATAAAATGTATGTTTTTCAAATGAAAAGGGTTATACAGAAGAGGATCAATAATGCAGAATATTGACAAAGGGTTCAGCAAATGTTCACACTATAAAGTTTAGATAACTTGTACTTTTGCAAGTTTTTACCTCTCTTGACCTTGTGCGTTTTTCAGCAAATCGTCTGTAATGTTAAACAGGACGGTTCAACCAGTCACAGATGTGAACTCATGAACATAATACATTTTAGTTTCAGGTCCTTGATTAGGCTTACAGCTCTTGTTGTGGGACAGCAGCAGAATATTGTCCTTCTCAGGCGGCAGCATTTCCCCGCAAAAAAAACAGTTTTCTAGATAAAAGCGATGATAATAATTAAATAATGAATTTTAAAAATACAAAATAGTAATAAGAATATGAAAAAGAGAACAAGCTACTTTTAGAGCTACTTTTTTGATAACATTTTTGATTTTGCATGGCCTACATCTCACAGGGCAATTGAGAATTATTTGGGAATGGCTGTTGAAAATGGTGTTGGAGCAACACAAACCAATTGAAAACTCGTTAAACTGACTTATCAGGACTATTATCTGGTACACAAATTAATAATATTTATTTTATTATGACACGTCACAGTTTTAATTATCATTTTATCTTTAAACTATCGACCTGACCTCGCAGTGACTATGCTGAATGTCATCATTTATGATGCCTTCAATGACTTCTGGAAAAGCTCACACCCCACTTTTGGAAAGACGAAACATTCCTTGTTTGAACATGAAGTGTGTAGAATTTGGGGTTTTATTTCCTAGCAGACTTTGTAGAAAATTATTATAATATCCATAAGTTTAATTTAGTGCATAATAGCTGAAAAACATTTTTAGAATTATTATTTTCCCCCTTAGAAAGGGTCTCATATATGTCCATATTTCTCCATACCTTGGACCAAGGCATTGGCGCCGCCATGTTGGAAGCGTCATGGTTGGAATGTCATCAGGTGCATTGTTTAGAATTTAGAATTGTTCTTGTTCTTGAAGGCCACTGTAGCTTCTGTTATTACTTCTGTTATTATTCAAAAGGGGTGGGGTTACCCAGGGACCGTTGCATTCTAGAACTTTCTAGAATTTTCTAGAACTTTCTTGATGATGTCATATTACACACTGCACCTTTAAAATGCTAAATTTAGTTGTGCTAGCTACAGCAACAGAATGACGGAGGGAGAGAAAATCTAAAAATACAGAAATTGTAAATATATAACCGTTATCAATAAAGAGAAATTTGGTCCGTTGTTTGCAAATTTACATTTGTGAAGACACAATCAATGATTTAAATGTCTCACTATATTCATAGCAAATATAATATTTCGATTAAAAAAGTAAAATTAGCAATGTAAAATATTTAATCTTTCCACAGTTTTTACGTATTTTTGTTGCAAAAACAAAAAGTCTATAATCTGTGGTGGTGCAGAGTTCTTGTTCTTACGCAGTACGTGAACGCAGCATAAATCCCAAACGTTTTTTTAATGACGTCAGGACGTGTACTGCCCAGCCAAGATGGCTGACAGCATCCCGTTGAATCCAGTGCGGAAGAACTCGAAGAGAATCCCGTATTACAACTCAGCCAGACATTCAAGGTATGGAGGAAGCTAGCGGGGCTGTTTTATCTTCTGTGGTGAGCTGTATAAACGCCCGTTCATGTAAAATGTTGACATTTTTTCCGCCTGGCTTGCTGTCGTTGTCTGGGTTTTGGCTGTTAGCTTGTGATGCTAACTCGGCTACTGACAGCTCCAACGCATTTCTGCTTTTGACAGCTGATCTGTTAGCTCACACACCATCATCCAGAAACCTAAAAAACAAAGCAAATCAACGTCAAAAATGTATATTGTTAATCTGCCGTTGCTAGGCACACATAACAAACTCTATAACCTCTTAGTAGAGACAGATATCTGTTTTGATTAGTCCAATTCATTTAACTGTAAAGACACAATAAAGAGATGGAACTCCCTCATTTTACATGTGCAAAACAGTTTACCACAGTCGTTGGCTCCCTTTAACAATGTAACAGGTGAGGTTATTTTCAAAAATAAAATAAGAATGTATTAAGAGCTACAGACAAGTGAAGAGAGTAACCTGAGACAAAAATGAACATAACAATAATATAAAGATCTAGAGGTATGCTAAGGTTTAAAATATATATAATGTGTAAAAGCAATAGTTACATATTTTAATTATGAGTTACATTGTGTAAACAGATGGAGAGATGTAAACAAATTTCAACAAATTCATTACCTGTTGTAAACTGACGTAAAGTGACCTCGCGAGGAGAGTTTAGCATTCTTATTATGGCCTGTGGGATGAAACATTCCCTCAGTCATGTGACAGCTTCAGTGCTATAACACAAGTTGGTCACATGTTTTCAAAGTGTTGCTGTAGTCTTCGTTCACCAGCAGCAGCTTGTTCATCTTTCAAACTGGACGTGATGAGTTAATGAAGTCTGTATTGGACAAGAAGTGACGTACTAACTTAACCCATGATCAGGTACTTTTAGACCAGTATGTTGTTGCTGACTGTTTAAATAGTACATAGGCTGAGTGAGTATGTTTATGAGTGTTCTTCTCAGTAATCGAAATGCATGTGAAAGTGAACTGGTATGTGTTGTGAGCTCATCTGATCTCAGTGTTTGGTTCCAGAGTTGAATTATCATGTAGTCAGACGTGGGAGCTTAGCAAGAAACACAGTGGGTGTGTCAATCAAACCAGTAGCTTGTTGGCAAGTCCCTCACAACAGTGTGCAAACAAAACACACACACACTTGGTAGTACGTTGCCTTCGAGCGCAGTCAGTGGTTTCTGAGGTCAGAGCGGCAAGAGATTGTTTAAAGGTGTGAAACCAAATCAAACAAGGAGAAATGTTTTATTTATTTGTGTCACCTAACATGGCTTTTTGAGTATTATATACTGTGGTATACTGTATCATTCGTATATATTCCGCCTAAGTCCTTAGTCTTATGTTCAGCCATTTTTCCACTCTTCTCGTTGCATACTGTGTTTTCCCGATTGCCAAGGAACAATTGTAAGTTTATGTGGTTATACATTGACCAACCCTAAACTTTATGTACTTCAAGATCTGGACCATCAGGAATGTTGTAATTGTTGTAACATGTTGTAGTAGTGAGATACTTTTACTTACTTAAGAAAATGTACAAATTGGCAATCGGCACACCATCCAAGACTTGAATGAGTAATAGCGGTGCAGGGCCTTACTTTAGGTGTGTCAGTCTACTCTGTCTGACATGTTTTAGGATAGCTTTGACAAGTTGTTTAAGGAGTGAACATGCTCTTAACCTACTATACCAGTAAGTCAGGCACCATCTTGAATCTTCTGCATGTTTTACTTGGGCATGGTGATGTGCAGCTGTGGAGAGCCGTACCAGTAAGAACCAGTGTGTGTGGCTGATTTTAAGCTTATAATCCCGCTCATGCTAGTTTTATGCGTGTTCACATGTCCATGATTTTTGTAGGTACAAGACACTCATTCATCTACAGCAGAGTGACCTTTCCAGCAGCTTAAATTCCAGCATTTTTTCTTCAAATGTAGTATTCGTTTTGGGCAGACTATCTAAATAGATCTGCGGGCCTCCATCCAAAAATATTTTCTACCTAGTTTATCGAATAGTATCATCATTTCCTTTTAGAAGTCTAGAAAGGAACTTTAAAGAACCGACTGATTCCGAAGTAGCGAGTCTCAACACCTGCTGTTACCACATTGTCAGAATGTCACGTGAGTCCTAAGAATAGAATGTGTGATAATGAGAAAACCATTTGAATATATACAGTAGAATTTATTTTCTGGATGTTGGAATGGGTTCTTCTTTTTTGCCTCATGATGTTCATACTCCGCTCGGTGTTCAGATGGACCGACAGCAGCTGCTTGAACCAAATTAGTATCTTCAGAACGTAGAGTAAATTACTTAGCCTAAGTGTATTTGTTTTTTTTAGTCAGAAAAATGTAATAATACTCTTCGACATTCCATCCAATTGGAACTGGTGTTTGCTTTATAGTACTCAAGATAGTGGCTCCTGTTATAGTAAACCTGATATCCCCTTCGGTACCAATCACTCATTTTATCCCAAAGTGGGCTAGCTGTCACATTTCGCTGCGTTTTACTGGAAAAACTGAAGACTTTAACTTATTATATGTACTTAAATATCAACATATTACAAAATATTTAGCATCATCAAAAACAATTATATTTTCAGTTTTAATTTTCGCCTAACCTTTTCATCATTAGTTTGTTGGGGTTTCAAGTGAGACACAATGGTTCTCTTATCTCTCTGTCATTTGCATCTTGTCTTTTTAAGTGTTTTATTGTGTTGCAGTGTGTTGTATAAATCTCTTCTGAGTGTTGTCGCTATGCTACTAGCTTCTTTGCTTTTTGCTGACTTGGCTTGATTGCTGTATTGTGAGCCCGTAGTTTTTTTCCTATTGGGCTACAGACAGACATACTGGATTCTTTTAGAGTGGCCTCATGAATAAGACATGTCTTTCTTCTCAACAGTGTTTCTTCTTAACGTGAATGGGCGACCTACTCTATAAAGTCCTCAGCAATGGAGGAACTGGGCCAACTTTCTTTTTTGTCTTTCATTATATTTTGTCCATCTGATACTTTCAAGAGCATTTTTGAATCTTGAATCTTGACGACCGAACCAACTACTAAATGTCCATATAGTTTGCCACATAGCGCCTTTAGTAGGTCATTTATAATTCAGCAGCCATTTGGATTAAAAGAGGAGCTTACCATAATGGATAGAGTCAGTGATATAAGGCTCAATGTAACATGTACATCACATTTGAAATGGAATAGTAATCGTGGGGAAAAAAGATACTGAGTCAATCTGAAAAAAAATTCTTGTATAAATATTAAGTTTATTTATATTTATTTTTGTACTGTGCCATCCCCTCAGATACTCTTTGGAAGATGAGCCGTCTAACCTGGATGAGATGCCTCTGATGATGTCGGAGGAAGCCTTTGAGAATGACGAGAGCGACTACCAGACGCTGCCTCGGGCCAGAGTCAACCACAGACAGAGAGGCCTGGGCTGGTTCCTGCTGGGGGGCTGGAAGGTGCTCTGTGGCAGGTATGACTACAACATTACAGTATTGGCCTTTTTTTTAAGATTTTTTTTTTAGACAGTTTTGGAGAGACAGAGGTGAAATGGGGCAGAGAGGGGAATGGCATGCAGAGAACGACCACCGGATTCTAACCCGTGGTCTGCTGCTTCTGAGGACTGCGCCTCTATTGGTGGACACTCTAACAACTACACCACACGAGTGCCCCCACAATATTGGTCTTTAATGTGACTTTTTTTCCACGATACAATGCTGTGTGTTGGTCATCTGTGCATATAATCTTTTGCTCTGAAAAAAATGGAAACAACAAAAAAAATTTACTTTTTTTTTTATTTTATTTTTTATCTTACCCCCTACTACTTGGTTGTTTTGAGTACACACTTTAGCATTGTTCTGTCTATAATGACACTATTTGATTACTATTTATACTTTGCAGCTCTACTATAACTGATCTGTCAACGTGAAGATTCACTGTAAAGGGATGTTAATCATAATTCAAGAAAAGCTCTCAAATTTCTATTTTTTCCTCTCCTCTACTGCAATGTCACATCATTTTCTATCCGTAGATCAAACTTATTGTCGTCCCATTCCCCCACCCCGGTGTTTAGTCATTCTGTAAATGTATGTCTGTGTAGTGTATAATGGCAGTTGGTAACGCCTGTGATGATCAGTTAGGATTTCCAACGCTCCGGTAGCTGTGCATGAAGTGCAAAGAGAGGATAAATAAGGGAGTGTTTTTGGTCCAGTTCCTTGATGCGCACCATCAGTCCAAAAAGATTTTCAGGTCAAACACAGCGGTTGAGGTTTATTCAGCTAATGATTCATTTGAAAGCTTTTGACCTCTAAAGCTGCAGGAGAGTGTGTTTAGGCCAGGACAACATATTTTAACGTTTATAAACACATTTTAATGCAGCATTTGAGTGCCCAAATATAGATTTTTTTTACTGATGAAGAAATTTCACAAAATATTCAGTTTTTTCTGTGTAATTTTGTTAGTAATAGACAGTGGTCCATCTCCTCCTTTTGAAACTGCATATTGATCGCCCCCTCCCCATCCCCACCCAACTAATGAACAAATCGGATTCTTCACAGCTGACCAGTTTGATGCTTTCCAGTAATTTTATGCGTGCTTAGTGTGGGATTATAAAACACAAATAATTCACGGCGAATAAGCCCCCGACTGTTCAAATGGCATATTATTTGAATAGCATTCATTTGCTCAAATAATCGCTCTTATGAAAACTGGACCCGGAGTGCATAGAGACACAGAGAGAACGACGTCGACGCCAATACAAACAAGAGACATTTTAACCAAAGTTGATTTATTTGGTTTTATGTTTTGCCAACTTGCTTAAAAAGTGGAAAAGCCAAGTTCGATCAGCATGACGGTGTACACACACTCTGCCCCAAAGGTGCCAGGTTAGGTCATGCTCACATCCAGCGCTGCTTCCATCGTAATTTACCACACACACACACACACACACACACACACACACACACACACACACACACACACACACACACACACACACACACACACACACACACACACACACACACACACACACACACACACACACACACACACACACACACACACACACACACACACACACACACACACACACACACCACGCCTCTGTTTGCGTTTGATATCAGATATGCTAGATGAACCCCAATGTAAATCATTAGCAGGTTGAACGAAAGTCAAATAGTTTAAAAAAAAGTAGATGTCAATCTGCGGTGCATCTCTTCTCTAATCTCTTCTCAGAACTTTGATCATTTCACAATAATACGATACGTAAATAAATAGGAAGGAGCTTTTCTCTGCATGTTTGAAAGAGTCAACATTAGGTAAACAAGAAAACAAGGACAAATGTTCATATTCCGCCTTACACTGTGTTCGTCTACACACTATCAGTCCGATGGTTATTGAGGCTTATGACATGGCATTGATAAATTCTGTGTTCTGGTCGTGCAATCACAGCATTCTACAGGTGTGTTATTTCTGGCTAGAATGACCGCTGTCAAGGATAAAAATGGCCGTTGCTAAGGGCCTACGTCCTTGTTTTGATGGATGCCTTTCCAGATATGTTTCAGTGAAAGGTGGTATAACTAGGATTGGATTGACCTGTATCTTCCTTTTTAAATTATAAATTGAACGAAATTACTTGATTGATTTGGGTTCTATTACTATTACCAGACTTTTTCTCAACTAAATAATGAATTGATTGATCACGAAAGCATTTGTCAGATGCATGAATAATGAAATAGTTAGTTGCATCCTTATACATTCATGTGTTTGTTGTAATTAACACATGAACATCCTCTCCCCTCTCAGCTGCTGCGACTGCCTGGCCCGTGTATGTCGAAGGAAGAAGGAGCTGAAGGCCCGGACGGTGTGGCTCGGCTGCCCCGAGAAATGTGAAGAGAAGTTCCCCAAAAACGCCATCAAAAACCAGAAGTACAATATCTTCACCTTCGTGCCTGGGGTGAGAACAACAACAACTGCGTTAAGTCAAAGTTGTGTTTCCTTATAGAAACATCATTCACACGTCGTGCTCTGGTCTTTGGTCCAAACAACAGAAGTAATGGCTTGTTTGAGGCAATGTTTCCCACTGTTATTAACTTTCATAGTCCAGACCTCGGCTATTCATCTTTCCTGTTGAAATATGTGGATCTTTTCACAGATTAACATCAGCTAAAGCACAGTAACATGCACTGGGTTTAAAGGTGGAGTCGGCAATTCTGGAAAATGGCTTACCTTTCTGTACTGTGTGTGTGCACTGAAAAACAAATCCAGTGTTAATACATAGTCTCTGCTCTGTAAACGGGCAAGTTGCTAGCTACGGTGGCCCCCTCTGTTAACATACCGTTTGTTTACATACCATTTCACAGAGCCTAGGCTGTGTGTTAACCCCAGATTTGTTTGACTGATTGTGACAAAAAGTTATCTTGAAAACAAGCGCCTTCCAGAATCGCTGACACCACATTTAACTGTTCTTCTATCATTAAGGTAACGGGTTTAGACTGTAGGGGAGATAAGAGATCCATCAAACTCGCTTATTAAAAACCCAAATGGTTCCATGATTAAGCGTTCTGCCTTCAGCCCGCGCCATAAAATGTCAACCGTCTATTAAAGACGTAGATATTCCCATCGACGCAGAGCAAGACGGCTGTTTTTTTCTCCCTCCACTTGAATTATTAAATACACGCAAATTGAGTTTAGCAGTGGTGCATTCTCCCCTAAAGGTCAGAAAGGTTCATTAACTGTAGAGCGGCGGCCATTGATTCCATTGTCTGTGATAATCTGTGACCAGACGCTACACTCTCATTATTGCAAACATTATTCAAAATCTGACCTTAGATTGAATAGAATACTAAGGTATCCCTGTTGACTGGGAGTCTATTAGCAGAGATCCCCTCAGTAAGTCACAGGTGGCACTTTGCTGCGCGTGATTTAGGAACATTGGCCTGTTTAACTTCTCCATTCATTATTGTGGTTATCACTCTTGTTTGTCTTGTGCTGTTTGTGTATTCTGCAAAGCGAAAGCAGCACAAACCGGCTTTGTACCAAGTTACCGCCAATGGTGGACAGTAAAAAAGTTAATTTACTCGAGTTCTGAACATAAATTAAAGGTGCTCCGAGGAACTTTCAGTTTGTGATAATAATTGCACCCCTTTTGGAGAAATGCGGTAGTGTTTTTACCACGCCAGCTGTTGTTCCTAGGTGAGCGTACCCATGACAAAGCCATTAAGAAAAACTATAGAAAAATAGCATTCTTTGCACTGATGGTCTTGCTTGCCATGACATGTGATTTATGATCATCAGAGGAAAAAAAGTTCCTCGTAGCACCTTTTTGAGTTTATGTTTTGAGTATTTCAACTTGACTTGAGTATCTGCTGTTTTGAAAACCTACGACTTTCATTCAACTACATTTCAAAACAAATTTTTTTTAGTTGAGTAATATTTGACCAGGAGTATCTATCAATACTTTCCTGGGGTTGACTACTCTGTCCACCACTCGTTACCGTGCTACGTGAAATCCGTACCCTGAATGCCATTTGGACTAAAAGTCATCCAAGTGTCTGTTTCCATTAGGTTAATGTACATTTAACAGTATTAAGATGCGGTATCCTATTCCTCCTTTGAGAGCTGTACAGTAACCCATCCCGCGCTGCTTTGTTGCCATCTTCTTTGGCGGCTGTCGTCGTGTTCTGAGACGCCTTGCTGACATGTTTCACTCACCATTTTGAATCCTTGTCTCGCGCTCCCCTCTCAGGTTCTCTACCAGCAGTTCAAGTTCTTCCTCAATCTCTACTTCTTGGCGGTGTCCTGTTCCCAGTTTGTTCCAGCGCTGAAGATAGGATATTTGTACACGTACTGGGCACCACTGGTAAATTACTTTTTTTTTTTTGTGGCACACATATCTTTTACTGTTTTCTTAGAGAAAGCGCTCAAGAAACATTTTGGGCTGCTAAAATAATTATAAGAAAGATGTCTACACCTGATATTCTCTGAAAGACTAGTAGTTTTTCTGTGCAATTAATCTGTTTTGCTGTCCGTTTTCAGGGTTTCGTGTTAGCCGTTACCATGACGCGAGAGGCCGTGGACGAAGTGCGACGATACCAACGCGACAAAGAGATGAACTCTCAACTCTACAGCAAGCTCACAGTGCGGGGTGAGTGAAAGAAATACTCACTCACTCACTCACTCACTCACTCACTCACTCACTCACTCACTCACTCACTCACTCACTCACTCACTCACTCACTCACTCACTCACTCACTCACTCACTCACTCACTCACTCACTCACTCACTCACTCACTCACTCACTCACTCACTCACTCGCTGTTTGCTGACATTATGATAACTGATATTCTGCTGTATAGTGTAGCTCTCTCTCCCCATGCAATTAGAAAAGACGGCTCTCTCACTGGATCTACACTTGTAACAGAAGTCATTCTTCTCGCTGTAATTGTATCGATCGTTTTCCCTCAGTTTCTCAAATGTATGAATTAAGATCTGTCCCTTTGTTGAACGTGTGGTAAAATCCCCCTGTGTGGTATCTGTGACCGTGGCTAATAGATGTAGCTTGCACATACAGTCTTGCGTTGCTTGCGAGCACACTAGAATAGGAGTAGTTGCGGATATTGAGGCGATATAATTGAGAGTGACCCTGCAGTGCCATTGTTGGAGTCTTATGCCTCCAAACCAGAGATGCAAACAGAGGAGTATTACATTATCATTCTGGAGGTAATCCATCTGTTAGAAGGTGAGAGAGAAATGGAGGAAGATCGATAAGAAAAAGTGGCTTGTGGTTTTTAAGAGTCGGCCTCATTTTCAAAGGGCCAGAAATCCATACCTGCTAGTGCTACAACATATCAGGAAGACTTGCAATATGCCATAACATTGTTGAATATTGATATGGTGATATTACTTACATATACACATTTTTAAAAATACAGTGTAAATGTCTTTCTACTTTTGAGTTCACTGCCAAACATACACCCCAGACAGTTAGTAACTTATGCAGAAATACTGAAATGCATGGTTCATGGAATAGGCTACCATTTATTGAAGTTCAAGCATTCTTTGCGATACATATACCTCGAATGTTTATAGCAAAAACTATAAATGTTCGATATATCGTATGCAGCCATAACTGCAATTTATATCATCGCAATGTTACTTTAGGATTGCTGTCTGTTGTCTTTCCCCTCTTTCTTTATTCAACCTCATGTCTTCTTTTCTTTAGGTAAAGTCCAAGTGAAGAGTTCCGACATTCAGGTTGGAGACCTGATCATTGTTGACAAGGTGACGCTTTAGTTTTTCCTGTAGATGTCTTTTATCACTGTAGAGTCGTTTGGTTTGTCAAACTTTTGGGCAGTTTTCTTGCTACAAATATAGCTACGTCGTATTTGTTATGTCTGGCTATGTATTACATTTGGCTGCTGCTAGAAAAAGTAACATTTTAATTTCTGTGTGTTGGACAGACTTTAACAAACAGTTTCTCCTTCATTGTCTGGTCGAGGTTTTATTGACCTTGTTTAATTATTCAGGAAGAGTCAAAGGGCTTTTGCCACAGCGCTCAATAACACACTCCACATATTTGTCCCTCTTTCTTCTCTTTTTCATAGAACCAAAGGATTCCTGCGGACATGATATTTATGAGAACGTCTGAGAAAAATGGTGAGGAGGCAAAGTGTTGGTGTAACTTTATCAATGTGAAGCAGGACAGTGTTGAAGAGACATTATCATGTTCAGCAAAACTTAACTTTTGAGGGGGTCAGAGCGCAGGGTCAGCCATAGTACAGCGTCCCTGGAGCAGTTTTAGGGTTAAGTGCCTTGCTCAAGGACACAATGGTAGAGATGGTGGGCAGCGTAGATGTTATACCAGCCACCACTAGTATTACAAAAACAATAGTTTACAAAGTACTCTGACATAGGAAAACAAAACCATACTTAATCAAATACAGACAAAGAGACTATAGAATATCCTATTGCCTAACATTGTGTGCACTGTGGCCCTGCGGCAAACTGTGTCAATGTGACTTTGTGACCCGCCACTCTTCCAGTATTCCCTTGACATCCTCCGATCAGGACAGCCCGTGATTCATATGATTTATGTCACATTCTACTCTTGACTGATGACGCAAATTCCAATGAATCAATACTCCGCGTCAGATCTACGGCTCTGTTCTTAAGGGCAAACGGGAGGGAATGTTCTGAGGACATCGTTTCCATCAATCTCATGATGTGTCGATATGCTCATCAGGGAATTGTTGACGTCTCTAACACACACACACACACACACACACACACACACACACACACACACACACACACACACACACACACACAGGTCTTTATCTTTCGCCAATATAGTCTCTTACACTCTCTTTCATTCACACACACACACACACACACACACACACACACTGAGCGATGGTATGTGAAGTGCCATCGCAGCAGAAGAAAAGCATGAATCATCGTCCTTGTGTTAATGTTTTCCATCATAGTTAACCCTCGGGGGAAGGTTTATAGCCGCCCTTTAGCCTCTCTGTCAAATACTCGCTCCCGTCCATCCGTTTCATATGTAATATTACCCTCTGGATCTATACAGGTCACCACTGCTCAACGTTTTACGGACCTCGCTGTGTCCACAACAGCCACGCAAGCTCTGAATCATAATGTACTGCGCTATATATGTCAGTTTGTCCTATACAGTAATAACATTATATTTTATATGTTTTAATGGGGTTTGATTTTTTTTAACATTATATGCTATTTAACCTCTTTAACAACGCAAACTCACAGACGTAACTTATACAAACAGCTTCATGTTTGTGAAATTCAGAAGTTTTAAACGATGTTCACCTAGCAAAGTTTGCAAAAATGCAAATATTTATACAGTGTGGCAAAAAAAAAGAAATCTATGGATACTGAGGGAACATTTTAAGGGAAGCACTGGAACTTGGGGCTCAAGTGGCTACCAACACCTGAGGTATTTACCAAATGTTTGCCACATATGCCAAATGACATACTGTTAACGTGCATCAAGGGACACTACTGTGTTTTGGGAAGGAAACCCATCCATGCTTAACATACATAGCTTAATAAAGGTAGAATGAAATTAAAGATAGTGCAAGTGAGCAGTACAAACTATGTCAGACAGAAGTGTTTATAAACGTTCTGTCTTTATCTCAGGTTCATGTTTCATCAGAACGGATCAGCTGGACGGAGAAACGGACTGGAAACTCAAGGTTGCCGTTGGCTGCACACAGCGACTACCAGCAGTGGGGGTACGGATACATTAGTGTGTGTGTGTGTGTGCGTGTGTGTGTGTGAGTGCGTGTGTGTGTGAGTGTGTGTGTGTGTGTGTGTGTGTGAGAGTGAGAGAGATACATGGAGTGAATCTCTGGTAACAGACAAACCTGATTGTGAAAGAGCGCTCTGTTATCACTAAAGTGCATTGGTCATCAAATGCAGTAGTCTGGTTGTGATGGAAACCTAATCACTAATGACAGATGGATGGAACAATCTAGAACTGAAGGCAGCCTCCAGTAACCCGGGGCGATATTCAACACTAAGAGATTTAAGTTGAGGTGATGGGGTTTTGTTTTTTGCCACTTAATGTGATCAGACAATTAAAGTTTCAACGAGTCATCTGGTGATTGAGCCGTGGCATCTGTATTGGGTTTCAAGACACCTGAAGATAGCATGAAGTTCTACTTAAAGGAACTTTCAGTTTGCGTTAATTTTTGCACCCCCTTTGGACAAAAGCAGTAGTGGTTTTACTACGACAGCGGTTGTTCCTGGGTGAGTGTACCTATGACAAAGGATTCAAGAAAAACTATATTGAAATAGCATGCATTCAGGGATCTGGGTATTTTCTATTTGCCCTTAACCTAATTTATCTTATGTCAGGAGTTGAGATCGACCAATTAATTTTTTTTTTTAGAAATTGATACGAACAAGTAAAATACATTTCACGTTTCTGCATTGTTTCAGAAGCACCAACAACTTGAAAGTACTGACTCAATTCCAGTGTTAATATGCCTCTGTATGTCTCCTCTCAGTCACTAAATAATCCCAGTTAGATTGAACATAGGGTTTATTGTCAGCAGGCCTCACTGTATATCTGAGTCCCTGAGTGTTCTTCTGTTAAACACTGGAGCAACACTAGTCTCCATTGGGGGGCTTCAGTAAAATAATCTCCCCTGCTCTGCCCATGTTCTCACCAGGAGAACACTATCTGAGTAGGACTGAGGGCTGCATTGGCTGCCTGCTGCCTGAATAATTTAATATTTACAATCAATTGTGTTCCACTTGGGGACAAAATAAGGGCTGGTGGTGTCAGGTGTTTGACAGGCAGAGAGGCTGCAGTCTTACTTGTTGGGACGACTAAGGAGATAATGATTTAAGAGTGATGGTTCACTGTTTATTATTGTGTCACATTTTGATTTTTTTTCTTCTTTTTATTATAACACAAACTCCTTCGATATTTTTATCATATTATTCCTGTTCAGTTGCGTCCAATAATATCCAAGACTTATTCTCAAACAGTTAGCACCTGGATTTACAAAACAGAAAAATTCTGCATTGTTGTTCACATTTAAATTTTTTGAAAAGAGACCTTAATGCTTTTTCCGGCAAACTCCAACCACAGTTGAAGACCTTGAGATGTGGTTGATTGTTCCAATTTGAATTGGACCTTTTGATTAACAATATTGTTTCAAACTAATATCTCCAAGGTTAGGGACAACATTTTGATGCTCAAGTATGTTCATATATCATCATAGGAATTTGGTCAACCTTCATCTAAAGATTAAATAAATACATTTAAAACCCATACATACTTAGGAACCAGTCAAAATGTGATTATTTTTTTTCGTTTTTAATTAAAGAAAATTCCGCATTGCAAAATAATAACTGTTGTTATTCTGTTAACCAAGACTGAACCCTTAATCTCATCCTTGTCCCAGGACCTTTTCTCCATCAGCGCCTTCGTCTTCGCCCAGAAGCCCCAGCTGGACATCCACAGTTTTGAGGGGAACTTCACCAGGGTACGGCAGCTCCACCGTTGACATATTTATAACCCTGTTAAACAAATCTTTTTCCTTCTACAGCGACTGGATTGACATAATAGAAAGATGTGTATCACTGCAAAATGTGTTGACACGCGTCTACAATGCCCAGCTTGTGTGTTTCCCATCCATGCGGGGCCTGTAGATATAATGTCCACTCACTATCATACAAACACCTCTTACATCACAGGCAGGTTTCTCTTAGCCACCACTAACATCCATCCCAGTCTTTGCTTGTTGCTCAGTGATTTTTTTTCTTTTTTCTTCTACTTTTTTTTATTAATAGCAGATTAGCGCAGCCCCCACAGAGAGGAGAGCCGCGGTACAAAGGCAGGCTTTGTGGCCCGTCTTCACTCTTGGCCACACACCAGGCTTAGTGAGCGAGCACTTCCTCCGCTCATTCATCCTCCGCTACCCTTCCTTTGCATAGCGTAGTGTGCTTTTAGTCCGAGCAGGATGAGGAGAGGAAAAAAATGGTTCCCACAGATCTGAGCAAATGAACTTACCTATTTATGAGGGGTTTTTTTCCCCTCTTTTTTTTTCTTCCTTGAGACGGATATGGCGGCTTTGTTTCTGTGGGTTTTTATTGAAGCCCTGAGCAGTTATTAACATTGTAGCCAATAGGAAGTTTGGCACGAACGATATGGATTTTTTGGGACGAAAGTCTTTGAAGTACAGGTGCATCTAAAAAAATCAATAAATATCATGGAAAAACTCCAAAAAGTGAAACTTTCATATCTTCTAGATTCATTACACAAAGTGAAATATATGTCAGGCCTTTCTTTTGTTTTAATTTTGAAGAATACGGCTAACGGCTCAGGCAATAAAAAAAATGCAGTATCTCAAAATATTAGAATATAAAACCAATCGAAAAAAGGAATATAATACAGAAATGTCAACTTCTTGAAAAGTATGTTTATTTTAGTTCCGTTGGGCAATTTGAAACATGGACATTAAGCATTTTTCTTACTGTACAAATTATGAATTTATTATCATCTCTATATTTCGGTTATATGTTAATTATTATTAATTATATTATTTCGGCAACAATTTAAGTAAATTCACAAGAACTCATACTTTCTAAGTAAAACCACGACACGTTTCCAGCACTTTATAAGGACCAATTAAAGTTTTTTAACATGGACCAACTTTTGGCCGATAATGATTAATCTCAGAAAGGCTATAATCAGCTAGCAGCTATAACACGAAGCCAATGTCAAAGCGGTCAAGCATTCTGCCACCTCCCATGTATTCTCCATGCACTTCTTCCCATGTTGGTGTGTATTGACAGGCTGTGGTTGCTTGGGTATCATAATTATCATATCAGGCAATTTGAGCCCGACACTGGAGCCTTGACCGAGCCCTCCTGACTCAAGCCATTTCCAGCTTTCGTCTTTAGTTAAAAGAATCTGGGTAGAAGGGACAGCGTGAAACCAGAGGCTCCCCCGGGGCTTATTTATCACTAAAATCTCATCTACGTGCTCTCTGTGCTGTTTTTTAAAAGGGCGGCCTCTATCTAGCGGAAGTATTGATAAAGGGACTACTGTATTGCTACAGTCGGCACAACTGTGTCAGGTGCTTGTGAAAATGAATGGCACAACAGAGTCCAGCTATTCTTCTTCTCCGGCTGTATATTCTCAACTGAAGAGCTCATGTTCCTCAATTCTGTTTGCACTGACAAAGTGTTTTGCACTGACAATGTATTTTTATAAAAATTAAATGCAGTTATACTGTTTTGTGAGAAAAATATTTTTTTTAAATTGATTTTTAATCTAGCAACACAGTATATAAACACACATAACACATTTGACATGTTTTTAACTATGCCTGTAATTGGCTGTAGTGTTAGTTATAGAGCTAGAGATGGTCACACAGTGTCAACAAAGTCTCAATGTCAAGATTTTAAACATACGGTTAGCTGTCCTTACTGTATTAAAGTGCAACACCATAGACATAGACACCTTAGACAATGAACTTCGACAAATTTTGACACATTTTTTCCTTCTTTCACTTGTCTTGTAGGAAGACGCAGACCCACAGGTCCATGAGAGTCTGAGTATTGAGAACACTCTGTGGGCGAGCACAGTCGTGGCATCTGGTGAGTGAATGACAAACTTTTATTTCAAATTCGTCTTTATCTTGCCATGGGACATAAGATTTTTCCATCTGTAGAATGACTGTGTTTATGTATAGTTTTATTTATAGTCTGCAGCCCGTTGAATTATGACCATGTTTGTCAGGAAGTAATATGAACACCTACATCAAAATACTGTATCATTGCATCAAAAGGTTTGTTTCCATCCACCTGTTTTAATGCGTAATTTCAAGAGAGACATGGTTAACATCACATAACATTTTATTTTTGGGGCATTTTCAGAGAGAGAAAGAGAGGGATAGAGAGAGAGAAAGAGAAAGAGAGAGAGAGAGAGAACAAACAAACCGGGTATTGTACTGAGATTGTGTTGAAGAAAGGATTCATGGCGTTTGATTTGATACCACCAATGTGCTTGTTTGAAGAGCACTGAGAGAAACCCACCGTTGAGGTAATTCCTTTCAAGCCGTTCCCCACAGAAACGTTTGTGTCAGTTGAGAGTGTTTGTGACGCTCGCAGCGATGGCCACAACCATTGATTTGCGGTGTCTCTCTCCCCCCTCTGGCCTGACCTTGACCAGAAGAACACACACACACACACACACACGCACACGCACGCACACGCACACGCACACAAAGCCTGACTTAGACCCCTTACATCATCTCTGTTTGGGAATGTCATTGTCCCTCACAAGCGTCTCCTTGACAGACACTTCACGGCCTCTACAGTGGCATTCCGGGCTCTTGAGTTATTATTCACTCCATCACAGGCCCCAGTCCAGCTGTGACTAGAGAATTAGCCCTTCCCATATTCAAATTGAAGCCCTTTTCTGCACGCTGAGCCACCACACCATTTGTCACAATCGCTCAATATTTCTGAAGTTAGAAGTCAATGAAAGCAATTCACCAACTCTGTTCTTGTACTATATGGTTGTATGTCTATTTTCTCTTTGTCTATCCGCCACCATCTCACTTTACTCATTTTGTTTTCTGCCAATCTATAAAGGTGGAGTCGGCGATCCTTGAGAACGCTTGTTGTCAAAATCGCTTTTTTGTCAAAATGAGTGAATATCTCCTCACGATCCGCTACCTGTGTTTAGACATGGCCTAGGCTCTGTAAAAAGGCATGTGTCAAGCTACGGACGACACAGTGCAAACAGGTAGCGAATCATAAGGAGATATTCACTGATTCCTGACAACAAGCGTTCTCCAGAATTGCTGACTCCACCTTTTAACTTTTCTTGCTTTCTTTCTATCTGGGGATTTTCAGAGGCCGTATTTAGGTGTATTATTGCCTTTGCTCAAGCCCATTAAGCTCATTTAATATTAATGACTCATTAATCCTGTGTAATAAGGCCAGCGTAATGATTTGGCAAATAAAGATGGCAGCGTATTGATCAGGTTTTATGAGCTTCCATAGGGTGACGGCCCAGAGAGTCTTAAGCGTATTAAATCGCTGTCTGTTGGCTTGAGTGGCAATGAGACAAAACTGCCTCAGCTCGGCCTTATTGTCTTTTCCTCCCATGCAGTTCATCTTACTCGACCGAGGTGTGTGTGTGTGTGTGTGTGTGTGTGTGTGTGTGTGTGTGTGTGTGTGTGTGTGTGTGTGTGTGTGTGTGTGTGTGTGTGTGTGTGTGTGAGAGATGCAGTTAATGAGCAGCATTACTTTCCCTGTCTCTCTGGTTGGCAGGCACGGTGATCGGGGTGGTGATCTACACGGGCAAAGAGACCAGGAGTGTTCTGAACACATCCTTTGCCAAGAACAAGGTGAAATACTTTTTCAGTTTCTCTGTGTGTCTGCAGGAAAAAAAAGCCAGTTCTGTGATTTCTATGAGAGGTTTTCGTCACTTTGGTCCTTTTTAATGTGTTTTTTTTCTTCTATTTATTACAAGAAAATGTATGAATTCGAGGATAGAAATTCATGATTATTTATTATGATAATTTTTCATTATCAATTATCAGCTCAGATACATTTCTGAATATATTGATTATTCATTTGGTCTGTATTATTTCAGAAAATTCTAGAATTATTCCCACATTAATGTACTTAAAGCCGAGATGACATCTTCAAAAATGTCTTGTTTTCTTAGTCCAAGACACAAAGATACTATTGGTTTTGTTTTGATTTTTTAGCTTAAAAAAAAAAAATCCGAAATTGTTTCAGATTTAATTTAGTGTAAATCGTCTCACAATCATCTCAACTGCACTAAGAGACACACTTAGTGAATTCCCTTTTCAGTCAATTTTCCCTAAGGACATTCTGGCAAATCTGAGAAATTAATTAAATTAATCTCCCTAACCTAATCATTATAACAACCTTTAAAAAAATCTGGTAATGCCAGCACAATCATAAACGTTTTGTTTTGTTTTGTTTTGCAGAGTTTTAAACACCTCACACACACCTTAACATCTGTTTCAAGTTCCCCCCACCCCCCCACCCCCCCCCCCCCCTCCCCACCCACATTATAATCACTAAATCAATCTCTTTGGCGAGGTGATTTTTTAACCTTGACTTTCTAGATAAAGTTGGACCTGTCAATGCGAAAGGTCAGCGCCGGTTGCTAATTAAGCAGCAAAAGGGAAATTAACTAACGGAGGATTGAAATGACATTTTCAGCCCCAAAGTTAATCCCATAGAATCCCCATTGAGCGTTTTGTGTCTACCCAGATTGAGGAGATGAATGCAAATTTCACTCTAAATTTCTAGATTTTACCTTTCTAGATGTTCTCACTCAATAGATAAGCTCAACTGATAGAGGCGGGCATCAGCGGGATCTCAGGCAGTGTTTCTTTCACTGTGCTATGACTTTAACAAAGAAAGTGATCACCTACAAATGTCCACCACCAAAGCAAAACAACACAGCCCTTTTCCTAGTCTAGCGCAGTTTTGACACCAATGTCTTTTATTAAGAACGCTGATGTGGCGGGTCAAACGGCCCACTGACTGTTTTGTGTAAAGCCTGGACGGTTGAGAGGAATTCAATATTTCAAGGAGATGATGTCAGAAGTGCCAATATGTAGGCTGGAGATTGCAGGAGGGAAAGTCGATACAGTTCGGGGGCCGAAGTCGCGAGGAACGTTTTGGCCTCATATAATCTGTTGTGACACCGGGGCCCGGGACAATGCCCGCACTAGATCAATCTGACAGCTAACGTCAGACATGGATTCACTCTTTGTTTCAGTATTGTTTAGACAGACCTCTGTGTTGAGTAAAAGGGACCAAAACAATGCCATTTGATTTGAAAGGAGGAGGAGGGGGGGTGCTTCAGTAAAGATTTTAGCTTGAAGTAAATATCCAACATCCCAATACTCTGCTCTCTTCAAATGTCATTCAGACTGTGTTGCACTTGTTTTGATAAGATCTCAAGAATTTCTTTTCTTTTCTTGACTAATCAATTCAGTCGCTAACTTACAGACTGAAGTCCTGATATTCATTGGTTTTAACTCGATGAATATTCATGTCCCCAGGGCCGTAATTCTTCATCAGATTTCACACACACACACACACACACACACACACACACACACACACACACACACACACACACACACACACACACACGCTAAAATACAAGCCACACACAGGCAGATAGAATCATTCCTTTCACTTTTAATGGCTCGGAGTTGAATGGAGTAAAATATGCACTTCTTTTTTTTTATTCATTGATAGCATCTTTAGGGTTGAGGTAATTGAGTCCTTTTTTTCTCCCCCCTTGACTGAATGAATAATGACTTCATCTGATCCCCGGCGAAAGGCTTGGAAAAATTTAGAGCGGCCATTGTTCGAGCAGAAGGGGATCCTTTTGCTTTTCAGCCATGTGCACTGTGCTCTCTGTCTTAATTTTTCTTCATTTTAATCCACCCAAACCCCCTATTTTTCTCAATTGCTCAACCATGAACCAGGGGGTAGAGACACACACACACACAAACACACACTCGGACTTACACGCACGCACACACACTCACACTCACACTCACACTCACACTCACACTCACACTCACACTCACACTCACACTTGCTAGCCTTACCCAAGCCCCTGTAAACCCAAATCTACAAAATCCTTTTAACTATGTAATTTGGGGAGTTAGTTGCATGATAGCAAACATCTGAGAAGAGTTAGGCATATGTATCAATTCCAAATTAAAGATATCGTCATGTAAGTTTGATAAACTTTACAGAAATCCGGTTCATGATGCGGGCTTTGCTCTGGTTCTTATGACACTATACTGTAGGTATTTTTAACCAATCACGGCAGTTCTCTGCCTGAACGGCCTATAAAACAATTGACTGTTGCCATGGAGATTCTTTGATACGGCCACTCCCACACAGTCCTGTCAAACGGTCTAGACAGTAAAAAAAAGCAGTTTTTTTCAAACTAAGTTTTATAATATTATTGAACATTTATTTTCAATCAGAATTTTGTAAACCTATTGAGACACCCAACTTTGATATCGTAAATAAATTTTGTACTGTTTTTGACCAGATTTCCAGGGGCTTTAACTTCTACTGATAAATCATTCACAGTGGTCTAGTCCCAGTCCTCAGGGGAACGGCCTATTGGTGGTGTGAGGGGGGTTTAGGCAGCGCAGGAATTTTGCTGCTTTTTATAATGTGCATGCCCCCTCCCCTCCCTTTCAGAGCAGTTCCTTTTATTTGAGGGAGGAGAGATGTTATGTTCTTCTGCTGTTTTTGTAAGCGTGGTGCGTCAGAAGAAAGCCTTCTGTGTACAGGGCTTTGCTGTGACCGCTGCCAGAAAGGGGACGGTCCCACTTCTTTATTTGACATCTTTTTCCCACATGCTCCATTGGCTGAGGGATACACTCGAAAAATAAAAGGCAAATTCTGAAACCCTCCCTCCCACTTTTTTTTTGTCTTTTTCGCAGAGAGCCTGTATCTCAATATGGGAACTTTTTTATTTATTTTTTGAGGCCTTTTGGACCTTCTGTTGCTTTCAACGGGACAACAATGCAGCTTGTACTTTACCACCAAATAGTGCAACCAATAAACTTATTTATGTCGTACACTCGGTTTGCATGATAAAAGCCGGCTGCCAAGAATGTCTTTCACTGGCGTTGTTGTTCCTCTGTGTGTAGCATATTGTGAGGCCTTCGGAGCAGATGGGAACGTTACAAAGAGTCTTGTCTAGTATAAGCTGTCAGAAAAGGAATAAGATGTTTACTCTAAATCTGCAGTCTGGTCCTAATAAAGGGGGGGGGGGGGGGGGGGTGGGTATGAATTGAGTTAGTCGCTGCAGGCAAAAACATTGGTTCTGTTTTGCGCTGGTCGTTTTCTTTGTGTGGCTATTTTGCTTCCATAAAATGTCATATTAGTATAGATAGAAGGCCCAACATTAACATTAGAGTGTTTATTTTACTAAACCTTGTCTGTATGAGTCTGTATAGCTTCCCATACAACCATCTTTAACGACCATTATTTCAACATTAGTTTTTTTCAATACCAATCTTAACTTCTAAAGCACTTACATCACCTAAACTTTACATAATCATTCTTAGCATTATTACAGTTGTTACAAATGTATGATTTATGATAGCTTCCTCTTTAAAAAATGCTTTGTTTAAGCCCTATCCATGCTGTAATATTTCTTGATTTATAAAATGAAAAACAAGACTGTATCAAAAATCTGTTCCGCAAAAACATTGGACTCCAACATGTTGTCAAAATAAAAATATAGATTTAAACTCTGGCTTTAAGGCGAAAATAACACCAATAATGTTAATATCTGCTGATTTGACCCTATTTTGTCCCCGTAGGTCGGTCTACTAGACCTGGAGCTGAATCGCCTCACCAAAGCCCTGTTTCTGGCACAGGTGGTGCTGGCTGTCGTCATGGTAGCGCTGCAGGGGTTTGTGGGTCCTTGGTTCCGGAACCTTTTCAGATTTGTGGTTCTATTCTCTTACATCATCCCAATCAGGTACTTTATGTGACTCCTCTCTTCTGTCTTTCTGTGTTCTCTTGTTATTTTATGACAATAACCAAATATCCGTTGCTGTAGAGTCACTGATGCCCTTTTTGTACTCAAGCATTTGGTCCATAACTGGAAAAAATAAATGCAAAAATTACATTAAATTTAATAAGGAATCTTTTTTTCCATGCTTTGAAGCCCAATCTAGCCATCTGCTTTCTCTTTATCCTCTTTACACTCTACAAAGACATTTTTCAGAACATACTAAACCTTATAATCCAGTTTAGTTTCAGTTTTGCCGCTGTTTTATTGTTGTTTTTGCTGTGATTGATTACAGCGTTTGTTTCTACCATGTGTAGTTTGCGTGTGAACCTGGACATGGGGAAGTCGGCCTACGGATGGATGATCATGAAAGACGAAAACATCCCGGGCACCGTCGTGAGAACCAGCACCATCCCAGAAGAGCTGGGCCGTTTGGTTTATCTACTCACAGACAAGACTGGTAGGGAGCAAAACATACTGTAGAAATATTACATTGACAGTTGTATATGTTTAAAGGTGCAGTGTGTAACATCTGAATATTTAGCATCATCTAGTGGTGAAAGCTCTTGAATGCCATGCTCCCTAGTCAAAGTTTCACTGACGAAAGTGTATTTAAAATGTTCATGGGTGAGCTTACCCATGACAAAGTCATTAAGAAAAAGTCTTTAAAAATAGCATTCTTTGCACTGATAGTCTCGTTTGCTGTAACATGTTATCAATGATCATCAGAGGAAAAATTACACTGTTACAGAAATATTAAAAAGTTCCTCGTAGCACCTTTAAAGAAAAGGCCAAAAGTCAAAAAAATAATCTTCTGAATTCCCAGTTGTTATTTGGACCCTCCCCCCCCCCAACTTGTTTCATTTCATAATCAAAGCCCGATCCCCTAATAACAAATGGCTGCTCTTTACTAATGCTGGACGCTGTGTCGGGGTGATAAACTCCCATGGTCGTCTCTAACATGCTTCTTTGTCTCACCCTGACGACCCAGGTAGGAATAGATTAGCTGTGGAGCCTATTCATCCAGTTGATAGTTAAAGCACATGCAAGAAGAACAAGCAATCAATCTAGTTGAATTGGTTAACCCCTGTGGCCCTAATGTTTAAGTTAGATGCCCTCTATCTATCAACGCTCATTCTGGTATAAACAATATGCATTTAACAAAGCCATTGCCATGGATGCCTTTTAATTTTTGTGTCCAAATATTCAGTCAGTATTTTTGTATGCAATGTTGTGTGTTGTCAGTTGGTTAGAGAGGGCATGCTGTCCATATTGGTAATGACATTAGGTCAAACCACCCTGCAGGTCTCATGATGCATGAGGCAATCCTCAGAGCAAAAAGTGTCTGTGTTTGTCGGTGACGTGTGTGTGTGTGTGTGTGTGTGTGTGTGTGTGTGTGTGTGTGTGTGTGTGTTTGTCTTGGTTTTACTTTTATCGTCAGAGTTTGAGAGCGTATGAAAAACAAAAATGTTTTATTAACAAGGATCCCTAATTAGGAACCTACATTTTATTGTGCTGGAATTTTAAGAGCCAGTGTTGTAGACTGTGCACGGCATTTTTTTAAAGGCACATTTAGTAATTTTTCGACTTGAGGTAGACACACAACAGATATCCGCTAGAGCGATATAGTGCCATGTTTTAGCTTATTGCAGATACCGTACATTGTCTATAATGTAAATGATAAACAGCAATCATTATGAACAGTAATGGAGGAGTAGTATTTAGATATAGTTTAATGATGTGTTGGATTGTAACATAAACTGTTCTTCTGACCTGCAGGCACTTTGACACAGAACGAGATGATCTTCAAGCGTCTGCATCTGGGCACAGTGTCCTACGGCACAGACACCATGGACGAGATACAGAACCACATACGCCAGTCATACACACAGGTGAGATTCATGACTGTCCCATAGGGCTTTGAATAACAGTTAGCTACATAGTATTTCACCTATTTTTTTTTATTTCTTTATAAAAATAAATCTCAGAAAACATTAAAAAGGGTTAACCCCAGTTACCCAGTGTCAAGGTGACGTCTCCAAATGTATTGTTTTGTCTTGTCCATTGGACACGAAACACAAAGATATTATATAAGTACTTTTACAATGATATAAAGCAGAGACGAGCAGAAAATCCTCATATTTGAGAATCTGGAACCAGAGAATTATGATTTGTTTTATAGTCAACTATCTCTGTTTTATTCCCATCAGCAATACAAAGTCAACAATTTGCATTAAAATATATCAAATCTACGTCATCCAGCATCTTACAATGGACAGAACCAACTAAAAAAAAACTTGCCACTTACAATATTAAAATTTGTTTCCAATAGGGGAGTGGTGGACTGGATATATTGAAATATTTCACTCCCATTTATTTCCTTCTTATTCCCGCTTCACCTCCCCTCCCTCCCCCCCACACCCCTCCCCTTTGTAGATCAGTTTTAATCAATTTTTATATTTAGCTGATGACACGTTTTCCAGGAACTAAAGCCCATATTGTTCATTCATCATGCAGCGTCCCGGGACAGCTCCTCACACTGTAAGCAAGTGTTTTCCTCACTGGGTGGCTCAAATCTGGCCGGCAGTCTTTTGACAGAATGATATTGTTTCGTTCCCCAGCCAGCTCCAAACAGCTGGTGGGACGCTGAGGCCATCTGCCCCACACCCTCATGTGTAATCTCAGCTAATGAAAGATGACTTCTCTCTTTATGGAGCTGTTCAGCCAAAAACCGGGCAGAGCAGCAATTTGTCCGTCCACTTGATATTTTTACTATGTTGCTGCTTTTGCTTTTTTTACTGTTACAGTGACATAATCACAAGACACTATTATTGAATTAATAATGATTAATATTCTTTTAAATATGATTCAATATTTGATTAGAATGCCAGATAGATTAGGGCTGCAACTAACATTACTGTAATTTGTTTGTTGATAAATTTGATTTTCTGTCATATATTTAAAAAATGACAAAAACATTTAGCACATATACATAACACACAAATGCATGAAAATTATTAAAAAGATTGAGTAAACAAGTTATATATATATATAACATAAGTTGCTCTTTTAGTGTATAAATATTGGTGTGTTGTTGGACTTGTTGATTAACTAATATAAGACAACCTTATGCAGCGATATCAGTGGTTATTCTCGCACTACAAAGAGCGGTCTAATACCTAAGTAACACCCTCCACATGTAGCACACACTACAGCTGTCTCACATTGTTAACCTAATAATCTTCCATTGACGTTTCAGTCACTCATGATAAATGTTGTCATCTTGCATCCTTACTGTACCCCCCCCTCCCACACACACACACACACACACACACACCCTGCCCCTCCTTTGAAGGTTTATAATAATAAGACAAAATCAAATGCTTCAGTAGAGCGCGTAGCCTCTGTAAACGCAGCTGGCCCGGTCGGCGGTCTGTCTGCCCGCTCACAAGTCATCACCCAGTTAAACTGATGGTTGGTGTCAAAACAGCGCAGCACATAAAAGAGCCTCAAACCAGATATGACAAGATAAAGATGGTGATACACCACTTCCCGGCGCTCTGTCATTTAGCTTGAACCGGGCTGTCAGGGTGTAGTGTAGGATTAGATCAAGATGTCTAGTGTGTGCAGTGAGGAAATAACTGCGTAGTTGCAGCATTTTAGATACATTTTCTTGGTATAAAAAAAGATTGTCTAATATATTTCATATGTAGTCTTTCAACTGTTGTGTACTAAAGTTGTTTAATCGTATTTGACTAGGTTGTAGGTAGCTTATTTCCTTTAGTTTAGCGTGTAGTAGTTAAGGTTTTTCATGGTAAATACATGCATCATAAATAGAAATGACTGAAACGGGTTACTTTTTAGACACAGATAATGTATTGACTTTTTCCATAGCTCACATTATGTATTGTTTTGCCAGGTGACCACCCAGCCCTCCAAAGATGGCACCAGTGTCTCCACTCCATTGCGGAAGACCCAGGTGTCCGGCCCCAAGGTTCGTAAGAGTGTTAAAAATATTCTTTATCAAAAGCATTATTGTGCATATGTCTTGAAAATAAACTCAATAAGGAACCGCTTAGCATAAGCATAGTATAAGGTAACGAAGAGTGAAAAGAACAAAAGAGAATTATAAATAACTCCCATCAAACCACCCGTTATGTTCGTAAGAGTTTTTGCATTTTTTATTGAAGGCATTATTGTACATACTTCTAGACCAAGAATGATTAAGAATATGACTAGAATAAGGAACTGCTTAATTTATTTTTTAAATGTCCACAATCATAGTACAAGGTAACGAAGAGTGAAAAGAACAGAAGATAAGTATAGATAACTCCCATCAAACCACCCGTTAGGTTCGTAAGAGCGTGAGCAGCCGTATCCACGAGGCGGTGAAGGCCATCGCGCTCTGCCACAACGTGACGCCCGTCTACGAGTCTCACGCCACGGGCAACGGAGAGACAGAGTCCGCTGAGGCAGACCAGGACTTCAGTGATGATAACCGAACATACCAGGCCTCCAGCCCTGATGAGGTAAATATCACATTCTACAGTTTTAGACCTACAAGGGTTCACTAATGTTTACAAGAGTGATTCAGAGTTTGCTTCCAACAGTGTGGACTAAAGTTCTACTTAAAGGTACACTATGCAGTTTCAGGGGCGGGGATCTGTTTACATTTGCAGAGCTTGCAGTTGGTTTAAAAAAACAGTTTTTACTCTACGATTGATTATGAGTATTCTATCATCATATATCAAAACAAAATATTTGAAAGCATCAGGAACCAAATGTAAGACTAGAATATATTTCTCAACAAAACTGTGGGGCCCTGCTGCTGTAAACAACAGTGAAACAGTAACTTGAGTAAATGTTCACTTCCTCAACCCAAACCCTGTTTAATATTTGTTATGAAGTATTTGCAGGACAACATGTCACTGTGCACTGTATACATCTGTTAATGTGCCAAAGGAGAATTTTAGCATTTTACTTGATATCTAATATCTGTTTTTAATGTTTTCCTCTTTTCTGGCCTTTTCTCCATGTATCCCAAGAGTTGGACGTTGGGCTGAGAGTGCTACTAAGCAAACTATATATTATTTCTAATTTTACCACTGAATTTATTAAAATAAAAATCCAAGTGAGAACGCTGATGATAACTAAATACTGTCAACCTAGGGCAATATTTTAGATCAGGAAACGCAACGGTCAATATTAGTTTAAAGAGATGTTGACTATATATTGAAGGGTGGTTAATCTTCCCCCATACCCACCCAGTTCTAGACCGCTGGCATGTTTATCACCCATGACATGTGAGGCTTCGTAAAAGGCCTTTGTAAGACTTGCATACTCTGTGTCGAACCCCCATAGCCGAGTCTAGCAATCAAAAAGCAGATAAAAAGGTGGCGGAAGATAAATCTCACTCTTCCATTTTGCCTGTCTGTCCTCCCCCCTTTTCTTGATGTATATATTTATTTCTATCTGGCTGCTCCACTAGCCCACACTCTGCTATCTGGTGTCTGTCCATTGTCTCACGCCAAGCACATTGATCAATATTTAATTTTCTCTGGGAGACGATGAGAGGTGGAGGTCTGTGATCGTTTGGTCCAGCTCTCCCTTCACTCGGCTACTATAGTCTTTGTTCTTTCTTTGTCCTTTAATTTCCACACTCTCTCTCTGTCTGTCTCTCTCTCTGTGTGTGTCTCTCTCTCACTCCCTCTCTCTCTCCCTCCCCTATTCCCTCCCTCCCTCTCTCTCTAAATTCAATTAATTTCAAATAGCTTCATTGGCATGACTATTGTATTGTGCATCGGAAAACAGTATTGCCAAAGCATTACAGATATTACAAATTATAACAAATGAGAACAATCAGAGTACGCCCTCCTAAGAAATGGGGGATGTCTTAGGATATGAAACAATATTATTTACTTAATAAAATATGATCCTAACAAAACCGTACATAAAGGGAAGACTTTACTTTTTAAAGCAATGTTACTTAAATTTTTTTGACTTTTCCCGACTTTCTCCAAGGGGATAAAATAGATCAAAGAGCGGTGTATGTGTCCATTTTTGTAACCCACACACACACGCACACACAGGGATAATGACACGCAGATGTGTGTTACGTAAATATAGGCAGCCCTTTTTATCGGAGCTCAAAGGAGGGAGCGGGAGAAATGATGGGGTATTAACAGGAAGTCCCAATTTGTAGGTCAGAGTATAATAACAACCTTTGAGTGAGCAAATTGAAAGTGAAGCCATTGAGGACTGAGTCGTGTGCAGCTGATCGCTCACTGGGGGCCGCAGTTCCTGCTGAGGAGAGAGAGGAAAGAGAAACAGAAAAACACTTGATCTGGAGCTGAAAGAGAAGAGCTCAGATACCGTAACTCTCTCATGCCTTTAGACTATAGACTGCAGGCCGGGACATTGGATTCAATCAGCTTGTACTCACTTTTTTTGTTTCCCTTGTTAATGTTTTATATTTGGTCAAGAGTGATTAACCTGACTAGAAATTTGATCATAGTTTTTTTCATAAATGCATTGGCCTTTTTGTTGTTCATTTCTCCTCTGATGATCATAAATTACATGTAACAGCACACAAGACCATCAGTGAAAACAATGCTATTTTTGTATAGTTATTATTAATGCCTTTGCTCTGGTCTGTTTTCCTGCCAACTCAGACAAAACGAGTGGGTAGAGCTCTTACCATATTGGCTGAGGCCTTGTCACAGTGGTCGCAGGTTCGAATCTGACCCGTGGAGCTTTACATCATGTCATCCCCCTCTCTTTCTATCTCTTCAACTGTCATTAAAAGGTTGAAATACCTAAAACATATCTTAAGATTTAAAAAAAAAAAGTCATATCGAAGGCGAGAGTACATTTTCGGATCAAAAACATTCCTTCCCTTGTGACCCCCAGGTGGAGCTTGTGCGCTGGACCCAGAGCGTGGGTCTGACCCTGGTGAACAGAGACCTGGCCTCGCTGCAGCTCAAGACGCCCTCCGGACAGATCCTCTCCTTCTACATCCTGCAGATCTTTCCTTTCACCTCCGAGAGCAAACGCATGGGCATCATCGTCAAGGTAACAGACTAAGACACAACACTATGATGTATAGTTTTACCTGTAGCCCGCTGATTAAGTTGTATTGACGTTATTTCTATTATGATTTACCTATTTGAAAAACTTTATTTTTATTCTAAAGTTAATGTATTTGTTTATTTTTTAAAAGGATGTTGCCCTGACTGTCTGTACATTTCTGATAAAATGTTCGAAAATTACATAAAATTGAGAAAAAAATAAATTACGTGTGGATGGACACTCCTCCCTGTGTGTGTCTGTTTTAGTCGTTATAGTGTTGCTGTTTTTGTATTTTAAACGGCAAATAATCTGGATACATGACCATTGTTGTGCTGTAGATAGTGATACAGTATATCATTTTGTAGTGTTTCATTTTATATTCCTGCAAGTTATACAAAAGAAATGTACAAATGTGTCATTTTGAAATTTGATCTATAGGAGGAGTCAACAGGCGACATCACTTTTTATATGAAGGGGGCCGATGTTGCCATGGCGAGCATCGTCCAGTACAACGACTGGTTGGAAGAAGAGGTACATGTTGACACAACTGAATTACATGAAAACTTCTGCTCAGTTAAATCATTTAAATGTCCTAAATTAGCTAATTTCCCTGTGTTATATTCAGTATGTGGAGTAGGCAACAAACACAAACTGTGTGTTGGTCATTTTAAATTAACTTAGTGGATGGCACCAGTGTTCTATTGGATTTTATTTAGATGTAACTGCCAGCAATTGTGCCTCTTACAGATGCTTTGCCAGCAGTTTATCGGCTTTTCTGTTCTTTCCACAAAGAGGTTTCGTCACGGTCAGAAACTTCTGATGTTTCTGACTCAGTTGGTTTTAATTACCCCTCTAAAGGATATGACATGTATACAGCAGAATATCAGAGTATTCTCACTGGGGAAATGATTAAATAAAGTATAATAATAGTACCTAAAAATATATTATTCATACTTGAAAACCTTGTTAATCTACAATGTGGTGCACAAAGAAAATTAGGAGCTGCAAAACAACAGCCCGAAAAATATCTCAGGACACAAACAAATGCAGATTTTAGCAAACTATTTAGCTGTCATTTTGTCAAGCTTAATTAGCTTGGTCAGTTAACCCTAGTAGCCATTGTCTTATCTAAAAAGTGCCTTTTAGCAACACCATGATGAACTCATTCTGCTCAATCACAATGAGCCTCTCTGGATGAGAACATTGGCACAATGTCAGACATGACAACTGTTATGAAATGGGTCGTTATAAATAACAGATAAACATATGCATTGTCACACACAGGCATAATTATTCCTGTCCAGTACTCTTCCCTCTTAATCAGGACACTCATTGGGGGAGATTGGGCGGGCCGTGTCTACACCAGTTTTAGTGGTTGAAGGTCTTGTGTGCATATGTTCATAATTATATTGGCATTATTGAGTCATTTAGCACTCGGGGCGAAGTTTGATTTAATTACTGACCTACATCAAGTTGGGAGTAATTGCAGTATGTCATATTCCTGGAACAATGGCGCTAACGATGTCCTGTTGGCCGTAATACCCTGCTGTCAAATCGGCCCGGCGCCACGGTTACTCGGCTTGTCAATAACCAATCAACGCGACAGATTCGCCCCATTGGTGTTTCATATCAAATATAAACCGCCATCAATCCCCTTTGTTTTACTGTGTCCTCTGAATATCACCAGGGGCTACGTTATTCACTATTGATTTCCTGGGTGTTGGTGACAATATGCTGCTAATGACAGTAGTGTACATGATGTACTTATACAGTGCCCTGCTCCAATAGAACATACGATCTTCTCTGTATTTGATTTATGTACATCTTATATACATAATTTAAAGTAGCTACGAGGGACTTTTAAATATTTCTGGAACAGTCTAATGTTTCCTCTGATGATCATAAATTACATGTAACAGCAAATGAGAGCATCAGTGCAAAGAATGCTATTTTTATATAGTTTTTCTCAATGTCTTTGTCATTGCTACGCTCACCCAGGAACAACAGCTGGGGTAGTAGAAACACAACCACTTTACAACAGCTGGGGTAGTAGAAACACAACCACTTTTGTCTAAAGGGAACGCAATAATTAACAAAAACTGAAAGTACCTCGTAGCAAAGATGTAGTTTGTATAACCCAATCAATAAAAATGTACATATTTAATTACAATTTAGAACAATTTGACTACTTTATTATGAGTGTAGAGGACATCTACACGTTTGCTAACTTGATGCTCATGTCCCCCACAGTGTGGGAATATGGCCAGAGAAGGTCTGAGGACGCTGGTGGTGGCCAAGAAGTCTCTGTCTGAGGAGCAGTACCAGGACTTTGAGGTGTGGATGATGACACTACTGATCATATGCTTTGTATCCTGCTCTCCCTACAACCCTTCACTTAGCTCTCTTCAATTATTTTCTGTTATGATATAGCTTTGATATTTAGCAACATGTGGGTGTGTGTGTGTGTTTCTGCTCTCTTCATCACATTCATTATCTTCTTATTTCTATCTTTCCTTAGGTATGATTTTTTTTATGGCAACTTTTTATTACAGTTAACGGCAGCAATATGAAATAACTTGCACTGAATTCACAGATTATTTGTTTAAGTTTTGTCTTGATAAGTTTATTTCTTAGTTGTCTGGTCGTTTCACATAAAGGATCTCCCTGTCTCTCTGTCTGTGTAGAACCGCTACAACCAGGCCAAGCTGAGTATCCACGACCGCGGGCTGAAGGTGGCCGCGGTGGTGGAGAGTCTGGAGAGGGAGATGGAGCTTCTCTGTCTGACCGGAGTGGAGGACCAGCTGCAGGCCGACGTCAGGCCCACACTGGAACTGCTCCGCAACGCTGGGATCAAGGTGAGTGTGAGAGGAACAAGGGCCACTAGTCCAATGATGGGGTGGCTGTGGGGAAGCGGGGAGGATGATGTCGTCCACTGGGTTGCAGGGTCGGTGGTTCGATCCCCCACTTTTCCGCCACATGTTAAAGTGTCCCTGGGCAAGACACTGAACACCAAATTGCTCCCGATAGTTAGTCTGCTATCGGTGTATGATAACATGGAAATGGGATTGGAATTTTTAATTTTTTTCAAACATCAGGCATTCTCCAGAATCGCCGGCTTGTGAAATGCACCTCACGTTTGTATGCCACATCATCAGTTTCATGCCGTCGTACATGTTGGTCTGTTTCTCTGCTCAGATCTGGATGCTCACCGGGGACAAGCTGGAGACAGCGACGTGCATCGCCAAGAGCTCCCACTTGGTCTCCAGAAGCCAAGATATCCACGTCTTCAGACCGGTACGCTCTTCTTCTTCTTCTTGTCCCTTTTCTCTGTGTTTTCATGTAATAATGAGCCTACAGTACTTCATGGGATATGACCAACAAAAGAAAATAGTAGGATAGTTCAGTAATTTTGAAGTGGAGTTGTATGAGGTATTTTACCTTTTTTTCTGTCCATAGTTTGCTTAGTAGCACTCTCAGCCCAACGTCCAAATCTTTACTTAATGTATGTTCTTCTGTGGCTGCTATGTCTTCAAAAACTGATAAATAAAAAGTTTAAAAAAATGAAATCACTGCACTGACAGCTATCTTCATAAGGTAACAGACTAACTAAGCATAAGTACCTCATACAACCCCACTTCCAAACTACTGAACTATCCCTTTAATGTGCTCGTGGCTAATTGTATTGTGCGGCTCTCGAGCAGGTCTCCAGCAGAGGAGAGGCCCATCTGGAGCTCAACGCCTTCAGAAGGAAACATGACTGTGCTCTGGTCATCTCTGGAGACTCCTTAGAGGTACTAAACACACACACACACACACACACACACACACACACACACACACACACACACACACAGCGCACACACACAGCACACAATGACATTTCTTTGCATAGCAGTTGATGCTAAGGATGAAGCCAAACAGGAAATTAGAGAATAAAAAACTAACTTCTCAGCCAAAACTAATATGTTGGAGTTCAACCAAGGCCTTCAGGATTTAGAGGGGAAAGCAAATCTCCAAATACATATTGCAATTTTTTTTCTCTATGGGACAGAACAAATGGAAGTTGTTTTTAGCAACTTAATAGGGTGTTTCAAAACATTTTAGAAAGAGAAACAGATTAGTGGTATTGTCTAAAAGCTTTGGCAATGGGTCTAGAAATCTTAAGGATTATAAAGAGAAAATATGTAAATACATCTGGAACATTCAGCATTTAGGTAAACTATAGCTGGGTTCCTTTACACTGCTTTTCTGCACAAGTATCGCATCAACAAAAAACAAAGGGGGGGAAAAAAAATCCTCTAATTCGTAAACTTTTCTTTTTTTTCTTTTTTTTTTCAAACATTCAAAAAATTCTCTTCACATTTTAGATCGAAACCTTATATCTTATGTTATCTTATCTCCCTTTCTGTCATGTCCCAGGTTTGCTTGAAGTATTACGAGCACGAGTTTGTGGAGCTGGCGTGTCAGTGTCCGGCGGTGGTCTGCTGCCGCTGCTCCCCGACACAGAAGGCCCAGATCGTCACACTACTCAAACAGCACACGGACAACAGGACCTGTGCTATAGGTAAATATTAAATAATAATAATAGTAATAATTATAATTCATTTTATTTATAGGCGCCTTTCAAAGCACTCAAGTTCACCAGGTGTCCAGCAGCAGTGAGGGTTCAAACTTTGGACGGTTTGGTTGTTGGCTCTAGTCCACAGACAAACTGGGAACTTAACCTAAAGCGGGAAATGCCTGGAGATTTATTTCAGCCCCTTAGGGAGGACAATGTTGGAGAGATTAATAAAATAAGCAGTCCTGTGGATTGAGAAGGTGAACAAATTCCTAGAAAACTTGAGGTCTGCTGCACCTCTCAGCTCTTTTAAATCAAATCTGAAGACTTTTCTGTTTCCCTTTAACCTGCCTTTTTTAATTTTATTTTTTTTTTAATTATCTCTTAAATGCATTTTCTAATGTCTAATCTTGATGTATATTAAGCCCCATGTAACGCACATTGAATGGCCTTGTGTCTGAATTGTGCTATATAAATAAACTCGCCTCGCCTTGCCTTACTGATAAACTGTCCATATACTGGATCACCATATTCCAGTTTTGACTAGTATTATATGGCACTGATTGTAGGCAGGGTACTGAAAATGGATCTGAATGGATGTGTAATACTGTAACAAACAAACACTAGTATCAGACCAAAACAGATACATAGATGACAGATACAATAGATAAAAACAGATAAATATATATAAATTACTTCTCATTACCACAAGGTGGCAGTCAAAGCTAACTAAGAGAAAAACCCAACAAAACCTGCAACTTTTATTATCTCTAGTCAAGTGAACGCAAAGTGGAATAATGTGTTCTTTTTTTTAAATGTGTTTTTTTCCATTCTGTTCCAGGTGACGGTGGAAACGATGTCAGTATGATCCAGGCTGCAGACTGTGGAATCGGGATTGAGGGAAAGGTAAATTACTGCTTTATTTGAACAAAAATAGTTTCCATTTTGCTCAGGTTCATCTCTAAATCATATTTAATAACCTTGAAGAAATATATGAGGCATATTAACATATTAATGGTTCACTATGTAACTTTTGGTGTGTCAGACAAGTGAATATTTTCTAGGGTATTGTGGAGGGAGATTAGCCAGCCTGACTATACATTTGAAAGAGGACAATGTTCCTGCAGACAGCCTCCTGCTGTTCTGGGTCAGCCTGCCCCACCCACAATTATAATATGAATGTTTATCTCAACCTGTCTGCCTCCCAACCTGTCTCCCCCTCCTCTTCCCCCACCCAGCTTACCTGTCTACCTGTCTCCTACCTCCCCCACCCTTGCTTGTCCCTCCAACTCAGATCAACCTGACCCCTCCCATGTTTTACAATAACAATGTATGTATATTAGAAACTGTCTGCCTCTCAACCTGTCTCTCCTCTAAACCCACGGTTAGACTCCTCCCCCCTGGGGAGTAAATGTTCCTTAAATATGTGACGATTTAAGGAAAGGTTGTCACTCCTTGTAACATACTTACCTGTGTTGGAACTAGTGACCACTCCGCAGAGTTTCTTGCTATTGATTGAAAATAAACCTTTTGCTTCTACAAATGTATCAATTGTTGCTTTTTACCACTACAGTTTCAACTGAATAAACAAAAAACTTTAGAACTTACAGTCATAGCTTTTTCAGAGGTCAAATCTTTACCTTTTAAGCCACACATCTGGCCTCCAGGGAAAGACATCACACCTCAATTTAAAAAAAACGTATTATAAAGCAGTTTGGCTATAAATGATAGTGCTTCCCCCACCCTGTATATATTCATCTATCTACTTCTGTGTGTGTGTAACCAGGAGGGGAAGCAGGCGTCTCTGGCGGCAGATTTCTCCATCACTCAGTTCAAACACATCGGCCGCCTGCTGATGGTTCACGGCAGGAACAGCTACAAACGCTCGGCGGCGCTTGGTCAGTTTGTTATGCACAGAGGCATGATCATCTCTACTATGCAGGTACAACCACTACTAATACACT